>VUYV01000002.1:9908937-10133695 GCA_008711295.1 Anarhynchus alexandrinus
TCAGTGCTGCTCTCCAGCCATTCCCCGCCCAACCTATAATTGTGCTTGGGATTGCCCTGACCCAGATGTAAGACCTTGCACTTGGCCTTGTTGAACTGCATGAAGTTGGCTTGGGAACTGCATGAAGTTGGCTGCATGATGGCAGCAGTACTGTCAGTACCTGCAGCGCTAGGGTCTGCCCAGAAGTGTACCGTGCCCCTCTGGCTTCCGCAGGGCTTAGGGGAGGGAGAGGAAGGGTGATGGTACCTCTAGCGTAAGTAGCCAGTACTAGTGACAAACCCTTCTAGATCAATGTATTTCTGAACAGAAGTATCTTCGTGTATATATATAGTCATGTTGCACATTGAAATGCACTCAAGACTTATACTTAAGAACTTTTTTCTTTTCTTATATCAATTATTTGGTTTACAAATAAATTATTTTTAAAGCATTACAAGATCACAGCCTCCAAAGCTAGCAATGGCTTACCTCTTTGGAACAAAAATTAAAACCTGGCTGCTCTTCCTTCAAAACCAAGTGTTAATCACTAGGTCCAAAACTTGCTGGTTTGGGGGAAGACAGGAGAGAAGGCGGGGGAGGGGGGGGAAAGACTGCACCCTCTTCATTCTGGAATATTTTCTGTGGTTTTTTTGCATTTTTCATGCATTTTTGCCTACTTTAAGTTTTCTAAGATATAAAACGTTTACATTTAATTGTCTGTTGAACACAGTATTGACAATTCAATGAGACAGTTATAAGAATATCTAACAGTCCATAATAAATTGAGACTTATGTTAATTTTGTCTGCCCATAAAATGGTCTTATCAAAAACATTAATTCAGCTATTCAGTCCTGATATTCTCTAAATGATTCAGTTAAAGTTCTTATCCAAAATATAGTTTATACCACACACAAAATCTGTTATAAGCCAAGAAATGCTAAGGTATCCTCATAAAATAAAAGCTTCAAAAGAATTCACTAAACTACTTTTAAGTTAGCATATTTTTCCGATATTAATAAAGATAGCAGGATCAGCCTCAAAGAAGAAAAAAATCTGTACCAGACTACTGTTATACAGGGCTATGGATTCTGTTTAAATTGCTATTTCCAAGGCTGGGAAGAAAAAAAAATAAAAAAAATCTTAAAATGCCTGGGGGTGGCTTCCCAGCTTGCATTTGTGAGACTGTGAATTATTTCACATGACAGAGGATAACTGCACATAACCCCATTTAATGTGATATGGCACTTTTTTTTAAAGCAATTTATTTCAGCTGCTCATAGAAACATGATGAAATCCTATTAAAGAAAGTATATCAGGGCTACCTGTTGTAGATGGTTTACAAATACAGGTATCCTGACTCTACAATAAAGGTTAGCTCTGTTGCTTGGTAATACTGAACAGTCAGCACACAGCAGCCACCAACTTTCTGGGATGGAAACTTTTGTGAGAACACAGTCTGTCTCAAAGTAAATCACTATTTTGACAGGATATACTGTAATGTATACAACTGATGAGAAAAACAGAGAAACAAGGAATGAAAGAAAAAGTGACAGCAATCAACTTCAGAGATGCATTTCCTGAATATGATAAAGAGAAACCGTACCATACCGCAAACGTGCAGATAGACTGTGGTGGGTTGATCTTGGCCGGACAGCAGGTGCCCACCTCTCCCCTCCTCAGCAGAACAGGGGGAGCATAAGATGGGGAAAAAAAAACCCACCCCAAAACCAACCCTCACTGGTCAAGAGAAAGGCAGCCTGTGTGTGGAAGCAAATGAAAACAAGAGATTTATTCTCTACTTATCAGCAGGCAATGTGCAGCTACTTCCTGGGAAGTAGGGCTTCAAGTACATGTAGTGGCTGCTCTGGAAGACAAATGTAATACCAAATGCTGCTCCTCTCCTCCTCCTTTCTCTTAACTTTTATTGCTGAGCAGATATCATATGGAACATCCCTTTGGTCAGTTTGGGTCAGCTGTCCTGGCTATATCCCCTCCCAAGATCTTGCCCATGTCCAGGCCTACTGATGAGGGGGGAATGTTGGAGAGACAGCTTTGATGCTGTGCAAGCACTGCTCAACAGCAGCCAAAACACTGGTGTGTTATCAGCACCTTTCCAGCTACCAATACAAAGCACAGCACTATGAGGGCTGCTATGGGGAAAATTACCTCCATCTCAGCCAGACTCACAAATACCTACACAATCTGACCAGGGTCAGGGATCAAGCCTAATCTAGCCCTTCCAGCACTCCAAACACTGAAATACTCTGCATTTGTCTGACACTTCGAAAATTATTCTGCAAGAACCCGAAACAGGCAAAATAACTGGCTAAGAATGGCTGAAACGCCTCCAAACTGCTGCAGCAGTCACCTACGGACCTCGGCATACAGAGGTGAAAGTAAGACTTTTAGAATATAAAAAACTGCTGAAGCAGCTCAGACTGGGGTGGGGAGCAAATGAGTCAGCTGATGCTTGAGGTGGGAAATCACTGTGATTAAACAGGCAACCAAACAACTGGAGTTCCCGCTGCCGTGTCCATTCCTCATCTCGCTAATAGAATCACAGCAGACCACACAGCTGATACTAACTCTTAACAACTCTAGTAATGATCACCAGGAAAGAAAAATGAGTAACACCAGGCTTGGAAACAGCTGCTTTACATTTGCTGAAGCTGTATATAAGAATAGGCCGAAGGGAAATAGACTTAGCACCAATTTTTGAGGCCTATACATGCCCAAGGAATTGAAAGCTTATATAGGGTAAACTAGCATGAAGGACTCAAAAGAGCCTGAGAGTCAAAAGCTTTTTTTTTTTCCCCCCAAACCACCTTTTAATCACAGTAAAGTTTCCTGAAAGCTTTGTGCCCATCCTAAAGGCCAGTGCAAGTTTTTATTTTTTCACTAAATTACATCAAAATCAAGTTTTCTGCTGTTTTTCAGCCTTTATACTCCCCAATGGCTTAAGGTGTCCCAGATCAAAAAACATTAGAATAACTTGTCTTCACTGTTAAAGATATTCAGCATAATTCAGGTTTGGTGTCAAGCCATGACAGGGCTACCCCTCACAGCGGCGTTGGAAGGGTCCGGTACAGCTCACTGTATTTTCCTGCTGCATCTTTGGTTTTCCCTCTTCCGGAGCCCTGGCTCCAAATCTTGAGTGCTTTGTTCACAAGATGCTTTCTCTTCCATGATGAAAAGGGAAAATGTACTGCCCTCAGCGTCTCTGGAAATCAAACTAGTGATTTCTGCAGCTGCACACTGATGCAGCAGCTCAGTTGCAAGCCTCCCAGTTTGTCTGTGCTGGGCTTACTGAATTCCCTGAACCGCACTGACAATTCCCACCTCCTAGCTCTGCGTCCACCACTGCTCATCCCAGCAGTGAAGGGTAGGATTGGGCAAGTAAGCCTAAAGGATGTAAATACTTGAAAGTTCCTGGGTTTGGGTGTTTAGCATCAATTTCGGTCTTGGAAATTTTCCTGTCATATTTGATAAAGAGTAATGATCTGGAAATGTCATTTACAAAGTATCATAAGTTTGGGGAGCAAACTTAACCAGATCCACCCTGGCACGACACTTACTGTCAGAGCAGGCCCATTTCATATGCATTTCAATAACACATCTGTAGACTGAATCAGAATAAGTTCCTGAAAATGACCCTGGAGGAAACAGTAGCGGTAGCAATAAAAAGATGTAGACCTTTATAAATGGAAATAACAGAAGGAATAATTAGCATAGTGATCTTGTTAACTTCAGAGAGCGCTAACCTCTTCCTTTAAGACTGGAAAGAATAATTGCATTTTTACAAACCTATAGGTGCAATAAAAATAGCTCTAATTTACAAAAAAAAAAAAAGGCAAAAAGTGGGTTCTTGAAGTTTTATGACACTCCAGTATTAAAGCTGCATAATGTGCCTCTTGCTGCAGATATTCAAAAGCTATCCTTTTTCATCTGGGCCTCTGTGGGTATTACAAGTTGGATCTAAAAGCTACGGAACTAATAGGTCTTTCCACTAGATTCAGTAGGCTTTGGATCAGATCATACATTGTCACTGCACAAAGCAAAACAGAGCCAGTATTCGGGGCAGAGTGAAAAATGAGTGATGAAGTTAGGTCAAATAACCAAAAGATACATGCACAATTCTACACATAAATACGCCGTACATTTGTGCTGCCAATGAAATTACTTTGGATGAATTCTCTCATACAGAAGCACACATGATTCTACAAACTTTTTAAAAGGTATAGCTCACAGAAGTCCCACTGAAGAGTTAAGTGTATGTAAGGGCTAAATTAAACATGGAGTCATGCACTTTGCCTCTGATTCAATAAGGTACTTAGAATGCACTTACTCTAAGTGCATTGACTTTATATGTTTGAAGTTAAGAGCACGCATAACATGCTGGATCAGCACAGTAATCCATTTTACTGGGAGGTCCTCCCAGGAGATATCTCCTCCCTTGGCCATGCCTACCCTCTTCCTTGTACCCCTTCCCAAGTCCTCATTTCTTCAGCTTCCTTCTCCACTTTTCCAGACTGTCTCTCCCTTCTCTACTTGCCAACATATCAGGTAACCTTTCTTCTCCTTCCACCATACCCAGCTCTGCCCCTTCTCTCCTATACCTTTACAGTGCCTCACCCTTCTCTGCCTCCCCTTGCCTTGGGCTGGCTTTGGTGCACCTTGTTAGCCGTGTGCCTCTTACTGCCTGGGGATAAGAGGGTTTCAGCAGAGTTCAAGAACTCAGGATTTTACCAGTTTCAAACTTTGATGAAGAGCATTGAACCGAATGCTATGGACTTTCTCAGCAATTAATTCAGTTCATTTAACAGATCTGAAAGAGCATAAAAAATCCAGAAGATTTAAAGTAATTGGCTGAATGTAAACTGGAGTTACTCTAAAAAGATTCTGTATTTCCACTGGACATGAAGAACGTTGAAATCACAAACAATGAGCTTCTTCCCACAGCCCCGTGTCTAGTAAGGTCCAGGACTCAAGTCACCAGTGATGAAATGATATAATAACCTGAGGCAGAAGACAACAGCATTTCCAGTCAAGGTGTCTGGTCAAGAAAACCCCTGGTGTCAAGTTAACTTTTCCAAGAATTTCAGAATGAAAAAGCAGGGAAAGACTAACCATTATAATGAAGAAAAACAGAGAAAGAGAAAAAGAGAGGATGAGAGAGAAGAGAGATGGCTACATAGAGTGGAATGCAGTGTTCATGGAAGGCATGATGGTATACTTCAATAAGACATTAATTGCCATATGTTTAGAATGATCTGCTCACTACTCCGGGAGCTTTACATACGCAGTCAAAAGTATTTTCCATGCAGGCCACAATTCAGAAAAGCATTTTGCTAAAGTCAGACCTGAGGACCTACTTGATGGTAAGAATTTAAATGCTTTCTTGAACTGGGACACCAATACCCTCAGTATCTCTTCCTCTTCACTACTCAGACAGTGTTCAGATGTCCTCTTCTGATTTAGTATAACAATATCAACAATAGCTAATCAAGAAGTTGTTCTGCACTTGAGATACAAGTCCAAAAGCAGTTTGTGCTGATACTTGATCCTGCTTCCAAAATAAATCCATACAAGTTAAACTTATTTTTCAGGCTTTTTATCTCTTTAATAAAAGGTCACCATTTCCTGCTTCAGCAGTGTACATCAAACCGTACAATTCTTCAGAGAGGATTATTTCTAGCACATTACTTCCCAGAGCATGACTATCCTGTAATATCCCTTAACAATCAATTAGGCTTGAAACAAAGTCCAATATAGAGTTAATGGCTTCAAATCCTCCCTCAAATCCTTTGAGCGAACAAGTACCTTAAAACTGAGGACATTTGAAAAGCCATAGAAACGGTAATATTAAAATGGTTTAAAAATCTTTAGGCTAATGCTAACTTAAGCAGTACCGCTCTTCCAGCATCCTGCTTTTTTGTTCATCCATTGAATTGATAAAAATCATAGAAGCATTCAATATGATGGTTAACTTCAAGCTATTATTAAAACACGCTGGTCATATTCAAAGCTTAATAGTCAAATAACGCACCAGAACTCTGCTTTCTTGTCATATGATCCTAACAGTGTCAGTGAATAGACACTGAATACACTATTAGCTTTTCTCCTCACGACCAGCCCTCTGGACTTCAGAGGCACTTTTCAGGGCACAAGGATTTTCACACGCATAAATATTTTCAGACATGAGCTTAAATTCTCAGTACCTTCCAAAATACCTCTAACTCAGACACCATGCAAACAGAATAGGATTTTTGCTACATACCCTGCAGCTACACGCAATCCCCATGGACTCTCTTTAACAAGTATACTTTCTGAGAGTTCAAAAGAAAAGGTCTGAAACACTGGGGTTGTACACACCATTCCACAGATTTTTGTGCATGGTACAAGTTCAAGAGGAGACGCGTCACCTGTAGATGGCAGTATCTTATCACGTTGTCCCGATGGGAGAGTAATTCCCTAGGTTTTTATTCTTTTTAGCGTAGAGACTNGAACTCGGGATCTTTCAAAGTTTGTTCATCACCAGTAGAGTTCTGCAGGGTTTTTTCCTACTGCATTTCTATGCCATTACACAGTTTATTGACCTCACGACGCCTTCTTGTGATAGGGGCACCACACCTGGACAACAGGAAGCATCACGAGCAAATCTATTTGCCAGCACTATCAACTTTACTATATACTTGGTTTCCCTTGAAAAAAAAGCCCTGATATTTTGGGGCAATAGTTAAACTACTGCCTAGGAGGAGATTCATGCCAGCACATGCTGCGTGCACACAGGCTTTTTGTGCAGTTGGAGAGCAGCATACTTTAACTCAATCTCCTTTGCAAGTGGGTTGAGATTTATAGATGTAAGGTCCACACGTTACATAGTATAGGAAAATACACCTTTTAATTGCAGTTGCTAAGACCAGAAAACTTAGCTTTCTATGTAATTTCGTTATTATTTCCACAATTAAGCAAACAATAAGCTTCAGTTTGTCTCGAACTCTAAGCTTCACTCCAAAACACTATGAACTCCTTCAAACTCAGTATATCACAAACTCTGTCAGCCTCATTCACTTTGCCGTGTTCAGGTGCTCCATTTCAAAGAAAGCATGTAATTGCTTTGCATAAACTGTGCACCTGCCTTTGAATTCATAATCTGGTTTTGTATAAATGATAATAAAACATTTTTCAATATACTATATGGAAGAAGCCATATAAAGCAGTTTGTAATTGCAAACTACTGCAATCAGCTGAACTGGAAGCAATACGAGAAAAGTCAATTAACTGAACCATGATAAGAAACTCCTCTTTCAAAAAAGCGTTCTCTCTTCAAGAGAGAAGCTCCTCCCTGAAATAAATGGAGAACGATAGTTATACAAACCAGAGAAATCAAGAACTATTAGAATACATTTGTCACAGTGACAGAAAGAAAACATATGTTAGAAGTAACCTTAGCAATGCAAAATCTTCAGAAAGAGAAAGCCAGGCAGGCAGGCACACACAAAAGCTACCCATCAAAACTTTACTCCTCCTTTCACCAGAAACACCTCCAGTTTGGCACCTTTTGTAGAAGGGAACATCTGAGCAGTCCCTAACGAGAGACAGTCATAGAAGAATCAGTCTTATTCTTTCACAACAAAATTAGAGAGTTCAGAAAACAAAATAAAGAGGTAGGGTGTCTCAGTGAGCTCTCTAAAACAGACGGTTGCATTACGCAAAATGTACTCTTTTGAAAGAGACAAACATGCCTGTTATTAGAATTTGCAGTGGCTTTGTAATTCTATTTCCATTATTTTTATAAGATAAGACACCAAGCCCACATTAGATTCAGTAGCTCACTTTCAATTCTTCACTTTCAACTCAAAGCCTTAAATTAGTCAGTTTACTCTCTTTAAAGGTAATTTGGGATTTTTCTTTTGCCTCCTTCCACTATTACTTTCCAAGCTCCCTAATCAATATATCCAGCCAAATTACTCTCCCTTAGCAATTTCCAATTTTTTCAGGTAACACTTATTGCTAGTATATGATGGATACATTTGAGAAATTTCTTTTGCTCTCCCCTAATTTCTCCTTCAGGGCAGGCAGCTATATCCTCCAATTTTCCTCCCTCTAGAGCTTCCCATATTTGCATTTTAGAGAGCAACACCGGACATTATAACCTTTCTTACTTCAAACCAAGTAATATCCATTTTGGGATATATGAGGTAGTTGGCAAGCAGATGTAACTCTCATTTCTATAGTGCCTTGTCTTCTAGGAAAAGATAACTGCTATCCTGAGTTAATCAGCTTGCAACAAAATTCTTTGAAAGATAAGGCGGCATAGTTTTCACAAAACTGAGGCTGTCAAGGGCAAGGAAGAAAACAGGAAATTAACTTGACCAGTAGGTAGAATAAGTCAGTGTCACACGATGCAAGATGATGCATGTCACAGAATTTCTACCTTATCTGATGTAGTGCTTGAAATATTTGGTATGAAGGATCCAGGGTATTGGAAGGATGACTTGCAACTGAAGTATGTGAATACAGTCATAGATAAAAATATTGCCATGGCTCTGAGAATGTTCTTATTTGTCTGAAAAATAAAGACATATTGGGTACCTGTGTTCAGCAGGTACTTCTCCTTGGGTTTCTCCCGTCTGTCTATAACATGGGGATAACGCCATGCATTCATTTCACAGAGGATGCATAAAGGCAAAAACATTTCTGAAGCTTTCAGGTGCCTGTTGTTCAGTAGAGCTGTCTGGGGCCACACGGGGTACAATTAGGGTGAGATAAAATATTGAAGACTGCTCACTCTGTGAGCAGTTCCCAGTAGCACACTGAATAACGCAGAGGCTACAGATTAATGGCAACACTGCGGTTAGAGGCCACACCACGGTGCTACAACAAACAAGCCTGCAACTTGCTCCTTATTCTTAAGATGCAAGCCTTAATTCTTCTATTTCTTGACTTTTGTGTGCTTGACTTTGCTACCTTATGTGTTCCTGTAACCATTATGTTTACAAAGTCTATAAAGTGCTATGTTACAATGGTATGCCATACTGTTAATTGTATTGTAAATAAAGTTGACCATATTCCCACCTCCGAAAAAACACCCCCACCCAGAACTTACTTCTGTTATTAAAAGGAAATAAGAACATTTACCAAAACGACACTGCATTAGTTATGTGCCTTAGGCTTTTCATTACATTCGACTTAATAAAATACTTATCACTGCACCAACCCCTGTACTACACAATATGCATATCACTAAGTTACTGAACTTTACCATTCAACAGCAAAGAACAAGTGCATCTAAGCACATAATTCTATGGGTTTTTCTCTTGCTCTTCGCTATAACCAGGACAACATTATATATCAGGCTTACTGGAGCAGTTTAGAAACATTAAAGTACACTATAGCCATACAGTCTACATGTACATGTCTCCATCTAGTGGTTGGTCCCAGTTCATGACTTTTCTCCTTGAGGGCTCAACTTGGAGCGATACAGGTGTGTGCGCTTTGATACTGCAAACCTCTTTCCTCCTCCCGAGTCGCTGTTCTCCACGGAACAGAGGTGAGAGCATGGGAAATGGAGGCCCTTTGCCGTAGCGCTGCTCGCAGTGGCACCAGCCGCCTCCTCACGCAGGAGCTGTCTGCAGATCCACATCCATGATCCTCAACACCTTTCATTACTCATCTTTCATGTTTGCGATAGGAAACCTTGCTGGAAGGTAGCTGAAAGTTGGGGAGAAGGCATCAGTGGACCCCGTACTAGCTACAGACACGTGACTATGGGTCCCACCAACACTGAAATATGGAGGCACGGCAAGAGAGCAGTATGTGTGTGTTACCTCAGCAATGGCAATCTTGAGCAGAGGAATAGCTCTAGGGAGACTGTCGTAAATGCCCTCTGGTCCAAACCAGACACCAGCATGTACAACAATGTCTAAGTATGCAGCTTTTTTGTTACTACATAACTTATACCTATATGTTTTATATTTAACTTTATACATATATAATTATATAAAGAGAATACACATATTTATTATACACCTAAACATACTTGGGATAAAACAGAGTTTCCAGGAGCTAAGATAAAAACTATTCTCAAATACTTTTTTTTAAGTTAAACCTGAAACATTGCCTAACACTACCCTGAAGCCAAACTAATTTGAGCTTTTCCAAGCCCTTAATCTGTCATTGCTCATAGCTCAAATAAGTAGGTACTGGATTAGTTCCTTCCATTTAGCCTGCTTGTTCATGTGTTTTCTTATTTATCCCATTTCTAGGTCTTCCTGTAATTATGAATAAACACACCATCATTATTGACCACTAAATTATGTTTCTATTTCTTTCCTTGTCTCTGACCGCACTCCCACAAATTGCCAATATTCTCCTGAGAACTGCTAAATGATTACCTCTCAGGAGGAATTCAGTACCTTTTATGGTCAACTCCACAGTTCGTACTTATTCCCTTTCTTGCTCAAAACCTGGCACACACTTCCTAATCTACGGGGATGTTTAGAAAGATTTCTTTATTGCTCTTCTTGCAAGTTACATTACTGGCACTTCTGTTCAACCAGTAGAAGCTGTGTATAAGAATCCATAAAACCTAATACCTCACTTTTTTGACCACAGTTGCAGACAAACAACCTAAATTTAACGTAATAGTTAAGATACTGAAAACATCACTCTACAATACTTCAAAAAGAATTAGAATTGGTTAAAAATTAGTCTTTGCAAAGAATACTGCGGAGTCAGATTCACCATAGCCACCTGCTATGAGTGTAGTAGCCACCAAGAAACAACAATGGCAGGAGCATGTGTTAAACCATGTCCCTCTCCTGGGCCAGCATTAACAGCTTTGAGCTCTGTCCTTGAATTTGAAGCATCAGTTGCTACTATTACAAGAAAAACGTCTAAATGGGGAAAGGGGGGTGGGAAGAGGTAGAGGTACTTCAGCTTACTATTTTCCCAGGAATCTTGTACAAATAGAATTAAGAGCATCTTTTAAACTGAAAACGCTGAAGTAAGATGGCCTAATGGCTCAGGCCTGTCTCCCTCTTCTCTACGTACTCTAACACGTACCCTCTACATCAATAACACTTTTCTCTATTATGAGAGGGTTCAGAGATATGAATCACTCGTGCAGAAAACACTCTTTCCCAAAGAGTTTTTTTGCAGGCTTAAATATCTTCCAGTTTAGCACCTAAACTGGAGCTAATTTTTGAATTATACAAGCCTCTACAGAAGCAAAACAGCCAGAGGAGAGGAGTAGGATTGCTTTTTCCAGTGACTGGTGGCTCTCGGGATGTCTCTGCTGTGCTGAGAGGCCCAGCTGGAGGAGAACACAGGTGTGCAGACAGTCAGGTCCCTTTCTCTGTGGAGTTACCACCCTTGAGGACATTGGGACTCGCCAAATACTCGTTCCTGCTGAAGCATCCCATAGCTCTAGTATCACCTTGTCTTCATGACCACAGCCACCTCACCTTATTACACTAACAAACTGATGCAGCTCTATTTTTAAAACCAATTAGAGTCCGTAGACCCCCATTGCAATTACTGGAAAGCTGCTGGAGAACCTCTTAATTAAGTTACTTATCAGCCAAACATCTATCCTTTACCAGAACACCCATTTGTTCTGAATTTAAATAGCTCTTTTTCTTCCCAGCAGAGCAAAACAAAAGCTGGAAAAGCGATCACTTTCTACAAGTGCATCAGGGTCTAGCAGTTACACATTTTTAGTCTCTTTTCCATGACAAGCCCCCCATTCATGCTACTAGACCTTTTCTTTATCTGTTCCCATTTTAACTCATCTTTTGAAACAATTCTGGGTAACCAGAATTGCAGTCAGCTTTTCTGAGGAGTGTCACTACAGTACTTTGCACAATAGCATTAATATTTCCTTTTCTCGGTTGGGAAAAAAACATCTTTTGATGCATCCTGAAGGATCACATTTATCTCTCTTACGGCTCTGTCTCATTAGTGCCTGATAGTCCTTCTGTGAAAGCCCTCCCCTCCCTCAGCCACTTCCAGCTGATGAGCTTCACACTTAGAGCAGAAATCCCTATTGTTACTTTCAAAGGGCATGAATTTGCATTTTATACAACTGAATTACAATTTCATTGCCATTATTACAGTCCTCAAGTTCATCTAGTTCTTCTTTTGTGGCATTTTTCACCCACCTTTGCACTGGGACACATCCACATAGGCAATACTCATCTCTCCTACTTCTCAGGGAAAGGCCCTGAGTAACTAAATCTTTCAGTCTGCTGCTAGTCTCATAAATCTTGAATTCATTTATAAAAATGCAAGAATTGCAACAGTAGAGCAGTGTAATCAGAACTTGAGGAACTAGATAGCCATTTTTGTATACAAGCACACACAATTCAAATACTAAGGTCCTATACAAGGATCATGAAGCAATCTTGAGACTTGCTTTTACATTTAAGCACTCTTTTATCTCACCATTGGGGATAGAGCTTTATAGTTATGCTCTCTTTCCTCAGATACGATCTTGTGTTATAACAAGTACTTTAGGACCAGATCCTTATCCACTTGCACTTCTTGACTATTATTCTATTCCAATGGTAATGCCATTATTTCAGAAAGTAAATACCAAAAAAAAAAGCATCTCAATTATATTTATTGTCTCTATCAATTAAATAGGAAACAACTATTCTGACAGTCCAATGCGATGGAGCAAAGCAGGACCAAATTCTGTTTGCCATCAGAAAACAGTACAAATCAGAAAGTCGTAAAGCTGGCAAACTCAGCTCTGGATTAACTAAAACACCTTGTAGGAGCCCTGTAATTAGGGTGGCTTTCTAGAAGAACTGAAAATGCGGCTTCATCTGGCTTTTTGTTAAAATAAAGTGGTCACTTGGTGTTAAAGTTCACACAGATTTAGTTTTGTACCTTCTGGACTTCATAAGTTAGCTTTGTATAGGTGTTGTATTTTGTTGTTTTGAATAACCCCCAGAAAAACATTTTTAGCTTGGAACTTTAAGTTTGTGGGTTTGCTATAAAAAAAATTTCTATGCTACTTTTTCAGTTTTCTAGGGAGACAGACCTTGCAAATAAGCTGTACAACAGGAAATTTTTCTTGAACAAAAGAACTGAATATTAGAATATCTTTCACTGTTAATTATACCCTATCATATATTTTTAAAACTGCATGCATGAAGTTAATTGTAATCAGCCTGTCTCCAAGATTCAGCTTCTGCAAGCGTCAGAAATAACAAACTCATCGTTTCCTGCAAAAGTGACTTGCTGATTGCCAAAGGCTCCACCAAAGTTCCTCCAGAGAGGAAACAGGTGAGTTCAGACCATGGCATCCCCGCATTTTCTTAGCTGCTGTATAACTTGGATGAATTTTCATAGAAACATAGGACTGGAAAAGACCTGCTGCATTACAGCCTAGTCCTTTGCAGTTGTGTATAATCCCAAAACAGATGCCCTCTTCAGAAGGCTCTGCAGGACACCTGGGCACACGGGACGCATCATGCTCTGGTCATAGCGCATCACAGAAATGTCCTGTGGGCGACTGCCATAGTGAGCAGCTGCCCAATGTGTTTTTCCAATGTGAGGGCTGTTTCTTGCCCTGTGACGCCTTCCTGTAGCAAAGAGGGCCAGAAGGGGGCCAGACTCAAGAGATGTAAGTGGACCACACACCAAAACCACAGAGACATAGGACTGGGAAACGGTCCCATACCACAGGCACCAGCAGAGGAAGAAGGGATGAAACACATGCTCCACTAATGACACTATTTTCTTAATAAAAGCACTCAATTTAATGGAGCAGAAATGTTAGTGTGATCCAATGTTAATGCTTAACTAAGAACTGCTTCAGAAACTGAATTTAAGAATTAAACATCTTTGGGTCAAAATATGAATGAAGCAAAAGGAATGTGCCTTTTTTGCTCCGCTGTGGGGATAGCATAGGATTTCAAGTAGAAAAGAAAGTGAAAGGCGAGAACTATATTGTTAGAAAATTACGGTTAGAAAACTAGAACAAAGAATGGTTAAGCTGACATTAATGGAGGTAGGTGTCAAGATTCTCCCCAAGCGCGGGCCCAGTCCTCTATGTGATAGAGCCACTGGAGGTAAGGTAGAGGACTCCTATTTATTTTTCAGAGTTAAATTAACACGGAATACGTTCAACCAGAAAACAGTACACTTAATTTAGATCTTCTGCACTTATGAATAACTACTAAATCTCAACCTAAGTTTGTAGGCTGTCTCAGGGGCTGTGCCCCATTCTTGTCGTGCTTCTAGCAACCCCCCGGACACCTGTTTAAGACAGTGCCATGAGCCGAATCATGCAATTGTGGTCTGCAACTCTCTTAATTTGCGCATTCCCCCTTCAAGTACAGAACCAGCCTGGATCCGGATTGATTCCTCGTTCAAGTACAGAAGCAGCCAGAACTGGCTCCCCTAGGGTGCAAACAATGTGTCAAAATTTGTCCTCCCTTACACAATGCCAAGAGCCACCGCGGGAGAGTCGAAAAGTGACGGGCACTCAAAGCCACTGTGCAGTGCAGGCCATTTCCAGGCCGCAGGTTTTCCTAACGATGTACAGCCGGCCCACTGAATACCTACGTTTTAAAAAATGAACACATGCATTATGCTGTCCGATATTAACAGCGTAGCAACTAGAAATAATACCCGCTTCAAATTTTTTAATATATTAAATAAATCCAGCTACTTCCTCTTCAGAGAGGAGAGCGTAGGCCTGCAGCTCTATTTAACACCTGGTTAAACACTACTTAACCTCACTGCACCGACCAACTACTTTTCATATAAGCTGAATTTTGGCTAATAATGTCCCAATTAAACAGCAGTCATTGTCATTCACTATCATTAGGCTAAATTGGTTTCCTGGGAGAAGTCCCAATAAAGCAGCCATCCTGGTTAAACGCTTACCAGTTAAGTAAGATACGCAATGCAGAAAAGGGTTTGTGAAAGAAGAAATCCAACTGTGTTTACCCCATTCTATGCAGCTAATTTGCCGAGAATTTTAAAATCATGTGCACCTCAGCAGAGAAACTTTGACTATTAGTTTTCAAATATATATGTGTACACATGTGCTCTACCGGGCAGTAAGTAGCATCTGTGTAAGTGCTGCTTCTTTCTAAAGCCAGTGTAGTATACAACAAAAACTAACATAAGGTATATCCTGTGAGTGGAGAAACAACAACATGCTGTAGGAACAAAAAATTAGAAGCAGGTCTGAAGCGCTCTGTAGGAGCAGGTTCAGAAGGCTAATTCAGGATGATCTGTGTTTAATATTAACAACAGAGAAAAACGCTTTCAAGAGTACCTTGTGGAAGCCTGAGTCTTCATTTCCAAATGTGGCATTTAAAAGGGAGCGCCTACCCAGAGCTGCAATAAGTTGGGCACCTAGGGCGAGACACAGCTCATTTAACATTAGCCATTTAAAAGATGTCTAACCTAACCCAGTTGTTGAGAATTTCTCTGTTGTCAAAGAAAGGCACTTCTGGTCTCAAAGTCATTATCTCCAATTGAAAAAAAATTTATTCATTCTTACTAATACTGATTTATCTCTAATCCCCATAGTGTGTGCCCATCCAAGTTAAGTAAAGCATTTTCTTTTTCTTCTATTAAACACCACAGAAGCTGCCCTGAAGGTCCGGCAGAGCTGAGTGTGTGCCTTTTGGTCTCTGGTCTAATTTTAGGACAGAGAAGAAACAAGCATCATAGACTGGCAAATCCAATCATTCACCCGTATTGAGCATGGAGTAACAAATTAAAATGGAAGAGATATATGTGAATCTCACAATGTCTTGGAGAGAAGAACAGGCTTGAAAGTAAAGCGGTTTCCATTTGAACATGTCAAATAATACAATGCTGTAGACACACTGCCAAGAAAAGGTACTAAAAACCACCTTTAATACCAGAAAGAGACAACTGTTAGAACACTCACCACATTTCGAAGTTAACATACTCTGCGCTCCTTGAAAGATAACCTAGCAGAATATAAGAATTCACAGGATTACCGGACCATGCTGTTGTCTATTTTTCACAGGGCGCAGCTCTAGACTGCACCATGGCTTGCGCTCCATGTCAGAAACCAAACCGAGCCAGGATTAAAGCAAAGTGAAGTAGTAAGTACATCAAATCATACCTTCCTCACACATAGTTCTCGAAGCAGCTGATTTAATCAGAGCAGAGGCTGATATACATCCAATTTCTCACTGCTATATAAATTCAGCTATGTCAGCCAATGCCAAGGGCTGGCTGGCCTGCAATCACAGATGTATGAAGCAAATCAGACCCATCAGCATCAATTTTGGGGTCAGGTTGCCTTAAAAACCCAAAGGGATTTCACCACTGCACAGCTAAGTAATATTTATCAAGGTTTCATCAACAACCAGGAATAACAAGACGAGATTTATTTATTTTAAAGAAAAGCTAAAATTTTGAGATTTAGTGTTCCTAGAGCTTGGGGCCTGTATGGTCTAAGCCTTAAATTGAACCCAGGACAGCTTCCGTACACAGGGCTGCAAAAGCCTGTTCTTCTAATGAAACCTCCAATCCTTTTTTTCCTTTAGTGACAAGAGTTAACAATGAATAACACTATTTGCAAATGCTGACTGCGTGGAAATTTGGAAACGAGCGAACGTAACTTTTTATTTTTATAAGTGGCATTCTGAAAAGGAGAATAAGGTGAAGCTGCGAGCTTTGTTTGAAAACTTCTACCAAACAGGAAAAGAATTTGTAAAGGCTGCTGCTGCGGTTTAGTGTATGGTTGGTTTTCTCTCAAGATCATGCAAGATCTGGGACAGTAACACACAGCAGGGACACAACAAGAGCTGAAGGGGCTGAGTTTAAGAAGTCTGATGCTGCCATACAGTGCAAAACTTTCACACTGCCGCTTTACTCCACGTTTCTTTCTATCTGCTTGCAGATACTAAGACCAAAAAGATAATATGTTCAAGCATATAGTCCCAGCTGAACATCTCCAAATTGAACTACCGGTAAAAACTTTAATAAAAATATCTAGCATCTTTTGTGCAAGAATGCAGCTGCCAACTGCAGGTACATCAAAATCATGAATCACTATTCACAGCCCCTATAGTCTTGTAATCAATTTAAAGTTCATGAAGATTATTTTTTCTAAAAGACCCCTTCAATTCCTATCATATGCCAGTTGCTAAGATTCCACTTTTTGAGTGTGTTCAGGTCCTACTTTCAAGCTCTACTCTGCTGTCAGGAATCTTAGGAACTTTCTTAAAGGGAAGTGTTTTTCCTTAGACATAAGAGAATTTCCCTTATTCTGATGCCCTATATCTTTACATACCTTTTGAAAGAGGTGGATTGTTTACTGATGTTTTTTCCCCCCCACATGCATAGCTAATTAATATGAATAAAAATCATCACTTTCATCATTCTCGCTGTCATCTGACCCCCAGAAGTGTATTAGTATCCATCTCCCTTATTTTGTTTCTCCTCCTTTTGCTCCCTGCACTTTGGTGTATCATCTTCACTGTGCGTGTCTCACTGCCCTCTGGTCAACGAAACTTGTTATAGACCTTGTCCTCACTCTGCTCCACACCTGTAGATGACCTTATCTGTTTATGTTGCAGTGCAAGTAGCATGCCATATCCTGTCTGAGCTTCGACTTGGAATAACCAACACATGATAGCAACCCTGAGGTAAAAAAAACTCCACACCTTTCCTAGCAGTGAACCAGTTTTGTAACCAACATATTATGACTTGACATGAGGAAAATTTGTTTTAAATATTTTATCCAAAAATATCAAGTGAGAACTGAATAGTAGCTCAAACACCAGCAACAAAAATCCATTCGAGTGCCCAAATGCATACAATAAAAGGTACTAAAATTCTTTCCACCTCCTAACCACAGAAAAAATAGAAAAGGGCAAAACCTACCTAGAATTTCCATCTTTACCTTTAAGTTACTTTGAAGGAACCTAATCCTCAGTTATTGAACATTCCTGATTGCACTGATGTTTTGATAGTGAAAACCTAATTATTCTGGAGACAACTGCATTCAACAACTAATTTATATTTGTACAAGGGAAAATGCTAATACTCCCACAATTCTTGAAGCTTAACAACTCAAGGTCCCAGCCAGTTCAGTTAATCACTTTCTGAAACATACCTACAAGAGAAAGGCATAGGTTACACAGTTAACATTTTGAAAAGTTGATACAGCCATTAACCAGAGAAACTCGTCTCTTTGATGGAATTTTATTTTATACCAATCCAACGTTTAATTACTAACTATTCTTCCCCCAAAGGCTTGGGGGCTACCATTGGGATTGCTACTGTTAAATAATCACTTTAAAGCATGAGTGATAGATGCTAATACTATTTCTTCCCCAAACTTATGAGTTTGAGCTCTGATGCTGCTGCCTGGACACATGGCAATGGATAAGCCTGGGTAATGCACCCACAACACAACTGAAATGGAGCTCAGCACAAGCACAACATGACACAGTGCAAGATCAGGCCTTGTTTTTTAAATAGATGATTAAATCATGTTTTTAATCGACTCTCTCCACCTTCCTGAAAGGTCCTGTTGCATTTCGCCATAACTGTAAAAAAACTTCATTTGTTTTGCACATTTGGGGAAAGGAGGCAAGCTAAAGACAAAAAAATGCCAAGATGTTACAGGATGCTCTTAGCGTAGATTTCTGAAGAGAAAACAGAATTTTCATGCTGTTGCAGCCCAGTAGCACCTTACAGAAACTTTCCCTTCCCTTTCTATCTGTTCACAACATCTTTATTATTATTTATGCCAGTGACATTGCTTAATTACTTGTTTCACAAAGATGTCTCTACTGAACAGTTACAGTATTGATCTGCAGAGGTTTATTTCAATAGTACTACACATTAGAAGTGTATTAATGAGCACTGCTATCTCCCTATTTGTTACATTCTGTTGGTATCTGTCTAATAATTTATGCATCTTGAACATCTTATCAATACCAGAGAAGCACTGCAAGCTGCTCATGCAAATTTACGTATGGACTTCTGTCCTGTGTTTCATCAGCAATAACTGTGTAATAGATAAATGCCTGAATTTTTAAGCTCATTGGAACAGTTTTTAATGTGACGTGACCTTTGGTATCGATTGTAGTTCCTTCTGGTGCTTCCTTTAAAAATAACTGAAAGGATTAATGAGTTTTTGCAGCTTTTATGTCAAGTTGGGTATTCCTGGTTGAATGGATATTCTTTTCATGCCAACAATACAATTAAAACAAATTATGGTAATAGATGGAAAGTAATCAAGATACTGACTTAAATATGGATAAGGATGGGTTTCACATGGACGATAAGGACCAGATAGAAGTTGTAGAGGAAAGAGGGCAAGTTAAGACAAATCATCTTGCAAGTACCAAAACCACTACAGACATTGAGGGCAATACCAAGTGTCACGTATAGAAGATAGTCATAAAGTCTATTTATTATCTGGCTTAAGTGATTGCATGTTTTAGTCATGTCACTAGGAATGAGCATTGGGTTTTATCAAGACTGTCCGATGCCCATCACCCATTTTGGTTTTGTTGTGTCATGGTTTGTGCTGGGCTGGCCGCTTTAATGATCAAATACTGTGCTTGCATATGATGGAAATAAGCACTTTAAACCTGTTTGCTGCTTAAAGTTTACACACATCTTTAGCAAGAAGAATAAAGGTCACATTCCCATTTTAGCACTGATATCTGTTTTATAACCTCATTTCACTCTTTCAGCACCTTTCCCTTTCCTCCTCCTCAGAGGACAGATTGAACATATTCTGATTCCACATTCCACGTGAAGTTAATGTAGGCAGAATATGAGACACTTCTGTGACATTTTACTACCCTTTTTTCCTTAGGCAAAGTTCATCCCTGCGCAAAGGGTCAACATAAGGCTTGTTCAGCTGCTACTAATATGAAATTTAAGCATGCAGTCTCTGGCCAAAAAGAATTTCATCCAAAGTATATATTATATAGACATAATTTAATTTAAATTACCCTGCCTTTAACAGGCTCAAATACACCATTACTTTACCTACAGCTTCACAGAATATAAGACATCAGCTGAGCTGGGCTACATATTCAGGTGTACATTTTTAATCCACAGAAAAATAGGGTAATAAAAAGTGATCTTACATAAATTCACCAGAAAATAAACATTGAAGTTGCTGGCTTAAAATGCAAAACATCATGAACTCAAAATTTCATCAGATCTCAGTACAGCCCTTTACCCCAGAGAAAGATGTTGTAATGTGCTTTTAGAACACGAGAAAACATGGTGGCTCTGTTGAATCATTTAAGCGTATTTCTCATTCTGTGTGCATTTCACCCGTGACACGGGTAAGCACAAAACTTTTAGAATAGCCAGATTGTATTTGCCCTTATTCAGAACACGGAGCAAAAAATGTTAGCATAAACAGTAAAGGAATTTGGTAGAGAAAGTGTGATTTTCCAGCTTCATCATTACCTAAAAACAAAAAAAAATGAAAGCTATCAGGAAGTGATTCTTTAAACAAAAATCTATGCAGTATTAACTTTTGCAGCAGCAGCGAGTTTACAGTAGGTGTTTTAGAAGCTTTAACTTTAGCCAGCAATTTACAAATCATGATTAGTGTTTCACTGTGAACTGTTGGTGGCTAAAGAAGAAAATGTAGGAAAAATAACCCAAGCTACGTTTTGTTGAACAGCAATCTGAACACTCTCCCCCCACAGCTCCCCATTAGTATTTAGCAGCTTGGAATAACATGGAACATTTCTGAGTCCTTAATGCCTCTTGAAAATGCCGGCAACATCTTTCCACATGCTCATTAAGGTCCAAGTTCACCCCAGATATAGCTGCAGAGTTGCACCAGAGGTGAATGTGACCTATGTCCAATCACAGGAACCCAGTAATGCGTGTTACACTGAGAATATCATCACTGTTCACTTGCACCAAGTGAACTTTTTACTGTAAAAAGTCTCTACAAGTCCAATAGATGTTAACATAATAAAAACATTGCCTTGTGCTCAGCAAGAGCAAAGTAGCAGTGTATGCTATTAGACCTTAATGCTACATAATGTTCAGGAATTCCAGGGGGAAACATGAGGTTTACATTGGTGCAACAGATCCTGCTAAAGAGAAGGTTTAACCAGCTAAGAGAAAGTAACAGAAGATCATATTTCACACTAATAGGATGTGATTTTGATTTCCCATTGAGAGGCTCTAATGCAAATCTGAGCTCATATTGCATTAAGTAACATCTTACCTTATAACATTCGTAATACAAAAACATATTCGCCCCTCATCTCTTAGGCACATCTGAAGAGTACACTGCATTATGCTCAGAATAAGAATATGTACTATTGGCCATATTATTTATGGACGCTTCATTTGTGCTATCCTTTGTTCCCTCAAAACAATATCTGCAATATTAGATATGTACCAGTTACACAGGTAACAAATAGAATAGTTTAAACTACCATGTTTTTAATTCAAAATGGTTCATATATGAAGCCATTTCTTTTTCTAGTTCCAAATAAAGAGAGAAATCAGTTTTACCGGGCTGCCATCTAAAAAACTTCTAACCATGTGTTACTTCATACAACAGCTTAGGCCAGTAGAAGTTAACTTCTCGTTATTTTCATTTTATTTCTATTAGGGCAGTAATCAAGGATCTTAATCAGGATCCTTCTTTTTGAAGAATTAACACACACATCCCTCAAATGCTTCCATCCAGAAGGAGTTGCCATGCAAAATACACAAATGCAATGGAGGGTATGAAGCAACAACAGGATAGCAGATGGAGGTGTGACTGGAGCAATCAATAACCTTAGGGCTCTTCTTCTACACGCATTTGATCACACATGTTACTATCAAGACTTCTACATAAGACTCCAAGATTGCAGCTGCTGAATAACATTGTGACTAGTGCCTGGGATTTCATGTCTAAACACTGATAAGTTATGCCTGTATAAATACAGGAATGCTCAACATTTTTGTAGTTTTCTCTTTAAAAAGAGAAACAATGCATTGATCTTTCCCCTTAAAAACAACAGGTTTTGTGCTGTTGAGTTCTCTATACTACTTTTTTCTTTAGCACATATATTAGCCACAGAACTACTGATACATGCCAGAATATTCATATTCTTTTTCAGAATACTGCTCATATATTTATAAATTGATAAATACAAGTAAAAATACTGCTGGAAGAGTTCCCATTTCAGATATGAACTTCCATCTCAAAATTTTGGACTCAGTCCTGTGTCATCTATGCCACTCTGAAACTTATCGCACGCTAAGTATCAACTTGTCTCTGTCAGCATAAGCCTGTTTAAAAAAAAAAAGCATCAACACATACCCACTTTGGGTTAAATGAGCGCTAACAGGTGATCTCGTGTCAACATGGAATCACCCTGTCTTTCCACTGTCTTCTACTGAGCTTTCCACTGCTCACCATTTTAATGGCATAGAGGATTCCAACATGAGAATACAACAGCAACTTAACATCATAATGACTTCAAAATGTTTTCCCTTGAACAATTTTTTTGAAGCCTCAGTTTGACTTGGTTTGGAGGGGGGAGAAGATACTTTTAAACTTAGTCTCTTCCCATTCCTCTAGACTAAATCTGAGCAGGAAAAAATTGCAGATGAATTCATAATGACCCTATGACATATATCTTTCTGGAATTCTGACCTCTCAAAGTGTATCAGTTTTATGACATTACTAATAATATCTTATACATGTTGTAAGTAACAGACTGGTGCATTGAGGTTCTCCGTCCCCTTCCCTTTGCTGAGACACAGAACAATTTGCAAGACTTTAAGCCAGGAGCACAGTATCTTCTTCCTTCTGCAAAAGCGGCTTAAGCTTCTAGAACCAGGAGTTCTAGGCATGACCCCTCCACCAGACAACATACCTGGGGTTATTGCATTGACTCACAATTTTGAAAGTGATTCTTCACTTAACATCACATCCAATACATCCTGCTCTCAGCAAAAGCCGAGAGAGAAGAGGGGATAGAAGAGAGTTGGCAAGTATAGGTGAAAATCTCTGCAGAGAGGCTAAAATTGCTAGCAGGGATGCTTGCCTAACTGCACAGGTGCTAGAGACCTGAAAAGCTAACAGAGAAGATCAGGAAGAAAGGATATGGCAGAAAACAAACAGATCTGTATGTGTCCCATAAGGCTTTAATGTAACTCCAAATATCTACAAAACTAAACGCAGCTGTTGTGAAGCGTTTCACATTGCTTCTCAAAGTACAAACGGCAGAGAAACCTGTGTTTTATTCATGCCTGATTTTCTATGTTTACCCCAAAATAAAACATGATGGTAAACTTGGTAACTGTATAAAATGTTATCACAACTGACGACTTTCTTACAACTATTTTTGATATTTTTTTAATAGAATAAGAGAGTTAAAATAATTATAAGCAAAAAAAGGCAATTCGTTTTCTAGCTTAATGCAAGAGCCTTGACTCAAAGGGGGAGAATCAAAAAAGGGAAAACACACAAGATTTTGGCATTTATATTGCAACCTCCATCTAAAAAGCAGCAGGTTCCGATATACATTAGCACGGGAGGCTTACCAAAATGAAAGCAGCATTGGAAGTATCATCTGAAGACTTATGGAATATCTAAACAGACCATAAACAACTGTTTTGTCTTTTTCCCACTTTGCAACTTAAATATGTCCTTACAATGCAAACTGATGGTAACAAATAGGTACCTTGCTTCTCTAGGCAGCAAGGTTAAAGCAACAACCTACTCTTCATCAATCCATTTATAGTCAGTAACACCAACATTTCCCATTCAGCATCTTAGTTGCCAAGAAAGAAGCCAATTCTCTAGTTTGATTTTTTCCAGAAATTGAAGTCCTTGCAGAAAAAAAAAATCAGTTATACTAAATATGACCAGATATTACAACAAGAAATAGCCAGAAAGGTTTTTTTATAGTTACATAATAAAAAAGATCAAATAAATTTACACTTGAAGATTTTAGTGTGGATTAATTTTTCTTTTCTTTCTTCCTTTAGCACAGTTCATCAAAAATGAAAGCAGTGAGAAGATGCATCTGGGCAACAATTCAATAGAAGAGCGGTGTTTATTACAGCTTCTATAAAATCAAAGGACTTTGTTATCTCTTCAATAACATCAATAATTACACTAATGGAATAACGCATTAACTGTGGAGGTTAATTAGAAGTGTACCTTCAAATACATTATACACAATTTGTGCAATTTGTTTTCCTGTGATAGTCTGTGCAGACTTTTCCTGAAATGTCTCCTTGAACAGAAAATTTTTTTCTCCCAATATAAAACAAAAATGCACATCCCTTGGGCTCCACAGACTTGTTTATGTATCCTAGTAGCCTTGCAGTAGCCCCAGTTCTTAGAGATGTTTATGGCAACCAGTTTTAGCTCTAGAATATTCTGAAAAGGCTGCAAGCTTCAGAGAAGGGTCATTCTGTCCTGCTGTTGGACACACGAACTACTGGCAAGAGATTAAAAAAAAAAAATCAAACTATTTACACTGTGCATCCCTCAACATCTTTTAAGGTGTCTGAGCACTAATTTAAACTGGAGAGTCAAAAGCAGGAAAACGCCCAGGAAGGCATTTTGAAGAGAACAAAAGGCCTCTGCATTTTTTTTCCCCCCATAGTTTTGCTAAAATGTTACTGAAAATGTCTAAGTGGTAAACTCTGCACAGGCATTCCTATAAAACTGGCACACAATGTTCTTCCAGCACACGTTATTAGAATACAAGACTACCCAATACACAAACACTGTATGATACTTTCTGGTTTTCATTACTCCTAGATCACCTATAAGCAGACTTTTTTTTTCCAAGAGAGCAAGACGACTCATATCGGGTTTATTCTTCTGATGCAACAAGGTGAATTACCTGAAGGGCTGAGTTGTACCTCAAGAGTTGAATCAAGATGAATTATACACCTAACATGTCTATATTTGAAGTATTAAATTGTTGTTTAACAAATTAATCTTTGTCTAAACGTTACCACGGTCCCCTTTGCTGGCATATTAGTGTGCCTTACATGCACAATAAAGCAAATGAGTTTAGCAGCCAGAAAATCATTCTTGCACAGAATCTATAAACACTTACCTGCCAAACAGCACAAAATAGGAGGGATAATCATTGCTCATAAGAGACCACAAAACAGAAAAAGGAATTGTAAGTCCCAGTGGATGTAATTCAACATAAGGATGACACTGCCCGTTCACGATGAGCCAGGTGTTACTCACAAGAGTTGTCTTGCTCTTGATTTCTTTTACTTAACCTACCTGATGATGGAAGCTAGCAAAGGCTGCCTATCAGTACTGCCTTAAATTAGTTTTGAAGTGTTAGTCTCAAGATAAGAGCAGTGAGTTTGCAGTCCAGCAGAGAGGAAAGGTGGTCTTGTGTCTGAGTATACTTTCAGATCTCAGTAGCAAGGATTTCGGGCATTTTTTTTTTTAACTCATTGTCTGTGAATACCTGTAACAAGCAACTAAACCCCACATCCTGCCAACTTGTGCCTCTATACTTGATGTTAATAAAAATTTCCTGCCCTCACAGAGGTACTGGGAAGAAAACCTTTGATAAGAAGATCTCCAGGTATCCTTAGATAGTGGGCAAAGGGAGGGCTTCACAGAGACAGTGGGGGGCCACGAGACAGGCCAGGAACAAACAGGAGGGCAGATGCCCAGGAGAGTCAGGCTTGGCACAGGGAGAGTCTCCCCGCTGCCGTAGCTGCTGACCCCCCAGCTCCTGGCCCATTCCCAGGGGCAGTCACTAGCCTGAGTCACCAGGGGCTTCACAGAGGCAGAGAGAGCAGAGCTACCCTTCTGCTGGACAGCACATTTCCAATTTAAAATACAGATCCTGTATTTTAGAGTAGAGCTTTGAGCTGACACCCTGTTAACATTCTCAGCCTGCTGTTAGTTCAAAGGGGTAACACCTCGGATCAAACTTATGTAAAACACAATGATTAAAGTCTAGAGCTTAAATCACTTAAAAGAGTTTACCTGTAAAAGAAATCAATACTGTCTGTATTTTGATTTTATTTGTCTTCACATTACTTGGAAAAAAAAAAGTTTATATTTTATCAGAGCACCTTGGTAAATTTTACCACTTGTGTTGTGGGTTTTTTTGTTTATAACACCTTGAATTACTATCACAGGTCAGAAGGTAAAGTCTCCTTGCTGCAACTTATCTTTTGGTGAGATAAATCAGTATCTATGCTGATGCGAAAACTGGGAAATATACTGCCAAAGGAGACTTGAGTGGTGCATAGCTCTAGCTGGATGTGGGAAGAAAATCTGTTAACTTCAGATTTCACACCAATCCACGTAAAACCACAAATCGTATATGTGTGCATATAGATATATACAAAAACATGTTTGCAAACGTTTTTCCTAACAGATATAAGCAAAGATGCAACATTCAACGATAACACAACAGTCATTTTGAGATTCTAACCACACAGTTTCAATTAGATCAAAACAATGCAAAGTAAGTACACAGTTCTAGAGCTACTAACTGTACCACTCGGTACTCCAAATGTGAGCACTTGCCATGGGAACTTTGTATGGATGCACTAATAATTTTATGATCTACTTTGCTTCTTACATAATGAAATGTTACAAGATTCCCACACGATAATACCTAAAAATAACTCTATACCACTAAGTAAAGACACTGACAGAGCTATATTACAGTGTTAGAATAGTTTAGTACCCCCAAGTGGCAAAAGTCAGCTAATATACGGGTGAGTGTTTAGTGCCTTTCAAGTGAAGCTTTTACCAACAAAAAAAAAAATCATTCCTCCTTTCTGTGCAGTTTAATTAAGGAAGAGATGGTTTTCAAATCAACTTTAACACAAAAACAACTGAGATACAAATGTGCCTAGGTGAACCAGCTGCCTATGAAATAAATATGCATCTTTATTCCAGAAAAAATAGATAATCCGTTATAATAGCAAGGACAGAAGCTATGCTCTTTCCTTTAGAGAAGGAAAGGGACAGGTTCAAAATAAAAATTTTTTGTTGTGTAAACATACAGAAACACACACCCAGCAAGTTTTGTTCCAGAACAGTATTACTTAAGGGGGGGTAAACAAAATCTATAATCTCATTTTTAAATTTGTTTTTGTTATTAAATCAAAGAACAGAATTGCATAAACCTGAAGGATTGCCTAGAAAGGCATGACATTAATTTATCCCTTTGGGAGTGCTCAAATAAACTTGTTGTTGCTCAAATTAACACTTTTTTTTCCTAAAACTTTCATTCTTCTTTCCAGTAATGGACACACCCAAGCAAATTAGGTATTGGGGTTTCAATAATCATGTTATCTTTCCCAAAATATTTGATGGAACTCACTCTCTGAAATTCAATTAGTAAAACCCTACCCTATAATTAACCTATTAAGTTGTTAAATGCTTGAAGAATTGCTTTAACACCTTGTAAAAACTATGGGTATGTAATATAAAACATGTACCATTGACACGACATCACGCTTAATTGAAGAAAGATTGGTAAAAATAAGATTAATGTAATACTGACTCAAAGAAAACTACCACCGCACAGGAATAAGTAAATGAACAAATGCAACATTGGGAAAAACAGCTTATTCTGCAAATAAGTATCTAGAGACTATAGAGGATCACAGCACGAACATCAGTCAACTCTTTGCAAAAAGGCATATATTTCAAGGGAGATCTGGGAACAGGAGAAGAAGAAATCAGCGTACGACTATGGCTTTAACTATTGCACTGTTGAACCAGATGCACCCACCATACAGCCATCAATCCGGACAGCTGCTGCTAGACGCTCCCCTGGCTGAAAAAAGGGCACCAGAAAGGTTCATAATCAAGGCCTGAGCATCAGTAAAATTGCACCTGGCATGGGACTAAACGCCTAGAAGGAACACAGGGACCTTTCTTAAACTTTTGTGAAGTGCCAGGACAACAGAAGCAGCAGCAGCACCTGCCATCACGCGTGACTGAGGGAGCAGAAAAGGTCACATATGGAGTCAGAGGGGCTGTAACTTCTCTTCTGGAGAAAACCCACATCTCCCTTCCGAGTAATCCCAGGTTACCTTAAACCTTGGCAGCAGTTCTAAGCTTTTTCTTCCACAGATCAGAACTCTTGCCACATGCCACCTTCCAGAACACGTGGGGAGAACTTGTTATGGCTAGTTAATTTTCTTAGCAGACATCTACTAAGAATAACTTCACCTAGAGGCTTTCTCATCTGTCACAAAAGCGTTTCTCACAGCCCCTAACTTCCTTAGCAAGAAGCCAGCAACCTGTGTAGAAATCCATGTCTGAACTGAATTACAACAATTTGAGTGAAGTTCTAAACTCAGTGACCTTCTGGAAAAGTAAACATTGTTTGCCATCCATTCAATGTCCCTGCCATCTAAAATCTCTTGCTGTTCCAGTAACCTTTTTCTTTCTGCAAAATCTTCTTAGATTTTTATCTGTCTACACCTCAGAATATAAATACAGCTATAATAGCAAATTTTTGCCTTTGCAGACAGCCTACAAAAGGTAGAGTTATTTTTTCAGGTTCCCAGTGGAGAAAGAGATACTGCCAAAACATTCTCTGTACCTTGCTCAGGACTTTTGTTGGCCTGGAAAATTGACTAGGTATGTAAGGAAGACTTTTTTTTTTTAACTTGACTCTGAAATGTGTACACTGGAAAAGCTTTAAAGTACAGATATACCCCAGTTGCAGCATCTAATTAACAACATGAAGTGTGGCACAACAATGCTGTTAATTATGAGCTATATCGTCACCTGTTTCAACACTCAAAATATTTACACGCTACAGGATGTTGCTGCCTCAGAAATTAAACCTCAAGAGAAGTATTTCAGTATCTGCTACACTCATCGCTTTAGAAAATCTGAATGTCAGATATGTCGAAACTGAATACTAGTAACATTTCACCTCAAATTCCTTTTAATCCGTTCACAGGAAGGTGACAGGTAAGGGCTTTGAATGAAGAGCCTATATAGCCAAGTAACATAACTGGCGTATTGCCATGATGAAAAGCAAAAGACAAGTTATCTGTGCTGCAGTATCACTGTCATACACTCTTTGTTGCAGTGCCAGAGATGTTTTAAAGGGAGATTTGGCTTTTTGAACACCTTTAATAGGCTTCCTCAGAGTTTTAATTAGTAAGAGATCCAAGCAGTAGCTGACAGCTGGCAGAATCTCCTGTCGTGAGTTAAAGTCAACCTAATTAAGATTCTGGAAGGGAAGCATATTCCTTCCAACACCCTTAATCAGTCAGGCTTGGTTGGAAATGCAATATGGAACCTTTTGCCTTGACAACAGCATAACCTTGGAAATACAGCACTTCCAAACAATAATAATGGAGTGATTTCTGCATATGGAAGTTTAGTAAAACAACTACTAAATCTCTGAAATCTATTCTCCACCTTCCCTTTAATAAATGTTAATATAATTTAGGATTATTTGTCATACTTAAGATTTGGCATTTTATGACTGAGACATTTTGTGCTCGTGGAGTCACGGACAGTGACATATAAGCTGTCCCTCAGAGGTGACTCACCGGTTTTTCCCCAGCACTTGTAAGGAGATCTAGCTATTTACAGCTTGAGTGGAAATACAACTAGAACATTCAGGTTGAAACAGATATACATGGGCAAAGGGAGATTTGTCTTAACCGCAAGCCAAGGGCTGTCTTGTCGGCTCAGGTTCAGTGGCCAGCCTGAACCTCCAGGTGTCTGTGCGCTTTGTACTCTGCTCTGTCTGTAGAGACATGGCTCTCGGAGCAGAGAAATTCTGCCATTCAAACTTTGCCTCTGAAGCACTGTAGCCATAACTACCTCAAACTTCAGGGTTCTGCGAGCTTAATCCAAGCTTTGAAGCAGCTACCAAAAGTCTGCCTACTGTTCACTTTTTTTAAAGCACACTTAAGATGCACTTTAGTTGCAAACTCCAGCTTCAGCTTCTCCTTTATGTTTACCTAAAATCATTGCTGCCTACCAGTTCCTAGCACCTGGCCCACGCCTGGTATGACAGACTGCAGACAACTGAAGATGCCTGATGAACAGGGTCCAGAAAAAAGCCAACAACCAAAACCAAACACAAACAACCCAACACAGACCACTGTCTAGAGTAAGGACTGCCTTGAGGATCAATACAACTCCCAGCAAGCCCAAGCACCACTGCAAACACAAAGTTAGATTTGAACAGAAACCTCAAGTAGAATTACAGTATAAAGTCTCCACTGCCTTTTTCTACCATGTACTCACTGACACCTCAGCAATGACTTTATACTTGTACTGACTTTCCACTCAGTCTGCACATGGCCTGGTTCTCCACTGCCATATACAATGTACAACCATTTACCTCCCTGCAAATGTAATAAGATCACAGCCATTCTAGTGTCATCACATTTTATAGTCCTTTTGGCAGTTGTAAATGACTGGAGAAGGTACAAGGCAGTCAGGAATCAGGCCTAGAGTACTTAGAGTGATTACAATGAATATGACAATAATCCCTCTCTTTGTAAAACAAAATCCTAGGAAACGTGTATACACTGAGGTTAAAGCCTCTTGGAGCAGCTGCTAAGATGCTGCTTAGACTGCTCAATTATACTATTAAACCATCAGCAGCCACCCAGGTGATTTGATTCTCGGTACAGAAGCTGTGCGGTACAAAGAATAAGATGCTGATTTTAATAGCAGATCTGAGGCAGCCCAGCCAGGTCAAGCTGCAACCACTCCGAAAGAAGCTGCACCAGCAAACTCCTTTTTCTGTTTCCCCAATCACACCTGAATAATCTAAACAACAGAAGTAATTGCGGCAGGTAACATCCCAGACCTAACAGGTGACTCACGAGACACACAGGGAGCCCTGAGAAAAAGCACTGGGAGCAAGTGTTCAGCATGCTGCCATTTTGTACTATGATAAAACCAGCGACAAAGCTACCCTTGAAGTCCATGACAGCGTTATGAATATTAATACTTAAAATGGGTTCAGTCTTATTTATCTTTTGGATAGTGCTTTCATACCTGCAGGATATACCTCTCCTAGCAAAGACCAGGGAAGAGCTGCCTTTTACTCATGATATATTGCTCTTTAGATATTCAGATGGGTAGCTACAGGGCCACAGCCAGGAAAGCTGCATTTCCTTTAAGCTTCCATATTCTATAGACAGGCAGTCTCCTTGTTTTTTACTTTCAGCATTACATGCCCCACTTCTTAAGTCAGCTAATTTTACTTCTGCCATTTTCACTTCAGCTCAATATCCAACTTACAGTTTCAAGTCCAGTGCAGTTAACATCTCATTCTCCATCTTTCCATCACTGTGTTTTCCTCTGCAAATCCCCAGCACACAATTTATTTCCATTACCAGGACACCTTCCTTGACTTAAGCTGCTGTGGCATTCACACCAAGTACACAGTCACAGCACTTCTACTTCCATCCTCACCTCTGCCAGCAGCCATCGGGCAGTAATGACCATCCTCCCACCATCAGCCCCTTTTCCCTCCTCCCTCTTCTGCCCACAGACTGCCCCAGTTTTCTCTGAGCCCTGAATATCATCTCCCAGCCAGAGCTTTCCACCACCTCCTCTTTCGAGGACTTTACCTGCACCTCCACAAATGCTCTCATTAGTACATGCATCTTCTTTTAGCATTAACAAAGCAAAGACCAAAATTTAAAAGATGACTTATGAAAGATAATACCATAGGAAACATAAGTAAAAACATAACAGACCATTATCAGACAGTTTCTTGATTAAAAACTATTTTTATACTGGTACAACATCACTGACTTAAGCACTTTATCCTTGATTTAATAGCATGTAAGGAATGCCAAAAATCATAGCTGACATTTCACCTCTTCTCTAGAGCATACCATCTAAAACCTCATATTTTTATAGACAAACAAATGAAAAAACCTCTAGGCTTTTTTTTTTTTTTTTTTTTTTTAGGAAAAAAGCAAACTAGGAAGGAAAAAAAGTCCTTCAGAAAATTTCACGCTTCAGGACATCAACTTAAAACGACCAGCAAAGCCCCACAAAACACCAAAGAGAATGCAGACCTCAACCCCCACCCTCCCCTTGTCAGATTGTCCCCTCGTTGCTTCAAGTGGCCTCACATCACCTTTTGATGAGATAAATAAGGCAGAAATAAACATCATAAACCCCAGGCTTTCAAAACCAGGTTATGAAACCACGTAGGTATGTGCTTGTTTGAGGGGTTCATCCCAATGCCTTCAGGTGACCACATGAGACAGGCCCAGGAGCGGGGCTGCAGCGTGAAGGAGGGAGAGGAGGGACCCTGGGAGACGCTGGCAGGGCAGGGACCTCACTGACCCACGTACCTGCAGGGGCTGGTGGTGGGGACAGTCCCCCTTGAAGCTCAAGGGTCATCAAGCTGGTTCAGATCCAAAGCCAACCTTGGAAATCCTGAGGAAAGTCCAGAAGATCTAAAGAGTAGCTGCCCATAGCCCTGCTAGGAAGGGCTATAAAGCCCTCACCCAAGCTTAAATAGTGCCTGGGTCCAGGTGGGGCTGGTCAGGGTCATCAACATCTGCTGCCCAGGTGGGGCTGGTGAGGGTTGTTAATATCTGCCGGGGCCCTCGGCACCCTCACAAAATGCTGCTTATTTCACCAGGTGGGGTTACACCTGTTACAACCGAGTAGGTTGATTTCAGCAACATTTCAAAGCACAAAATCCTGCATTAAATCCTCCCTAGTGCTTTTAACCAAGGAGCCTGCCCTTAGCTTACAACTTTGTTAGCATTTATGGCTAAAAGGAATGTCAGAAATTGGGTACCTCTAAACTAAACCCTAATGTCATTCCCAAATGTATGCCAAAGACATCAGTTATACATTGCACCTTCTAAATTGACCTTATACACCAGAAGGGCTGAAGCAGCCTCGTTGGGGCAAGGTAAGCAGGCTTCTCCACCACCTTTACAGGCACAGAAAAACATGTGAGTGGCTTTACCTCTGGGTCGCAAATGCGTTGACAGCCTGCTCAAAAGTACCTGTGGAGTTTTTCTATCACACAAATCAAGAAACAAAGGAATTTGGTAATTAAGACCAAGATGTTAAGCTGGTGTGAAGTGCTTTAGCTCCCCAGTTTAACTGGTGTGAGGAAGGGTTTGCATGAGCCAGGATTTGGCTCAGGGAATACTTGGTTGATACACTTACGTGTAAAAATATTAACTAGAAGATTGGAATCGCAGTATTTAGGATTGTGATGTGAGACAAATCAAAGACAAACAGGAGTCTAAAGTAAACCATTTTCTAATTTAAGCTGCTCCAGTGTGGAAAATCTCCCACCCCAAATTGTCGTTTTTTGAATAGTACCAAAGATTTGCTCTCATCTATAGGTTCCAGTTTGTTGAATTACTGGTCTGTACAATTTGGTACCCTGCCAGAAAAAGTGGACAACAACTGATGCCTTAGAGGACTTTCTGCCCTGTTACATCTGCTCTGCTTGCATTAAGCAGCACGAAAGCTGAGGACATGGAGTTAAATTTTTCCTGATCCCTGAGGCAATCAGTGTATTCCTTGGAGTATGAAATTTGATTACATTTATTATCTTAGCTTGCATAGCTCTGACTGTCCTTACTGCATGTAAAATACTTCTGTCCTGTTAGAGATCCTGCACAGCACTTGACTTGATAGCTTCCTCAGGCAGGGAACGCTCCAGGTGGACTCTGCTATGTGAAAGTCCACCGACCCGAATGTCAAAATATTAGATTTCATCACTAAGAGTTTACACCACAGGCCAAGGTGGAAGCACATGATAATGGGGCAGCCTGGGGAAGCTTCAGCTGTCATTGCTAATGCAGCACCTGTTCTAGAAGTAACATACAGATATAGTCCATCCTCAGTGGCTGTCAGTGCAAGTCCTTTCAGGGACACTAATTTTACCCACAAAAATTGACAAATCATTTTATACTTGGCAGGAAGAGCGAAATGGAACCTAACTGGATAAGAAATCACAAAATACCTGAAATGAAGAACATGGTTTTAATTGCTTACTTCTCTCCCACCCTAACGTCGGTCTGTGATGGATGATGTGACAAAAGAATCCTCACTAAGTTCTAAGTAAATTAGGATTAGCAGAAGTGGCACTACATTTATCTTATTCAGTAATAGTTCTTTGTTTCTCTTTGGTGTCATCCTTTGGTTTTCTAGTTTATGGTATTATTCAGTGCGAGGGCTGAGATAAAAAGGCTAGAAGATTAATAGAGTAGAAGGAAGGGGCGAAGGCCAAGTGTTCTCATGACACGCAGATTAAGTGCATTAAGGAAATACATTATGATCAAAATATGCCTTTCTTGGTGACAAAATTTGCTAAATTACCCAGTGCAAGAAATGGTGCTTCTGAACATAGCAGTTTGCTTTCAAGTAACTGACAAAGGAACATGCACTAATAAGAAAAACTTGGGGTTTTTTCTTTCCACAAAGTGCCTTACCTTGTTGCTCATTAAAAAGGTGAGTGATAGCAAAGTAAACCATTTAAGCAGTAGTACGTTTCAAAGTTCAGTGCAAAAGGAACCATGGATGCTCAAAACTTTTGAAAAAAAAAAAAAAGATAAACATGCTATTTGCTTTTGCAAGGTGTTCCAGAAAAAAACCCTTGGTGTTATGACAGTGGTTGTCCAGCAATATATAAATGCCTCGTCTGCCATCCCCCCGCCCTCTCCCCACCCGCAATTAATATATACCAGAAGTACCTAGGTAATACTGTAATACTGGTAAATACTGTCTGGGAGAAAACAAAACACATCAAGTCACTGAACACCACGGTTACCGGAAGGTTCCATTGTTCACTACCCAATTAAGCCACATTCACTACATTTGAGAATACAGCACTGACTCAGATGGCATTGTAATTGTAAGCTCATTTATTCAGCGAATGCATAGAGTGCTGTAACTTTCATTTGCTGTAGTACTACAAGAATGCCTCAAATATAGGAATAATTATTTAACAAAAAGCATGCTGCCAAGGTTGAGAGAAATTAATTTGGAAACAAGCGGCATATTCATGAGAATGTTTCCTTCGCTATTTGTATGCCTCCAACACAATCCTAATAAGTACTTTTGAGGAAATAATTGACTTGGTCATTCAATCTGAACATGTATTTGAAGGTTATTAAACTCAGACACATGTCCACAGAATTCATATATTGAAAGCTCAATTAAAATTGAAATACAAAATCAATCTTCTAGTCATAATACAGTCGTGCCGTCTCATGACAGTAAAACATAACCACGCTCACATCAGGTGCTGACACTGAGCAATTCACCTCATTCTTAAACTTTTCTTTCTCTCTTGCCTAATTTCCAATTTAGTTACCCACTTTTTGTTACAATGCTGAACACCTGTTGTACTAACAATCTTACTTTGGTAAAAGCTGCAAAGCTCTATGCGTGCGTATGTACATGACAATATAAAAAATAAACACGCAGGTGATTCAGAACATGCCAGCAAAAGGAATAAATGCCAGGAGCTGTAAGTAGTTTTGTTTACCTCTTTTTTTTTTTTTTTTTTTCTGTTTTGTTTATCCCAATCTTTCCTGAAATAATTGAGGACCCTAATCAAGGTTTCTTGGAAAAAACTACGCTAAGTACTTTGGCATAGCGTTGTATCTGAAGACAAAAGGGCTGAAGGTTGAAACAATACAAAAAAGCTCTGAACACATCCATACATGTACATTTTAATACAAATAACAGATGTTACTGGTGCCAATTTGGCAAAACACTTGAGGCCTTGATTACATTTAAATATCAGACAACTTAGATTATAAATTGAAGCTAATTTCTACTCACATTCAGATGCTGACCATTCGTTGGTAAAAGAAGAATTTAATTCTATCTTAAACCTTAATTTAGTAGGACATCCACTTTAAATACCCCACATTAATAACATCTGTATAGTCAAAGTATCACAGGGAAACAGTGGTCTATAACATGAGCTACCAATGTCACAGTTAGCACTGTAAAAACCCCAACAAAAATCACCCTTTATTTTGCAGATGCCAAATGCACAACTTAATTTTTGTAAACCCATATAAAATATGGTGAATTTTTATGAATATAAAAAATCCACAGAAATAAAATAAATTCTTATGATGACCAAGATCTATAGCTCGAGTTTATACCCCCTGAAAGATTTATGATCTAGTTAGACAGATGAGGATTCATGGCAGTAAACTTGAGTCGTCACAGTTGAGAAAGTGATGAATTGTCAGAAATAAAAGATACAGCAAAATACTTCAGGTCCTATTAATTCTCAGGTTTCATCTTAGGCATCAATAATTTCCACGTCTAAAAGCATAAATGCAATTAATTAAATCGCAATTAAAGAATGTTCTCTCTCATCACACCAGATTAGTTTACCTCAGACAGATTGTGTTCAGAGCCCTAATCCTAAAATGTAAAGAAAACAACGGGATCTTCCAACCCGGGTACCTTTGGACATGTAGTGCTATTTGAGGTCCTTTTAAACGGGTCAATAAAGCAGTGGCCTTCAGAGCACAGTAAACAGGCACATTTGAGTCGCTCTTCGTCAACGCTGCTGATTTGCCTAGTGGTTGCAATCACCTGCTTATAAACCCAATCCTACAGCTACATTTTGCTTAGGCATCTAAACCACAAATAATTCCACTGAGGCTTTTGGCCGCATATATGGAGCTCCTATTCATTCTTTAGGGAAATTCTGTTATTATGTCTACCAACTGAAAGATTAATATATCTGAACTAGTAAACAGGGAAAGCAATAATCCAAACCTATTAGGCCTTTCAAACAATTGCACTATTGTTCTCCACTGCTTTCCTCTCTGTTTAGTCAAAATGCCATCATCATGATTTTCTACACACTTCGCAATTCAGTGAAAGTTGAAACTCTTCTTTTTCCGAGAAGTGTAATTCTAAGCAGGGTAATTTTCTAAACACTGTAAATTATACACACATTGGTTGAAAGAAAAAAAATACAGCCACGTCTCTTTCTGCTCGTTGCGGCGCTTTCACAGTCAAGACAAGGAAGTATTTATCAGCTTTTATACAGTACTAACATGGTCTGATTAGACTCTCCTAAGATTTCTCAGATGTATTTCACAAAGGATGCCTTTCCGACAAAGTTCTTGAAGCTGATTATCAGAATCACCCAGCACTGGATTACCCAGATGAAACACTTTTGCGCTAACAGTTTTCCCCATGTTATTGTGGGTTAAAAAAAATATCAAAATCATTCTGCGGAACAAGGCTACGGTAACTAAACATGTGTTCCATTTTATTTTGAAGCATTTGCGTTCTCTTTTACTGACAACATAGAAATTCTAATGAGGAAATATATAAATCAGGTACAAAATGCAAAGTAACTCGAAAATGAGTTGGTTTATGCTAGCTTTAGGATTTTGCTATGAGGGTATATCAATGATATTTTCTACTAAAAGACACATAGCAGTTTGCATATTAAGCACAGTATTTTCAAAAATAGCCAAGTGCTCTGGGAACATATTTTCCTTGCAATTCACTGGTTTAGTTTTTCTTAATCACTTTGTATAGCGATATACTGATACTCATATAACTCAGCAACAGTCACTTTGTTTTGCATATTTTGAGTTGAAAAAGGTTTATTTTCCATTCATATTATTTATATACACCTGAAGTTGAAACGACTCATCTGAAAAGACAATTTCTGACAAAGCATCTCCTGCCCAGGGGTACCACTGCTTTCTAGCGCTAACACAGCAGAAAGCAGAAGGTCAGTTTAGGGAAACAGTGAGGTCCAGGACGTGATGGCAGTGACCAGGGAAACAGGTCTTGACTCCAAAAAAGATCTGCAGGCAGGTTTGGAGAAAAGCAGTTGCACTGACTGCGAGGCAAGGCGGAATTCAGGATCCGTGGCAGGATTTTGGTGGCAATGTGAACATTCTGCAGATCCTATCACTAGGCTCACAGATGCAATCCCCCAGCATTTTCTTTTCCAAATTAGCAGATTGTGCATGTTGTTTGTATATGTTGTTGAGTATTCCGTTTATTTTTAAATCCTTAACTGCTGTTACAATGAACATTTAATGCCATATAATAACATCAATAACTTTATGTATCGAAAAAAGTGGATATTCAGATATGTCTTTTCCCAACTACTTTTTAAATTGTGTGCATTGCAGAAATGTCCTATAACAATCTCTGAGAATAGCAAACCAGCTAACACAACAATTTTTCTGACTTGCTATAAGGACAGTATTGCAAAATAATTTTTGTATCTGGCAGCAAATTGGATTTTGTTTGCAAAATTCAAGGCAATAATATTCACATTACACACATGTGAACATTTTTCCCCCTTATTTCATCTTTGTCAGAAAGATCTCATCTATTCAGGATCAATTTTCATCCCCATTTAATACAAATGCAGTGATTCAAAGTTTACACTTGAAAAATGTGAAAAAATAGGCACCAAAGTGGTCATTCAACTGTGTAACTTTTAATCAGGCAACTGGTATCAGTTCAATACAGTCAAACCCAGTAAAATTGTTTTTCCTTCCATCCATTCTGAATTTGGATATTTGATGTCAAAAAGACTTTTATTTATAAAAGTTAAGGCACCATTGGCACGTGAGGCTGGAGGAAGAAATCAGAAGTATTTCTGGAGAGGAAAAAAAAGGTTGAAACGGTTGAGGCCTGGAGTGAACGAGATGTAGGTTACATGCCTGTCTGTGACACTACATTACTTTCAGGCGTTGGGCAAATCACTTAAGGTTTCATGTTTTGGTCCTCATCGATGAAAAGAAAGTAATCCTTTCTTTCTACCCTTATAGATGGTTGTCCCTTAGTTTTAAGAAAAGCTTCTTAGTTTATGAATTTATGTGTGCATATGTACATACAAGCATATATATAACACATATTTAAATGCTAATCGAGACACATACACATATATGTAATCTCCACTTGAAAAGCAATCTCTGGTGTAGATTCCCAGAACTAATGCTATATAAATCAGAGAATAAATAGTCTCCACAGACTTTAACTATCCCTGTGCAGAAGAAAAGGAATATGGAAACAGGAGTCTGGGAGGGTGTCTGGGAAAACACATGCACATGGGTAGGTGTCTATTTTTGTCTGCACAATTATCCTATGGTTAATTTGAAATATAGGGAAAAAGGTGGGAAAGATAAAACCCTACAACACATGGACAGCTTAACGCTTCTGACTTTGAAAAGGGCAAGTGAACGAATCTCTTTCACTGCTGGTATTTCAATACAAACACATGCAACATATGAAGCGACATAATTTACTTTGACAGACCATCATTATTTGTTAAGATAAATTAATAAACAGCACCTTTGGGTGCAGCCAATTCATTCAGTACCTGTCGCAGTTGATTAGAGTATCTGACTGAGCTGTAATAAAATGGAGAGTACATTAATATATGATAGTTTCCTTTGTTTACTTAATGCAGAACAATTACCGCTTATTCATTCCACCAATCACAATTTTCTCATAAACAGTGAACATTTCTACCTCTTGCTTACACTGTTGAAATGAAAAGGGTCATTACTCACATTTTATTATTGCCCAGAGCTCTTAGTTACTGTGAAATAGAGGAGTTGTGGTGATTTAAATATGTAACATATAGTCTAACTAATCACATTTGTTTGAAAGATCTATGATTAGCAATATTAAAACAAAATCACAATGTCTGAACATTCTATAAATTTAATCTTAGAATGTTGTACCCTCTAACACTAATGGTATTCCAATAGTGTATGCATACTGTAGACAGCTTCTCATCAGCTTGAATATTATAAATACGAGTAGCATTTGTAAATCATCGGTATTCCACTCCACTAGCATTGCCCTTTGCAAAATGTGTTCAGGTCATCCTAAATTAATTTCTCACTTTTTGCATGCTACAAATATAAAAATACTTCAAGTTAATTTTTTTAAACTGTCTTCGATTACCATCCTCCTGTGGGATATTGCAGATTTCTTTTCCAGTTACTACTGTACATTATTACTCAGTATCGCTGCCTCTTTCATTTTACTGCTACTACATCTTTCTTCTGGTGCAGGAATACTCTCCTGCAGTAGACGTGTAATTACTTTAACCAGTAACTTTTCACAGGGAACGACACCATCTTTGATTTATCCTATCCAATCTTCCTCACAGGGACCTGATTCTCTTCTAAGGTTACTTCATATCATTCTAGCAACTTGAAGAGTACTTTCATACTTTGTAATTGTTATTTGCTACCAACTACATGTAAATGCATAACGCAAATGGGAATCAAGCACAAAAGGTTAAATTTAGCCCCAGCTGAAGTATGATCAAGATAGCCACTGACTTCAGTCAACCCAAAATTTCATTTTCTCTCCATTATTTATGCTTAAGATCTTCGTTGTTCTGGTTTGAGGTAAAAAAGAACCAATTTTCTGTTCAGTAATTTTACTTTGCAGCTAAGCCTCTTCTAACTAACTGAACTCTCTGAAATTAACAGTATATTGTCCAGACACTGTTTGGTCCCAGAGTAATAAGACCTGATTATTTATAACTTATGCCAGGGAATGGTATGCAGAGAAGCTCTTGCTTATACTTATTGCTGTAACACCCAAGGGCAGCTAATTTTGTTATTTGCCCTGTCGGAGGGTCAGAAGCGGAAAAGCGTAGAGGGGTCGCACCTGATGGGAGGACAGGACAGGACAGGTGACCCAAAACTGACCAACGGGGTATTCCATCCCATCTGCCTCATGCTCAGTATAAAAGCTGAGGGATCAAAGGGGTCAGCCCTCTTTCTTTAAGGGCCAGTGCTGGAGGAGGATTCTGTCTCTTTGTCTGCCTTTGATCCCAATCTGTGCATTCCTGAATCCAGATCAAGAATCCAGTTCCCTTCTGTTGCGGGGACTTTCCCAGTGCCTGCTGGTGCCAAGATCGTCATCCTGGGAGCTTGATATTGGTTTTGTATATATTGTACATATTTCATTATTTTATTTTTATTTTATTAATAATATTTCATTAAAGTAGTTTAGTTTTTTTCTAAAGTCGTAAGACTCTCTCTACCCCCCTCCTCTCCTTGGAGAGAGGGGTGGGGGAGAGCATCTGTCATTAGTTTCCGTGGCCGGTCCAGCCCAAACCACGACAACTGTGTATGCTGAACTTTTCCTGCTTACACAGGCTTCACTGGAACAGAGATCAGTGGTGTGAATGCTATATTGTCTGGCAGGAATCCCTTAGTTCTATTATTTGTGCTGATGTTCCTACTGTGTCTTTTGATAAGTTAATGAAGTTTAATTTAGTAGGAGCTGTGGGTGCTAAACATACTGAAAATCCAACCATTTTTGATAGGGAACCCAATTATACTTTAAATCACCTAATTTCACATAGCTAGGCCCCCTGCACCACGTAGAAATTTCAGACAATAGGCTTGCAGTTGCATTATCAGGATTAATCTGTTCATACAAGACAATTTGGTAAGCATTAGTATCCTACAAACCACTTACACGCAAACCTTATCGCAGACCTGTGGAACATTTGAAACCACCAGAAGAACAAAAATTTTGTGAGCAGGCAGGCAGCTGCCTTCTCTACACTTTGGAGTCTGATTATAGGTAAACCATAATAAAAAAACAAAAGAAACCATTTCCATTAATATTTATTGGAAGCATATTGTCTATCTAAACACTTTTAGGGCTTTTATTTGCATAATAAGAATGTCTCATACTCATTAATAGATTTTATCTGCAGATTACCTCTGGGATTTTCTATTCTTCTCTGAAGCTGAAAAGCAAAGGAACTGAGTTTGGCCAAGGTCAGACAGAAACTCTGGCTGAACCGCAAACTGAAATCCTGAAATGACATGGCTGTGGCCTCTCAGCAGTCATTCTTCCACCATTCTGTGCTATAAGACATATTTTTTTCTAATATTATTATTGTCTTGCTTTCTTGGGTCATAGAAGTACGTGGAACATGGGATAACTCAACAAAACATGCAGTGCACACGGGAGAACGGCACTTTTTAGAAGCTGTAATTCAGAGACTCCTAAACAGAGCCTTCTGCAGCATCTCCCGGCACAGCTCTGTGCCAACTGCAGGCATGGAGGAAGGCAGTGTTCATTGCCCAAGATGTTGTAGCCTCGAGGCAAAATCAAGGGAATTAAGCTTTTTAAGCTCCTCTTCTTTCTTGTAGCTGTTGCCCAGGCAATTTTCTGCATATGATGAAGGGGAAGCCAGTGGCTCCCTTGGGAGCAGCTCTCCTGTATGTCACACACCTCAGCCAGCTCAAAAGCCTCATGGTCACCCTCTGTGAAAAAGGCAGCACATGGTTTTGATGTGCTAGTGGGGTACAAATACCACTGCTTGGAGCCTCAGATTTAATGAAGGATTGAACAGAAGTTCTTTTTATGTATCTTTGTGAGAAAGTCCGTATTTCATGGCACTGGTACTTGGACCACTTCTCTTCCATTTAATTAAGAAATGCTGAAATGTGGAGACTGATGGATGGAACGGGCCTGGCCCCAAACCCAATGAAGTCAAGGGAACGACTCCTTCAGATAAAATGGACTTTGCATTAGGAATTAAGAGCCACGTGGCTGTACAGACTGCTGACACAATCACTGTAATTTCAGAAAATAGCTTGTTCTTAAGAGACACTCTGAAGGTTTCCTGTGTTTAAAAAAAAAGAAAGAAAGAAAGAAAGAAATTTTGCTCCTAAGTCTGTTTAAGCTTCTTAACTTAAGGCATCAAAAGGCATAAAGGCATAAAAAAAGCTGGAAAATAAAGCTCAGAGGAGAAAAAAGAGCCAGTCAAAAGATTTTTGAAAGAATTAAATATTAGTAAGGGATGATATGAGGGAGTACAATAGAGCCACAATGTTTGAAGATTTACCTGTTCTCTGCCATTAGGTGCAACGATTATTTCCTGCTATTTGCCATTGGGAAGAGATTCTTTGAGGGAAGAAAAGGCATTTTCGTAATCCTAACCATCACTCTTATTGTTATTGAACCCTTGCACAAGGGAAATCCAATAGGTTCTTTGAAAAGCAAAGACTATATTAAAGAGGGATTTCACTTTGCAAATATACAGCCTGTAAACATGAGAGACAAAAGGTAATACAATAAAATACAAACCAACACTGAAAAAAAACCCTCATGTAGTTATTTTAATTATTGCTTTACTGGATTTAAGCTGCAAGCAACTTTTAGAGATTTTTTACAAACGAGATGTACTCAGTGCTCATCTGTTTCAGAAATACATGCTTAAAAGCTGCCATACAGTGATTACACAAAGCATAGCAAAGGCTACTCTGGTAAGACTTAACATTGTCTAATACGGGCAACTAATGATTTACAAAAGAGGTATCCAAGCACCTGGACAAAACCCAGAAAGTCCACTTACGCTGTTTCAGGTATGTTTGAACATTTCCATTGAAGTTTAAGACATATGTATTGCTTTTTCCTTTACAGCATGCTTTCTGAACAATAAGGTAAAAGATAAACTGCAGTTACGTGCAGGTGAAAGAGAAATAAACAGGGTTTAGACAGGTATCCATTATTCTACAACAGATTCTAACTTCACTTAGTGCTATGGCATCAGGGGCTAGAGATTCCAGAGACATCCGGCCTATGCTTTCAAAATGTATTGCATATTGGGAATATTTACTCCCACCATTGTGCCGGTATTCACCGCCCCTTTGGATAAAGTGATCTGGCTGCTTGTGAGACACTGCGCCTCACCAGAATTCTATGGATTAAAAATAAGTCTTCCCACTCCCCTATTCTTTTCCTCACACCCATCTTCCATCTCTTACTCCTGACCTTCTTCCCACCCTCTAACATGCTGCTGACAATACTTACAGACGAGAGATAGGCCGAGTCCATTAGGTCTATTAACCAACCCTTCTCCTAAGATTCGGGTAGTTCAATGTTACCTGCGAGGAAGTGTAAAAGGAATAAATACAGGAAATATGTCTTTAACAGAAATAATAGTGAGTCTTTAGCAGAAATAATAGCAAAAGAAGGAGCTGAAATGCTTCTCACCGAATACATAAAATGCTGGTGTCATGCCAAGGGAAGAGGAGGAGAACAAAGGCCAAACAGCTAAATCTGATACTGACAAGTCAAGAATTGGCAAGTGTGAATGGTATGGGACAAATGGAGACAGATTTTTCAGGCTACCTAAATTCCATACCAAGAGGAGCTAGATTTTCAACCTTTGCCTTGAGGAAAAAAAAAAAGTTTATAAGGAAAAAATATAATGGAGTTACAGTAAAAACTTTAATTAATTATGAAACCTTACCATTCAACTACCATCAGCAGGTAAGCATACGACTTAAGTATCATTGACATTTGAAATGGTTATACCAAAGTTTGCACCATAAAATACCCAAAAATAACTGTAGGCAATAGCTGTTAGTATTCAGAGGGTTTCAAAGGAAATCTCCACATGGGTAATATTTTATTGGGAACAATTGGAAAGCCAGTAATTGTATATATTTTGGATCAATCATTGTTCTCTCCAGGACCGCTGAGAAACTGTCATTTCCATTGCTGAAAATGATCCTTACAATGTAACCTAAATCAAAAGATACAATAATAACATTGATTTCAAATCCAGTTTTTAGTTTTCCAATAAACTCCTGACATAGCAGATGCTTTTTTTCTCCATGAATCGTATTTTGACCATGATCTCTTTTCATGACTGCATCTTACAGTGATTTTTTTTATTATTAAAAAGAACACATCTTGCAGCTTCTCTCTTTCTTGTTTCCATTTAGTCTAATATTTTGTATTATTTCATTGACCTCAATAGCAGGATTTTCCCTTTCATTTATTTAAAGCTGCATTTATTTAACCTTAGCTAGAGAGGAACAAATGCTTTTACAGTCCAGACAAGAAGTCTGAATAAATTGGTACAGTGAGTGTAAAGTCCACAGGGTAATCTGTAAGTGTAGATTATGCTTTCTATTATAAAATACAACTGTGAAGTACTTATATGTAAAAGCCGTACTAAATTTTAACAGTACATCACAGTTGCAAATCTATATTTTAAAGTGCTGGGATGTTTTCTGCTACCAAATAAATTTTTATCTGTGAAATAGAAATACGGCTTTAGAAGCCTATAAATATGGGCTTTCCTTGCCTTGGAAGGTTATGAGATTTATCTTAATATGAATTGTAGGTAACAGCACTGACATACTGTAACTTACCATGATTAGGTGAAGTCAGTAATACGCCAGAGAACTGTTTCCTTGTATTACATGAGTCCTCTTTGCGGGAAGAGAAAAAGAACAATATAATGTATAACATATCAGAAAAATAAAACAACACACCACTCTCTGTTTTTCCAGCACTTCAAAATAAATGTACCCTCATTTCATATTTTAGGGTGATATATACTAACCATTTGTGGGAAGGGGTATCTGTAGCAAATTTTATTTAAACTAAAAAATAATTCACACAGGATTCACAGGAACTTCACTTTTTTTTTTACTTATTTTACTCTTCTATCACTCTTAAAAATGGTCTGTATCCTCAATAACATTTCTCATCCAGCAACCTCAATATGTTTGTTGTAAAGATGAATGGATGAGGTGTTTAGAGTTAATGATCTGTATCATATTGCATCCATTTAGCTAAAGATATATAATCCCACACGGTTTGGTTTATATTGACTCTTATTCAAGAGCTACATCTTCAAAAGGCCATCATGTTATCCTGACAGGTTAGAAGATGAAAATAAATAAGACAATATACTCAACTTTCTGTTTTTCAGATGAAGTCTAGAGACTATTTGATAGTTTTACTTCTTATATGTTACAGTGATATTACAGTTATACATCACCAAATTACAGTCATATTGCATTTTATCACTTCAACTTTATTTCTGCTTTGGAAACACTTGTAATTCATTATATTTTTGCTAGCATAAACATATTCTGTGTCTGAGTGTGCATGAGTATGTATATTCTGAATAAATACATCTGATTTCAATCCCTTCTAAGCATTCCTATAAGTGTGTCTTTTTATGTCTATAGAATGAGATTCACCTCAAAGTAACAGTTACCACAAAGACATGAAGTAATTTAAAACGAAATAATTGCCAAAAGTCTTAGACTGTATTAGGTGTAGCCTTTGGAGCAAGAATGAATTAGTATACTTCCTATACCTGTACCTTCAATATTGCATGCAGGCCTGTTCTCTCCACCTTAAAAAAAAGATACAGCAGAATTAAAAAGATATCATGAAGATTGACAATGATGATTAGAGCTAATCTCACCAAGCTCTACTAAACACCAGCCTCTAGCTTAAGAAACTCTAGCCAGAGACTACTAGAAAAATAGAAAGCCTATCAGACACAGTTTGACTGAATGAGTGATCTGTTCTTACAGTCTTTCCTTAAGTTTTTGTCTACTGGACCAGGTTGCACTTTGTCCTCATTCCATACGCTGGCTTTTTGACACGTTTTCAGTAAGATAAACATTGTGCTTTCCAAAGCATGAGCATACATTCCATTGCATTAAGGGAAACTGTATTCTTTAATACTAAAGATTACAGCAGATCTACAGATAGTAAAAGATCTCAGCTAAAGGAGCCCAAGTCTGCAAAAGCCATTTGCTATAGGTATCACTATAAACAAAGTGCCTGACACCAGCCCTAAGTAAATCGCTGGAATTATTTCCATTCTTATACTTGAATAGGCTTTATATGTTAAATCCACACTAGAACTAGCCAAGTAGACCCCAATTCAGAAAAAAAAGAGGTGGTATGTTTAGAGATGCCTCTAGTTATGAGGTGCTGAGTGACAGGGATACATAGAATCTTATTTTCAGGCTACTTTCTGGAACACTGATTTTGTAGAAGGACCTCTGTGAACACTGGTTTCTAATCTTCCTAGATGATGGGGCACAGGCTGTGTCAGTCCCCAGTATCTGACACACAGGACCAACAAGCAAGCAAGAGGCTGCAGTTTTGCAAACTTTGACATACCACACTCCCTGCTACTGGAAGATCCTGGCTCTGAGCCTTTGTGCTGCTGATATAGAAACTACATGGGTGAGAGACCAGGCCAGAAGAACTACTGTTGGAAAGGTGTACAGGGCTTCTGTATTCCACAGATGGGTGCAGTTTTCACATGCAGAGACAGGTCATACCTGAGAAGTTAGAAGACAGTGGTAATGACATAGTCTTCGTTTGCAAAGGTATAGAGAGTAACGTGGTAAGTCAGGGGACAGAGCGACAGAATTTTCACATCAAACAGTAAATGTCAGCATAAACTTTCTTAACACTTGCCCGTAACTGCTCACTCACCTCTAGAGAGAAAAACTCGTCAGAAAGTGACCATACATTTGGTCTTCTTCCTGCTCAGCAAAACCAAAACTCACTCAAATAATCCCAACACTGCTGGAGATGATGTGACCTGTTGGATTTCTATTTACCCATTTACATCAACTACTGAGAAGTCCAAACAATTTGGAAATGGAGAAAAGGGGGTCACAGAACATTTCCAATATATAATTTGACATAAGACAATCTGAGCAGGACATACCAATTCATGAAACAAATGAAAACTTTTGGACTGCAAAAAAATTTGCTCTACTAGTGATTGGGTTGACCTGGCTGGCAAAGAAGACTCATGGAAGGCAGCAGATGAAACATTGCTTTGAATAGGCAATATACATGTAGTAGACTACATGATTCAGCAGACTGTTGGCAGTCAAGGAGTCTCATTACAGGGCCTTACTGCCGGATTGGTAATTAAAAGAATAGATACTGCTTTCTTTAACCCTGTATATAAATAGTGGGATGGAATCATGCCTGGGGGTTGTGTGTAATGGTTTGTTCTGTTCTCTTCTTCTCAAGCAACAAATGTAAGTTCTGACTCTAAATTAAGAAATGAGCCTCAAAAAATTATTAAATTATTAAATTAAAATATTACGCATTCTCCTATTCAGCATTCCTATGGAAGATTCCCATTGTGTCATCCTTACTGATTGGCAATCATCTTTTTTTCTCTTCTACAACTGCATGAATGTGTAAAATTCCTGTTACTGCTCTCCACTGATTTTCCCTTTCTTTCTATTTTTCTCATCTCCCACTTCTTTCTTGAAGGATTGCCTCCCTTTCATCATATCAGGGACAGGAAATAGAAGCAAAATTGGTGAAGAACTTGTATCATCAGAAATGTCATAGGCTACAGATGTTATGCACAAACCAACATTATTTACTTCTTTGAGTATCATGAGACTCACACACAGTGGTAAAGGAAAGAAAACACCTGGGCCCATAAAAGCAACGGAAAGTGAAAGAAGAGTGAAAGGAACATAAAGCAAAAGTGAAAGAGTACATTACCAACAATACAAACCTTTTCCGTGCTAAGAGGCTGTTCACCACAAAACACCAGGGATTTTTTATAATAAAAATGGAAACTTTGTGGAATTTTAACTCAAAAACAATAGCAAATATCATTGTACTTAAGCTCCACCTCATCCCTTTTCTTCATTTACATGATAAACTTCCAAGAAGGAATTATCAGTTTGATTTCCCGCTCATTCATGCTTCAGTCCAACAACTCATGCAAGCGCTATATACATTTTAGACAGCTGGCAAGTCCCCTTTTGTGTCAACGGCACTTACAGATTTATAAGTTTTACATGTCCTCCTGGACAGGAGTGACACTAAAGTGAAGGAGAAATACCTTCGTTCCCATGAACAGTCTTCAGAATGGAGCAGGCAAATGACATACAAACCGGTTGCCTGGGACTGGAGCGCAAAACCCCCATTCCTATGGGGAAAGCAGGGACGCTGTAGCGCCTTGGCTTTCCTCAGCTCTTTACATCCTTTTGCTTCAATGATGTTTTGTTATTCTGATCACAGATCTCACTGTGTTCAGTGATGAACTGCCTCGTGTTAGACACCACGCTCTAGGCCTTCATTACACAACAGTTGTTTCGCCCAGGGAAGGCAATCCTCCTGTAACGCAGCACCACGATGCTTCTGTTACAGCAGAATAAATACTGTTTGGGTTTATGCTAAAAATTAATGTGTGGCGTGTTCAACTATGTTTATACTATTTTTAAAAGTATTTCATAAAATTTTATGATTTGATGTTTTTGTGGTTGGACTGGAGGGTTTGATTAAAGGCCCAGTGAGTGACTGTAGGCCAGTGAAGACAAGCAAAGGCAGAAGCTTACACTGTCAAGAGCTGGGACTGCAACTCTGTTTTGCAGTAATTAGCCCTGCAGCAGTGGTTTAATATTAGGTTAGAACCTCTATCTGTTTGCACTGAAATCAAGCTAGAGAAGAGCTGACAAGCAGCAAAGAGAAAAAAAGGTAAAATGAGGAAAATCTATATGCTGATTTCTGAGCTTATACACATGGAGCCATTAGCATTCCATATTGAAAACTTTATCATGCACAGACATCCTTAATATTACTTACATATGTTACAGATGAAGGAGAGAAGAAAGAAATTAAATTTGACCACAGCAGAAGGGGATTTTAGAAGCATAAATATATCTTTTTACTTAAAATTTTGGTATAAAATGAAACGAAATATTTATATCTATATTTCTATATTACTTCTATGTTTTCTCAATAAATATTATGCCAAGGAACATATCAATATTGCAAGTTCTAGTCTAGACCGGTCTATCGCTACAACTGCTGGCTAATTTTATTTGAATGCTACTCTGTCATCAGAGTATGGTTCAATTACAGTTATATACACAAATATAGCTGTTGCCTGGCATTTAGAATACTCTTGCCTTATGTTCACCGATTTTTTTTTTCTGTCAAATACTACTCTATGTCCTTTCAGCTTCCCCCATGAATTATTATAGTCAACATCACCACCGTCTCTTTCTGCTGCTTTTGCTTCTAATTTTAACTTCAACTTTAACCTTTTGTTGCTTTTCGCTCATCTGCATAGACTGAATAGAAGTCACGAGGCTTCTTCCTGCAAAGCTCTCTGGAATTAACCTTTCTACCCTCCCCAGACTATTAACTAACATATCCACTCCTTTTCTTCTCAAACTGTCATCATTGTTGTCTCCTTCTCTGTGGTCATGACATCTGAAACCTCATCCTTTGCAATCTGCTCTAGACACTACTCTAAAGATCATCACCTTGCTTGCTTATTGGACTAGATGACAGAGTTTACATCCCCCTCAATCTTTGCTTTCCACTACATGAAATAAATGTTTCTGGCCCTTGTTACAAGGCCTCTCGGAGCTGATCTCCTTGCATTGTTTCTAGAGCAACTCTCAATGCAGTGATACTAAAGATGCACGATCCGTGATTTTCTACTTCTCTGAGACATATCTTCAAAATTCTCTCATACCTAATATTTTATAGCTTTGCAAAGAAGAGTCTTTATCCATTTTATCATCTTTCATGTCCCCCTCACCTTTTCCATAATGCAAACAGGAATCTGATTCACCAGGGAGAGATGTATGACAGGTGCTGCTGGATGGCCAAGAACTGAACACATTCAGTTTCCACCACTAACCTGTCTTTCTGTCCCAGCCATCTTCTCTGCCTTACCGCCTTTTATGCCAGCTTTTAGCTTGCAAATCCATGTAGGGACTGTGACATGTAACGTATTTATACATCTCATACCACTGCCTGGTATGTGCTCTGGTTGGCTTCCAGTTGCAGGATAATTATCTGTATTGTTTGCAGGGGTTTGGTTAAGTTTTTCATAGCCGAGGCAGATAAGAGCTTTGTACATGAACAAGCATTTTTTTACATTTCAGGAATACTTTTTCCTATCCTTTAGTTAGTAATGATTACCAAATAAACAATTACAAAAAACCTTTTAATTTTTACCATTTACTACAGTTTCCTAGAATTTTTTCCATCTAGAAAGATACAGATGACCAAGCCCACTTTTAGGTGTGATGATATAAATCTAGAGCTGCTTTTTATTTTCATTTGGTTACCCAGTGATGTATCGGCACTGTGAAGAGTTATGTTCCAGAGTCCATACCCATAAAATGCAAAGAAGCCAGGGAAAATAAAAGCAGGCAGAAGAGAATGAATAAATGCATACTGAAGATGGAATTAGAGGACAGAATTACCCCTTCATCTGCCATACTGAGAAGTCCCTGATGTAAGGGGAAGGAGTTTCTGTCCATGGAATCCTACAGAAAGACAGAATTTTGTCTACTTGCTAAATACAAAAGGCTAAGTATAGGGTTAGGAAGCTAATTCAAAATCCAAGACTAATTTAGATTTCCATCTGATCACAGAAATACCCTCTTTTTATATATTTGCCTAAATAATAGTTATAATAAAGTTAGCAATAATTTTAAAACTCTTCTTGTCAGGAGGAGATTTTACACTCAATCCTGAGGAATGACACTTGAATGCCAAAGTAAAGGGCATTCCTAAAAAAAGCTATATAGATGAATTGATAAAGAAAAGCTGAATTAGGAAAACAAAAATGTCTTAAAGATTGAGAGAGTGTTTTAGAGGGGGAAAACTGGAAACAATTAAAGAAGATTGAAAATTACAGAAAGGAACAGCCTGGAGGAAAACACAGCTACTATAAAAGATTGACTAAAAGACATAAAAGAGGAAAAGAAAGGAAAGGAGTAGAAAAGAAAAAACTTATAGACACAGTAAGCTATTATAGCTCTCTTGTTTTATGGAAGGCTTAGCTTTATTCCAAATTTTGCCATCTCTCATTTTTATAGTGGATTTAGCCACTTTCAATAAAACATGAGACTGTTTTGCTGGCCCTTGACCAGAGGCAGCTGTGGCACTGGTACTTATGTCCCTGAGTAGAGAAAGTGCTGATGCTGAGCTTTGTAAGCACTGCTCCTCTCGAGGTGCCAGTGTCTCCCTGCCCACAGAGGGGACAACTGGAAGGCTTCATCGTGTTAACCAGCAGCTCTCGGGGAGAAAGTAAGTTGCAATTGTGGAAAATGCTGTGTCCTCGTTGATTTCAGGAATTTTCTCATTTGTTTCTTCTATGTTTTCCCCCCACTTAGCATCAAGAGCGAACAGGTGTTGCTGGAGTTACCTCAGCAAAATGGGAAGGTGCAAACATACTGATTCTCAATCATGTTAAACTTATTTTACACCCCGCTAGGACACACACCAACTCCTGCAAGGATAGTGTGAAGGGAGCTTATACCCATCGACATTTTACAGGATCTTCTGTCAGTCTCACAAGGCATAATGGGCTTCCCCAGGAAGTAAATGGATATACTCAGGCTTCTTTTCTTCACTTTAGAAGTAGACAGTAATTTCAGAAATCTCTAAAACATACCCTAGTTTTTTATATTGCCAGCTACATTGCTTTGGAGAAAATAACTTCTGTCAGAACCAAGAGGGTTTAAACTTTTACCTATGAACAAGTTTATACCTGACTTCAGTATTTTTAAATGTGTATGCCTCTAAGGTAGAAGACGTAAAATCTTAAAATAATTACTAAGCCTTGTAGCCAAAGGGAAAAAAATATTAGAATCGGGCTTCTGCATGGGAACTTTAACCTATCAGAATTACATCAGGCTCAGGTTTTCACACTGGCCAGGGACACGCTATGGCATGCTGAATAGGATTCTTTATCTAGCAGTGACACCTGAGAGTGTTAAATTACAAAATAATTTTCAAGCCCAACTACTGGAAAAGCTGCCTCCACTTGGGTTAGTCACAGTTCACAAGCAGGAGCAATCTTACCATTTTATAATTCTAGTGACATCTTCTTTTAAAATTTTTTAAATAAAATCTGTCTCCTAGAGGTTTTGTCCTATGCTATTGCTAGAAGACTTACACTTTAAATGTCAAAGTCTATCAGGAATGAAAATGTTCCTGTGGGAAGGTGAATCAACTCATGTGTTAATCACTAAAAGTAAGCATGACATGAGGAAAACCGTCGTGTTTAGAGAACACTAAATCTCAGACTATTGATAAAATAAATGCTCAGTTCCATTGTTTGATTTTTAGTCATAATCAATATAATGGGACTGATCATACAGGCAAAGATAAGAGCACAAACAAATGGTTTAGAGGGGGCCATTAAAAGCAAGCAACAATGTTCATGAAGCATCAAAAAGCAGACAGACTTTAATTAACAAATAATTAATAAACCAACTGAATAACTATCCTCATATGGGGTGAAATAAGGATTTCTTTTAAATAAAGGGTATAGTTCTCATGAGTCTTACTGGGGTGGGTTAAAACAATTTAACATGTTAAAACAGCCACTCAGGGTTTCTCAAGGATGGATGAACCTATGAAGAGAGACCCTTACGGGAAATTACTTGAGTTAAGCAGAACAATGTCACTGAACTGAATATTTTTTCTAGAACTGATGACAATTTGTTCTTCTGTCTTTGTCCAAAAATCTACTGTTCTTCTGTTCTACAAAAACTGAAGCAGAGATGTAACTTTATTCACACAATTAGGTCATTTTATATTTATAATGGCCAGTTTCACTAAAGAATCTGCAGTAAATTTTGGAATATAAATTACTGTCTGACTTCATTATTATATAATTACATTTTAATGGTCTAGATTGGTTACAGCGTTTGATTATACTGCTTACTCTAAATTTAATAAACATTACTGCATTTAAAAGACTAGATATTTCACATCTATTAATAGGCATTTATTCATGGGAAATAATATCTCTAATATAAAATGGCGCATCATTTTTCACATAATATAATGTAATACAGAGAAATATATTAACTGACATTACTCATTAACGAAGAATTGACAAAATCCTGAATATTATTATTAAATCCTAGCTGATGCTAGTTAGCAAGATGAACCTCAATATCCAGCAGTATAATATTATTCCATCATAACTCTTAGTAAGTTCATGCCAGTTTAGTGTAGCTATGCCAAGAGGCAGTGTTAGTAATTTACTAAGAGTCACACAAGCTGCATTTGAGTTGTATGCCCAAAATGTGAAAGTCAAACCACCTCTGGACCTCCCCTTGATATGTCTCCCTTCTGTGAGGGCTGAGAGAGGCTTTCTGTTTCTTGCTTTTGTATACTATGAGGCTTGTACCGTCTCAGGCTTACAGACAACTAAATGGGCTGTATTCTGCTGCTTAGCACATACAGGGGTTTATATCTGTTTACTTATAGTACTTCCAGACCCTGAAGGCCAAGGTCTGGAAGCACTGTAAACATAATAAACATAACAATAAACATAAATCTAAAATGTTAAATAACCATAAATCTAAGATGTTAGATCTGACTGAGAACTTGGAGACCTAGTAGAAGTTAATTCTGTGAGTCTAGCTTTGTGTTTGAACATTTTACTGAGTGGAGATCATTCCCCATGTCATGACCTATAAGAAAAAAATTCTGCGCCCAGCCAACAATAGCTTCAGCCTATTTTTCAGTTACTCCACTGTATATATATCTGCCCCAACTAGATCTACCAGAGCTTGCTTGTTAGAGCCCTTAGGCACCTGAGCGACCTCCCCATTCTACAAGTCATTGTATTCCAGAAATCTGGCCCTTCTGCCAAATTTTCTCCATTTTGCATCCTTTATCTGCACCTTGGATACTTTCTAATATATGGGTGTACCGGTGACACAATGCACCTTAGCATGGAAACAAAGTGTGACCACTTATTTGCCTGTTATTTCAGTTTGTCCTTGGTGTTTTATTTTAAAATTGCTATCTGGAAAGAGTGGAAGAAAAACACTATTTGGGGACCCGGAACATCCTGTGGAACATCCTGCTTACACACATACTGCAGCTTTTGCAGTCAAAACAAATTACACATTGTAACACAGAAAATGAAGGCAGAAAATCTAGTTGCATCCTCCTATGCCCAGGTAGTCCCTTCATGGAAAAATAGCCATGATACATATTGGCACACATTAGTTGGGATAAATACTATGTTTTGTGATCATATGCACAACCACAAGGATTTGCAGCCTTCAGATGTGGAATGTAATAGCAGCAGAGAAGTCATTTACGTATAAAATTGACAAGCGTGCTGTAGGCTATTCCTCTTCCTGCTTCCCTCTCTAACTTTACAGAGGTTTAAAAGGCTGAGACACATTTTGCATCCTTTCATCATTCATGAGGTAGTGGCATAGAAAACATCAGTATTCTCAGGTCTGGGACTTGTACAATATTGCAGACTGCAGCACCATTCTTTGGGTTCACAACAAGTTCAAGCTTTCAACCTTTAAGAGTTTTGGCACATCATATGGTAGGAGGCTGGTTATTTGACAGATCTTCTACTGAAGTAATAGAAACACACATTTAAGTGTTTGTCTTAAAACAAAGTGATGAAAAGGAATTTTGTGGCTGAATACAAAGTCTAGATGTGACCCTGACCTCAAAAACCCTTCCCAAGCTGTTTAAATATCCATTAATTCAGTGTTTGCCAAAATATTTTACTTATGGCAGGTATGAAAGTACGTACCTGGACTATTCCCAAAGTTTATACATTATACAGGCAGCACACAACAATGATTATAAATCTCCTCTAGATGCAACAGCTAAAGATCCTACTAGCCTTCTGTTATTTTGAGGAAAGAAGAGGAAGAAAGGAAATTTTAGTCAGCAAACTCAGCTGTGGCTGGACAAATTACCTCATCCATTGCCACTAATATAGGCTAACCAAGCTGAATTAATTTTTTTGCCACCATGTTCTTTTTTCTAGCCCAGAGATCAAGGTCATGTTACATCCGCAGAACATCAACCAGATGTGTATTACTCTTTGTGAGACATCCTAATTTTTATTCTTGAGGCAGTAGCCACTAGTGGCCTATTAACAATTATATATTATAAGGTCTTTCATACATTTCTGCTATTCGCAGCTCCTACAAACTGCCTTTGCACAATGTAGCAATACATATGGCTTAGGAAACTGACCTCTAAAGAATATTAAATAGCTGTGTGGCAGCTAAGAAGCAATTATCTCTGTGACTATTTAGATATACCTAAGTAATTTTTAGCATTTATAGTGCTGGTAATGATCCCTCTTGGTGCTTTGATATACCAAATCATGGCTAATCTATGCCCACTTCTTTGTGTTACAAATGCAAATGTGTTTGTCTTGATATAAATACTAGACAAAATGAAATTAATGCCTTATTATTTTCAAGCTTATACATGCAAAGCTACTTGGAGCTGTCATTTTCTTTTCTATGATCTAATTACAGAGCCTTGAGGGATACAGAGAAGGAACGAAGTATTTGAGGAAATGGGATATACATGCTCCAAGGTTAGTCACAAGTTCACCAGGCTGCAGTAGCGAAGCCCACCAAATCTAAAACAGTCAGGTTAACAGTCACCAGAAAGTGTAGAAACGACAATAAATATCTAACTCCAAATGAAAAAAGCATCCCAGGAGAGCAGTGTAACTGCCATGTAACTGAACCTGTGCAGGAAACAAAGTTATTTTATGCATTGTGAACAGAATAACTTAAAAAAGTAAAGTTCATGTGCCACCACTGCGCTCTCTTCACTGCCCCCATACCCAGCAGGACCTAACTTTGCTGCCACATTGACAGAAGTAGGAAAATGAGTCCTACTTGTAAAGAATCCGACTGTCCTTAATGTTAACCTGCAAATTCTGAGATATTTTACTGAAAGTTAGCGATTTTCCTGTTCTTTACAGATTTTTAAGCATCTCTGGGGACAAATTCCATCCAAGTAATAAGGATAATCTCAGGTGGTTTGAAGGGGAGCAAGGACAAAAGGAACACTGACATTTTATATAATCAGCTAGTGTAGCACTTAAAAAAGTAGCATCATGGAAAAGGATGTGAGTATTTAGTTTATAAAATTTTACCCAGGCTAAAAATGGTGAAATCTTGTCCATTATGCAGTAAACATGTAGCCTGAGTCTTCCCAGCGTGTTGATCAAGGCCTAAAGCTTCCCTAAATTTAGACACAAAGGGGATAAATTGTTCAGGGCTCTGCATTCCAGTACACAACAGAGTCATTTGCACCTAACTTGCCACACAAATATTTAAACTACCTGTACAGTGTATAGAGCTATGCATGATTTTATTTTAATTTCTTCCAAACTTCAGAAATTAGCATTGAAACTTTGCAGCTCCTAAGCAAGTTGCTTCTACAATAATAGAACTTTAAAACCCTATGGAAGGATATGTTCGAAATTGCCTGTTCAAAGAAATTTATGATTTTATTATAGCTACATATTGACTATTCCTACAATAACCTGAAGGCAGAACCAAACAGTTTATTTATTCAAACTGCAAATGAAATTGGGCAGGAAAAGTAATTAGCAAGCAACAAAAAATAATGGAAAAGCACCATAAAAGCAGTTGTGAATTTATGTGGGTTGTCAGATAGTTAGAGAAATAACAGCTTAAATTTAAAAAGATCAACTTTTTACATACAGCACACAGTATATACAGATTAACCATGAAGCTGGTTTTGAAAAAGCCCAGAAACCATAATGGCACTCTGCACATCGCCCAGCCTCTTCTCCTGCTTGTGAATGGAAATGTTAACTGAAGAATCAGAGGAATCAGAGTACAGGCATCCATGGGGTATAGACTCAAACTACACAAATAGCATTTATTCTAAAAGAAAATAATTTTCAGAAATACAGATTCTGTGTGAGCTCCTTCCNTTGGAACGATGCATCTTTCCATGGGCTAAGGGTCTGTTCCATTTTCCTCCCCTCTTTTCTCCCCTCTTATCTGTATCCTTATATACACTGATTCTTAGCTACAACCCTGCGCCAGCTTGGGCATGGTCATGTTTCACATCCAGGAATTTCAGTTTCTTTCCTCTGACTTTCTTAACCTTCAGGTCCCACATTGTTTCCTAAACCCTCCACTATCCTAGGAAGGACTTCAATTTCCTGACTAGACAGTAGTTTCTCAAATTTCTAAATCAAGACAAAAGCTGTTTTTTTGGCGGAAAAAGTCTGGAGTGTCATTTCATCTACTAATGTCGCTTCCCCCCATTTAATCCAATATCCTTCCTACCACTGATCCTCTGCCTTAACTATTCAGTCCCTTTCATTCTAGTTTTCAAATGTGACCATTGCAGTCTCAGTTTTAATTCTCTCACAGCTGGTTAGCAATTCATATGTGTCTGCTCGCCATGGGCTGTGACACATTGACCCCCTGGGGCTGCCAGTCCTTTCCCGGCTCTGGCACTCGCAGAGCTGAAGCTACAGCCAGGGAAGCCATGGGCATGAGGCTACTGGGCATGGGAAAACAAGCCCCATAAACTCAGGCTGTCACAAACCCAGACAGCTCCCTGGGCCCTGCTCTGCCAGGACACAAGAAAGCACTAGCAATGGCAGAAAAATTGTATTTTTTGAAATATGTTAAGATCTTCTCAAAAGACACTCTGCTTTATTAGGAGTCTCTCATTTCCCCAGCCTTACAAAGTTATTCATTTATGGTTTTACCCATGCTTCCCTCTATCCCCCAATATGCAGTCCGATCTTTATAAATATTTTCCTACTGCTTAATGTAGCTATGAATTTTGCAATGCTCAAGGTAAAAGCAGCAAGAAACAGCTGGATTATCACTTTGGCAGTTCCTTTTTGCACGGTCACTTTGCTCTCACTGTGGAAAGAGAGTAAATAATAGCTATTACTATTTTAATGAATAAGCCCCCAGTGAGCATATAATCACAATTCCAAAAATAAAAGGGTGAATTCTTATGCTTATTTTTGATATTTGTATTCTTTATATTCTACTATATTTTACTAGAAAGGCTTATAATTTGTTTCTTTTTTAAATCTGAAGCAGAATGTTCCCGAATAACAGAAAATCCAAACTACAACCCCCTCATGCATTTATGGATTATAAAGTCAGACTTTTCGGCAAGTGCTAGGATTCCACTGAAAACCACGGTAGGTCTTTCTGTCTTTGATTTTTACAAACTATACTCTAGCAATCAGATGTGAATCAATGTTCAAAGTCTTGAAAATCTGCAACCATGAGAATATGAAACAAGAGAATTGAAAGAAAGAAAAGATCAAAAAATACTTGCTTCTGATATTTTGTATGACATCAGTAGTTGCAGTTCAGTGGCTAGTCATCTGTCTATATGACCCTCTCTCCCATAAAAAAGTGAGGAATCGACCTAAATATTTTATATCTCAAGATGTTTCCATTAAAACAATTTGAGGGATTAAAAAAAAACCCAACAAACCCCCACAAAAAAGATACCACCCCCCAAACAACAAAGGAAACACCTAATGTACAGAAGATAGCAACATTCTTCCTGAAGGGAAAAATATCAGCTGCTCTTTTAATCTTTTATAGTCTCACATTTCCTTCTCCCTTGAAAAACATAGACAGGAAGAAGCACACTAAGACTACTGGCAACAACAATAAGGTGCATAAGACGTACACAGATGGACTCTTCTTAAAAACAGAGATTATATTAGTATTTTAGGTCAGATCAAGACCGTACTTCTGAAAGTGATCACTCCGTTATCCTCACATCATGCAGTTGCTTTTGCATCACAGACTAGTCTGAGGGGAAACAGAAAGGAAATAGATTGTCCTTTCAACTGAAGCTTAACCAGATGAGGTCCACAGAACAATTAATTCTCTCCAAACACTAATTGGCATTCAGGTTACAGGACAGCACTAGGTGGAGTCAGAAGTAATCTACCCAAAAATGGCACAGTATGGCCACTGGTTCCATTATACAGATTCTGGTCCAAATTACTTGCAGATGTAGATGAAATCAGTAATATTCTTTCTCCCAACCTGCACAAATTGGGAATTTCCTTCCTGTGCTTTATGAAATAGTTCCATGTGTTTTGGACACAATACGAAGTTTTTATCGGATATGTTCTATTTCTTTTCAAATACTTTATAGAGACTTTATCTATCCCTGACAATGGCAGAATAAAAATGGTATCCATTAGGTAACCTTGTGCACCAGGTTACTGAATTTGTCTATTTGAGTATTTAATCTGAAATAATCTTACCTTAATCTCTCAAACTTTTTGGATACACTAAATTTCCATTATTTAAGTTCATGAACAGAAGCAAGTTAGCTGCATTTAAGTCCACAATTAAGTCCTTTACTAGAGAGGAGCCTGAGAGAATATCACTTGTGTGTTATCTCCTGGTTTCCTTCATGCACTACATTTTTTCTCCATTAGTTTAAGGCTATAACAGCTCTGACAGATGACAATTAGTACATCTATTTTGCAAATATGATTCCGAAGCACAAACATAGAATAGAATCATAGAATTGCTGAGGTTGGAAGGGACCTTTAAGATCATCAAGTCCAACCATTAACCTACCCTGACAAAACCACTTCTAAACCATGTCCCCAAGTACCACATCTACCCTTTTTTTAAACACCTCCAGGAATGGCGAATCCACCACCTCCCTGGGCAGCCTATTCCAATGTTTAATAAGCCTTTCAGTGAAAAAATGTTTCCTAATATCCAATCTGAACCTCGTCTGACATAACTTGAACCCATTTCCTCTCGTCCTATCACTTGTCACCAGGGAGAAGAGGGCAGCCCCCACCTCTTTACAACCTCTTTTCAGGTAGTTGTAGAGGGTGATAAGGTCTCACCTCAGCTTCCTCTTCTCCAGGCTAAACAACCCCAGTTCCCTCAGTCGTTCCTCATAAGGTTTGTCCTTCAGACCCCTCACGAGCTTTGCAGCCCTTCTCTAGCAATAGAATCAAGTGTCATATGGGAAACTCTTGTAAAGACAAGTTTATCAGACAAGAACCCAACTCCAAAATCTCTATATTCAGATTATTTCCTAAGATAATAAACCCATGGATTCAAAATGTGCTTCAAAACGCAATAGCATGTAGGCTCATATTGGATGGTAACAGATGACTGGGCATAGCCTCTGAATGTTCGTCTTATTCCCAGCTCCTCCCAAGAGGCAAAAGCCACTTGCTTGTTTCTGTCCTCTGCAGGAAAAGCTCATAGGTCCTGGCCCTGGCAGTTTACCTAGTTCCCGCTGAAGGGAATGCTAAAATTCTTATTGATCTCAATGCAGTCATGATTTCACCCAGTGACTTCACCACAACAACTCCACAAGTAAGCTTGAAAAACAACTGCAGCTCCATTAGATGACAGCAGCCAAAACTATGTTGTTTTGCTCAGAAACACTCATGAGAAGGGAAATAATATAGCGTATATTGAGACATATCTGCTCTGGATGCACCAAATCTCAAAAGGCCCACAGCGCTTACACAACAACTCTATGCACAGAAATGATTTCTGAATGACAGACTTTAATCAAGAATAATACCTAAGCTCTGGCATGAATAGGGGACAGGTATCAGGTTACTCTCTAATTAAATAGATGGAGTCAAATACTTAAAATTAATTAATACCTTAAACCCTTGAGTTTAATCTCCAGACAGGGACTCTATTAGAGAATCCCTAGATACATAAATTATCTTTCAAGAGAACAACATTAGTGTATATCAGTTCATTTGTTTTGCAATATTACTTCTAGAAATTTATATATAGTATCCATATATGTATTGGCTCACATTAGATTGATTTGTAATTAAAAAGTAATTATTAAGATTACAGTGTTAAACCATCAGAAATTAGGCACATTAAGGCTGGGAATGAAACCTTGATCAGCTTCCTTGCACAGACACATTATGAATCAGTTTTCAGAAACAACAGCAGGGCAAACCTGTCTGTTGTAACGTCCAGTCCCAGTCTGACTCGCTGACTGCTGACTCGCAGTCCTCCCCTTCTCCTTCCCCTCAGCTCCCCATTCCCAGCCCTGTTCTGTCTCTCCAACGCAATAATGCAATCAGCCCTCTGGGCTAAGGTAATCCCAATCTCTCTCACAGCTCTCCTTCTCCCAGACATCACGCCCCATCTCCTCACCAAGTCCGTCTATACAGTTTCTTCCTCTGCTCCCTGGAAGCCGACATCGTCACCACGTGATAGCGAGGAAAAGAAATCCCTGCATTCACAGATTGGGAGCTCAGACCCCAGACAGTTCTCAACAAGTAAGAGGTCTAATGGCAAGGAAAATCCTGCTTAGTGTTGGAACATGCCCAATGCAAAGAATATTCACGGTACTCAATTTTTGAATCTGATTGTTCTTCCTGATTTTGTGACTTCTCAGACATTTTTAAAGATTCAAACCCTGGCCAAGTTCAGATACTCTTTGCAGAAATGGTGAAAGGCACATATCACTGGAACACAGGATGAATTTTAAGTCTCCGTACACAAGGACTACATTGTCAAAACACTTTAAAATGGTTAATACAATAGATTTACCTAACCAGTTTCCTTAGAAAAAAATATCGCTGTCTCACTAAGAAATGTCACCACAAATAACAACAGTTTGGGATACTGAACTGTCTCAGATAACGGCTTCAGTCCTGACATTTTATGAAGACACAGAACTGCCACCCTACCTGTAGTACACTTAGGGAAAGCTCTTCTTAAATGACATGATTTGCAATTTCTGTTTTATGTTTCCACTGAACCTCAGTGGGTTGCAATATGGTTTATTATCAACATACTGAATACAGAGTAACAGAAAGTTACTAACAGAAGTTAGTACCAGAAAAACTAATATCTGCCGAAGAGAGACTCATGCAAACATGAAGCAAGTTGCAGCAAAAGCACTCTCTTCGAAATGAACACAAGCAAATCAACCACCTTTTCTGCTTAATTCTACTTGAATTCAATTGGGGATAAATAAATGCACCAGAAAAAACTAAATAAAGTTGCCACCATGGGATTTCACTCCTAGATTTTTCTTTTATAAGCAGGGAAGAAAAAAGCCAGCAGAGGAATGAGATCAATAATGCTGGGGATATCTTCTGCTCAAGCACTGAACCTTAAAGGTACCTTGCAGGTATTTTGATATTTTCTTATTATTTAGCAATATTATTGTCTCATATTCACAGAAGAAATTTACTTATTTTCTAAGGTGCAGAAATTTGCCTGTTTTATGCCTGAAAATAAACACTACTGGCATGTATTTCCACAGCTGTTCTTTGATCATATAATTTTTTATGGTCTTTTCAAGGACTAACCCGGAATGTGGACGTGTTATGACAAGCGTTGCACAAACCCAAGAAAAGCAGATAGCCTTTGTCTCAAATAATATAGGCGAGTGTAACACATGCACATTATCTAAGGATAATTGATCCTAGGGAGTAGGTAGCTTGGTTTATTTTTATTTTTTTTTATTACCCAGGTAGCTGGGTTTATTTTCTCTCTCCCTTAGTGCACTCATCCCAGGTTTCGATGCTTTTGCAGTGCTCCTCACCACAAGTTAAAATGACATGGGGATGTGTGGCTTTCTCCCCATTCTTCCCCCATGCAAAATGCAGTCTGAGTCTAAATAAGGGAAAACTGGAACAGAAGTCCCCTGCCTCAGATTTCTGGTGATAGCAGTAGCTCCAGTGTGGGCCCGGCTGACATTCTTTCAGGTTTGTATACAAGATATATTGTTATCTTCCCTTTCACCTTCCTGTACTGACTTCAATACTGGGAACACACCACTAATAAATAAAGAATTCTTATAACTTTCTGCTAGTGCTGATAGGATTAACATTGGGTTCACCAAGATCAACTCATGGTTTATCTAAAGTCACTCAGTAGGTTTTTTATGGATGTATTCTTCTTGTTGTCCAGAATGTTTCAAAACCTTACCACCATCAGAGAGAAACTACACTATTGCCGTTCCTTTTCCAACAATAAGCAGCACAGCTAATCATCTATAACTGCCTGATAAACCACAGAATCACAGAATGGTAGGAGTTGGCAAGGACCTCTAGAGATCACCTAGTCCAACCCCCCTGCCAAAGCAGGTTCACCTAGAGCAGGTTGCCCAGGATCGTGTCCAGGTGGGTTTTGAATATCTCCAGAGAAGGAGACTCCACAACCTCTCTGGGCAGCCTGTTCCAGTGCCCTGTCACCCTCAAAGTAAAGAAGTTTTTCCTCATGTTGAGATGGAATTTCCTGTGTTCCAGTTTGTGCCCATTGCCCCTTGTCCTGTCACTGGGCACCACTGAAAAGAGTCTGGCCCCATCCTCTTGACACCCACCCTTTAGATATTTATAAGCATTGATGAGATGCCCTCTCAGTCTTCTCTTCTCCAGGCTAAACAGACCCAGGTCTCTCAGCCTTTTCTCATAAGAGAGATGTTCCAGTCCCCTGGTCATCTTCGTATGGATGTCCATCTCTGCTGGACTCTCTCCAGCAGTTCCTTACCTTTCTTGAACTGGGAAGCCCAGAACTGCACACAGTACTCCAGATGTGGCCTCACCAGGGCAGAGTAGAGGGGGGGAGGATAACCTCCCTCGACCTGCTGGCCACATTGTTTTCAATGCTCTCCAGAATACCATTGGCCTTCTTGGCCACAAGGGCACATTGCTACCTCATGGTCAATTTGTTGTCCACCAGGACTCCCAGTTCCTTTTCTGCAGAGCTGCTTTCCAGCAGGTCAACCCCCTTCCGGTGCATGGGGTTATTCCTGCCTAAGTGCAGGACCCTACACTTGCCTTTGTTGAACTTCATTAGGTTCCTCCACCCAACTCTCTAGCCTGTCCAATGTCATTCTGCAGTGTTATAAAGTAGTTAGTGTTTGTCAGGAGTGTCTCAAAGGGTAAATGATTATTTACTTCAAAGTTCGAAGGGTAAATGGATATTTACCTAGCAGTATAGAGGTGCTCTGACAGGAAGAGCTAACAGCAAACTTTTCTTATTCTACAGTAAAGTGTTAATTTTCATTGTCCATTGTATTGCCACTGGGAGGCATTTACTGCTAATTTTCTGTTATCTACTAACATTTAATTTAAAATTCTGCCACTGAGGCTTTTTAAGGGCCTGAGGAGTCATTAGCCATTTTCTGAAGTGGTAAATGGAGTGATAGGTACTGTCTCAGGGTATGCATGGCAGTAAAGCAATTCATAGTCAAACCACCCTGAAATGACTTAAGAATGACAGTATTTTAAATAAACTAGCTTCAGTTTAGTTTATTTTAATTGTATGAATAAGGTCATCTAGATTTGCTGACACCCAAGTAACTTCAGAGGGCACAAGATTTTCAAAACAAGGTTCAAGACAGGAATTAACTTCAGAAATGTTTTAAATACAAAAATATTAAACTGCAGGCTGATTTAGGAGCAAATTCTAACATCTGTACTCCAATTTAGCATTTTGAATCAGGCTGATAAAAACATTAAGAAGTCTCTAACTGGTGATAATGAATACAATCAGGCCATCTCAGAGAATTATGTTTCTGAATAAATGCCAATTATATGATTGGAACACCACGGTGAACTTACTTATTTAATGTCAATGTCACCGCTTTATTATGAACACAACTAAGTTTTCTTTTTTTTTTTTTTAATGTAACTGCTACACATACTGTATATACACTATGCCATTATAAGATTAAAAATCCCATAATTGCCTCAGGATAAAATGCTTAAATTATGACACCTTGCTTTGCTTTAAAAATCTCTATCTATTTGAAGAGTATTTTAAATACATTTTAATGTGCAATCTCAGTGGAATACGATTTGAAAATCTTGCAGTGTACGTTTTGTTGGAAGATTAGAAACCATTTCTAAAATGCTTCAGTTTGTTATTACTGAGCTCCCATAGCATTTGAAGGCAAACTAGTGGAGTTGTATCCAGACAATCAGTGTATCCTGACACAGTGGTCTAACAGATTCTTTTGTTTGGTTGGCAACCAGGGCTCTCATGTACAGACCACTAATATTCAAGGGCGTTTAACTACAGGGAGCTATCACGGGTGTAAGTCCATAATGCTCCTGAATGTGCAGTATTTTGGAGTTGCCTTGCTCAGGTTTTCTCTTGCATAACCCTCAAAATTTACTGCAGAAGAGACTACTCCCCTAGAAAACAAAATGGTGGGAGTTCTACTTTATTTCATTTTATTCACATTGGTGAAAAATATCTCTCAAGAAAGCTATCAGGAAATTTTCTAAAGCCTCATTTGAATGAAAGACTCATTCAAACTGAAATGAAATGATTAAGTAGAAACCATTCATCTAAAAGCAGAGGGGATAAAGCTAACAATTTCAGTTCCTCCCACAGAATAACAACATTCCTTTATTAGGAAAAAAGAGAGAGGCAACTCTTGAAAAGGTCTATAAATTAAATGGCAGCAGCCTGAAGCAGTTTAGACAGCAATGACCTAAGGGTCAGCAAATGATAAGTATTTTAAGCAGGGATGTTTGTTAAACTCAAAGCATTTGAATTTTACTTCTCTTCCTAGTGAAAATGGTACTAGAAACTTATCCTTACATGTCACATAGGTAGCAAAGACATCTAGTTATCTCACTTTTATTCAAATGGGGGAACCCGTAGGCTCGGGACTCAGCCACCCTCTGTCTGAAAAGGTCAGAAGCAGTGAGCAGGATCTAGAGAGGCAGAATTGAGGAAAATTTTGAATACAAGATGAAACGACACTTTCCATTATTTCACATGCTTGACAAGCTCCTGCAGCAAAACCTACCTGTTCCAAATGGGACAACATAATTTTGAAGCTGCGAAGAGTCCGTACCTGTGGGAATCATTGTAGGAAAACACAATTTCAAGTAATGTGATATTGCTCATGCAAGCTGAGAGACACACAAATATTAAAACTATTTCTCCAAATAACATACAATAGGGACTTCAAGGTTTGTAGGCTTTTTATGTAAAACTTGTGTTATGATTATTATCGGATTATTATCTCATCCAAGTTGGCAGACTAACAACAACAGAGCATAAAGGAAAAATATCATGCCATGGGAGCAGTGTGAATGAATGACGGCATAATATAGCATTTTCCCTTAAAATAGTTCTCTATAGCTACTATACAGACAAAAACATTACAAAATTAAACAAACAAGTAACCGTACCATTTGTCATGACTGACAGGAGTTTGCAAGATACAAATGCTAAAACAAGCCATTGCTGGATAAAAAAATAAATGCTATATTTCAAAGTTCAGGTGTTCTGGAAGATGCTTAAACAAATGTGTATGCTAAATGCCTACCTATTCTTAAAAATACTTAACTAAAGTGCTCCTAAAACTAAACCAACCTATGGCAAATTAAGACAAAAATATCGTTAAGTATGCATTTGTTGAAATAAATTAAGAGCAACACATTTTGCTATTGTTTCCTTAACACCGTCCTCGTTATGCTCTATTTTTCTTGTAGCTCTTCGTGGAACAACTGACATTCATTTCTTAGAACACCCAAGACCTTTCCCTTTACTGAGGTTTTGTCTTGCCCATAGCAGTAGTGCTCCATGTTCCTGCAGGTACGCTTAGCGGGGCAAATTCCACATCGAACCCCCATTCAATAAGAAGAAATGCACTGAGATATACTGAGATATTTTGTTTTATATCACTGTAACAAAGAGAAATAATCAGCACAATCTTTTCTTTTGGAAGAAACTCACTTTAAATAGGCTGAAATTCACACTTTCAAGAACATGACAAAGTAGAGTGGAATATGTAAACAGGAAGAGGGGAAGACCGTACCAATTCATTTGCCTGACAATGAGAAACAACTTGTCCTAGGAAGTACAGAGACATAGTATGCCACATGAACCCGTGTAGAATAAGGATGAATTCTATTTGTAAGATGGCTTAACATTTATTAAAAATCTCTGTCTTCGTATTTTATTATATAATCTATTATTAGTTCTTAGTGCACACGATGCGTCAGAGAGCAGGAGATAATCAGGTAAAATACTGACTTCATTTTCAGATTCTATAGGAGACCTTCCAGCACGCATTTCTAATATTTTTCTGATACACCAGCACACTAGGGAATAGACGGACTCTTTTGTTTGCCTCTGGTCATTTCACCTGGTCAGGATCATCAAGTTTAATACCCTGTCACATGACAGGGCTGATGTTCAGGGGTTACTCAGTCAATTAAGCCCCCCTTTGCTTCGCAAAAACATGGAAGTGAGATGTTAAATGCAGCTCTCATTATTTGTATTTAAATTCTTGTGGGCAGTAAGAAAAAAACCTTTAATAAAAAAACATTCATGGATGCTTAAGTATCTATACAGTTAGGAGATTTTTTTCTCAACAAACACAGCATACCTCTGATAAAAAGACACAGCTGGAAGCTACAAAAGTAGTCAAGTTTAAAGGTAAGAAAATAGCAACACATGAAACAATGAGAAAGTATCCAAAGTTGAATGAATTTTCAAAGAAAAAAAAAAAAGAAAGTCATTAAGGTAGAATTAAAATCAGTGGGAAACGAATAGCCTGGATAAAATGGATTTAATCATAAGGTTGATTGAGATGTCTGTGAAAGTTGATAATGGGTGGCAGTAAGATTTATAAGTAAATTAGGTATAATAAAAAGGTGTTAATTTTTAATGAGTTGAGCTCTCATTAGAGACTAAAAAGAAATCTAGACTTTTAAAGTTTTACATTTCATTTATGAAGGTTTCAGAATTTGGTCTGAACCTGTGTCACTTCTACAAGACATTTTTTGTGATTTCAAGGAGGTCTGCTGGCTCTGTAAGTTTGTAAAGTAGTCATAAAAAGTAAGGCATTCCCTATTGGTTTCTGTGATCATTGATGGCTTCACGAATATAATTTCATTTCTTAAAGATCATGTAGATATTTATTTCCATATACTTGGACAGTAAATGTTTTCTTATCTGTACAGCACTGCTGTTCTATCGCTGACCGAGATCCACAAAGGAATTTTAGCATTTTTTAAAGTAAAGGGGGAGGGGAAAAAGAACAAGTGCCCACTGCTCCATGCCTTGCAAGACATCTGTTTCAGGAGAGGTTTCAGTGTTGGAAACAGCAAATCTAATGTAGACACCTTCCCGTTACCTAGAGTCAGGCCACTGAGTTTGTGAGAAGACTGGAAATTAAGGCACAATCTTGATGGCACTGTTTCTGTAGGACAGGAGGGTGTCCCGTCCCAGACAATGGTTTGCAAGACAATACAAAAATGCCACATGATATATCACAGGGCTAGAAGCTGACATTTCCAGTACTGTAACCTATCACCACAGTCAGTACTCGTACCTGCCAAAAGAGTCTGTGAATCCCACTCTACAGCAAGTAGGAGTACAGACACAATAAAGTTGCTACAGCTAAAGAAGTTAATAGTGAGCTGAGCTTCAGTAATCAACACTGAGCTCTTCCTCTGTGCCCGGCCTGTCTTTTTTTTTTAACTTCATACTTCAATTCTTAACATACACACAAACAGAAGTTATCAGTATAGATCAGTAATGACAGTGGTGCAGAATGCTTTGTGAGAAGTGATGCCTTTGGAATCCATTTGTAGTTCATCTCCTCACTTAGGTCAGGGAAGAGCCTGGAAGAGCCTTTTTCCCATATTGCTGTAGCAAAAATACTGCAGGTGGGGAAAAAAACAACCCCAAAACATTATTTTATTCTGAGGAGAGATGAAAATGGGATTTACAGAGTTAGCAATTCATATACATGCTAAATCTGATAGAAAAAACAAGATTTAGTAATTAACTTGGGTCTATTCCTAGAGCATCTGTAGTAGTTATGGACATGGCTTTGAAGTCATAGGGTGTGTACTGAGAATATCAATAGATCTCAGCATATTGCACCATAGTATATATCCTCCTTATTCTTCCACAGACATAGAAGATCTTGTCAGACAGCACCAGAAAATTTTTAAAGAGCCATAACTGTGAAAACACTTGATTACTCTTGATCAGAAACAACCTTCACCATTTAAGCTGGATTTAAAAAATGGTTTTGCTGATTCTTTTCTTATCATGTCCATTAGCTGTTTTCTCACATTAACATGCTATGCTGTTTCATTACCTACGACAGTGCCAATATCAGTGCCTGTATTCTGGTGTCAAACAAAGAGATTTCCTCAAAAAAAGCAATAGCTATGGATATTATTAATAACACATTAGCCTAAAACGTTAGCACAATCAGCTTACAGGACTAGTCAGTATTAGTAACCTTAATGGCATTTTCCATCAAAGCCTACTAAAACTATACATCAGGTCAAATTAAATGCAAATGTGTGCAGATTTGCATGGCTGAAGACAGCGCGTCTGTGTCACACATACAGGTCTTGGGTTTTTCTGTAAGCATACAGCCAACTGGGTACATTGGAAGCACTAGTCAAAACATAAAAATACAGGGATATAAGTAGGTATATTTAATGTCCCCATCTTTGTAATACGCCTGTTTTACTTAAGCATAACACTAGTCACAGATGTATCACACTATGTAGTAGCCTCTCCTTCGGGGAGGAACTACCAAATCATAAAATCCCATATACAAAGCAGGATGAAGATTTAATAGATCTGGNTAGGTATATTTAATGTCCCCATCTTTGTAATACGCCTGTTTTACTTAAGCATAACACTAGTCACAGATGTATCACACTATGTAGTAGCCTCTCCTTCGGGGAGGAACTACCAAATCATAAAATCCCATATACAAAGCAGGATGAAGATTTAATAGATCTGGAGTTATATTTTCTTCAGATTTGTCTATGTGTTAAGTCATACATCAACGCCGAACAGGAAAATTATATTCTTAGAGTCATCTGAAGTCAGGTACAATAAACAGTTTTGAGATGCAAAAGTCGGGCTGGTAAAGAACGCACGGAATAATTTCAATTTCTGAATAAAATGTATGAAGATAAATTTGTGATTTTAAAACTAAGCCATCTGACTGCCATTCCGCATGAGGCATGGATGTGCACTAGGACTATGAAGAGAACAAACACTGAACAGCAAAGGTGACCTTTATTACAGCCCTTCAAAGTTTCATCACACAAGAGGACTGGATCACAGAGCAAAATCTAAGTAATGCAAAGTATGGCTGTTCTATTTTCCCTTGTTCTTCTACAGTAAATACTATTGGCCTCTATATATTCATCTTATTGATTTTTTTAATGATATGCACAGAAAAGTGATTCCCAATTGTTCACTCTGTCATTGTGACTAATCATTTTCTCCCTTTTCTAGATTTCACACCTTGAGGAAACAGTTGCATCAATGATGCTTTCCATTAAAGTGTCCTGCAGATGTCAAGAGGTATGCGTTAATGGCCAGATAAACCTTATAAATAGCAAGATGCTGTTTAAATACTAAATAAAACCAATAATCAGTAAAGAAGCTAGAGGCAGAGTATAAGTTTGCCTATTTTGAATAATTTTCTGCAGCCATATAAAGTGCAATCCTGACTTATTAGTCTCATTTTCTCATAAGTACTTGAGTGAAAACTTGTTTATGCCTTCCTTCTTATCGCTTACTTCTTATGGGTCATTTTAATGTTCATACATATGTAGCTGAAAAACTGAATCTGCCAGGGAATGCCTAAGACTTTCACAATATGAAAAACTTTGGATGTTTTGAATGTTAAGTACTGAAAAGCTAGCTGAAATGAAATTTGAAGTATGGTGTGCATCCTTAAAGGTAAACACTGTAGGAAGCTGTCTGAAAAGCAGCTTGTTCCCAGATTACTGGAATACTCTCAGTTTTATTCTAGGCTACTTAAAGAATTGGCCAAAATGACTTCTGAGTTCTTTGCAGTTATCTCTGAGGACTTGCAATGTTGCCAGGAGATGGAAAATGGGAGAACAAAGTGCCTGTGTTAAAAAAAACAACACAGAAAACGAGAAAGAAAAGGAAAAATTATAGGCCAGACAGCTAACTTCAGTTCCCCCAAAATTTCTGCAATAAATTATCCACCTACTTGTAACCATCTAGAAGGTAGTACAGAAAAATTGCAGACAGTACAGATACGTCAACACCAAAAAAAGTCACAGAATCACAGAATGGTCGGAGTTGGAAGGGACCTTTGGAGATCACGTAGTGCAATCCCCCTGCCAAAGCAGGTTCACCTACAGCAGGTTGGACAGGAATGCATCCAGGCGGGTTTTGAATATCTCCAGAGAAGAAGATTCCACAACCTCTCTGGGCAGCCTATTACAATCACCCTCAAAGTAAAGAAGTTTTTCCTCATGTTGAGATGGAATTTCCTGTGTTCCAGTTTATGCCCGTTGCCCCCTGTCCTATTGGTGGGCACTACCAAAAAGTCACACCAATTTAATTTCCTTTTCCAACAGGCTAGTGGATCTTCTGTGTTTGAGACAGGAAATAAAACCTCTTACATCCTGATTTTAGGAACGTTTTGACAGCATCTCACTTGACATTCTCATCAGCACTTGACAAGCACACTGGCCAGGTAAAACAGCAAAAAAACAGGTGCAAAAATAGGTTGAATAACCATAGCCCAAAATTAGTCTTCCACAGTTTGTTACCAAAAGCAAAGGAGGCTTACCTGGCAGGAACCTTCCTGGATTTAGATTTGTCCAGCATTGTCATTAATAATACTAATGACTTAGCTAAGTGAGTACTTGCCAGAGTGGAGGATGGCACGAGGTTGGGAAGGACTGCAAGTATATGGTAGAATTCCAAATTATCTTTGCAAACTGAAGGTTTCCATAAACTGGGGTAAAAAATTAGGATAAGTGTAAAATATGGTACATGAGGAGGAACATCAGCTACACAGATAAAGCACTGCATAGGAGTTCTTAAACTGTCTGTAAGGGGAAACAACAACAGCAATGGTGAGCACTCACTTCTGAAATATTTGTTCATACTTTCAAGCCATAATAGCTAAGCATATGCTAAATCTAGTAGATGGGTATGGAGTAGTGCATTGAAAGAAAAAAGAGAAGAAAAAGCCCTTTAATACTTTCATAAGTGATAATTTGATAGCTTCTGAATTAAAGTATTCAGAATACTTTCATAAAAAAATTTAAGGCATTCTACAGTTCATTGTCAGTCAGTCACTCACTGGCAAATTAAAAGCTTGTTCATATAGAAATTACTTTGATCTACAATGGCACCCAAAATATAAAGAGCAACATTCCTCAGACTTCAAAGATAAAATTACAAATGTATGTAAAATACAGGAAAAAGTATATGAACACAGAGATGCATTACTAACTATCACTTATTGAAGGAACACATGTATATTTTCCAGCAGAATGCTGACAGTACTCAAAGAAGGGCAATCATATTCATTCCAGAAATAACCACTGGGGAAAAAAAAAAAAAAAAGCAAAAGAGCAAAAAAGGCATGAAAAGAATCAGAATATTGTATTCATTGGGTAGAATTTTCACCAGCCATGGCAAGGATATTACCACTATGACCCTGCTGGGTAAGTGGCATGTTATGCTTTGCATGCACCAATTATGAGAAACAGCTTGATCAGAGACATTTGGAAACTAACTCTTCAATGCAAATGATCACAAGAAAGTAATCAACTTTATTCTCTAAGGTCTTTAATTTTCAGCTTATTTGCAGAGCTGCTGAAAGTATAGTGTATAATTGGACTGGCCCATGGTGAGTTCCTGAAAGTACTATGACTTAGATACTCCTATAGTCCACACTACTTATTTTTACAACTCCCATCAATTTATCATTAGATGCAACACAGCCTCCAACCAAATTTAACTCCAAGACTAGAAGGCATTCTGTTCACACTAACATCGTCAACATATTTTCTCCAATATACAAATAGAAGAGCAAACCTGCATGAGCACGGCACCTCCTTTCCACCATCGTGTGACCTCCTTTCAATTCAAGTTTTCAGTTAGTGGATTTTTATTCTTGACCACTACTTAGGCAAGGTAAAAGCTCACATCCCATGAACAGAGCTACCACAAGCAACTACAACTGAGCTTCATTTATTGGTAGGACTATGCCCACTCTCCACAAGCAAAAATGTCCCTGACACTAAGTTCAACTTCCTTTTACTGGAAGGGTTTGGAAATCTTAAATATTTTCTCCTGTAAAGGCTAACATAAAGTGACTCTTTTGTCCCCCTCTCAACAGATAAAGTTTCCCAACTATGTCTTTGAAGACCACAGGATTCTGAGTGATCAGTGAGATCTAGCGAGGTTGTTTTCCCGATTCCTTTTCTTTAGCTATGTTGTGGTTTAATCCCCAGCCAGCAATTAGGCCCACGCAGCTGTTCACTCACTTCCTCCCCGCCCCCCAGTAGGTTAGGGAGAAGAGGGAGAAAGAGGAGGAAAAAAACCCAAACAAAGTCATGGGTTGAGATAGAGACAGTTTAACAGAACAAAAACAGAAGAGAAAAATACTAATAATGGGAAAAGAATACACAAAATGAGTGATATAACAGAATTGCCCTCACCTCTTGAGGACTGATTGCCCAGCCTGTCCCAAGCAGCGATTGCACATTCCTGCCCCCCCGGCCAAATCGCATTTATATACTGAGCATGGATGTCTATGGTATGGAATATTCCTTTGGCCAGTTTGTCCTATCCATGCTCCCTCTCAGCTTCTATGGGAAGCTGAAAAAGTCCTTGAAAAATATAAACATTACTTAGGAACAACTAAAACAATATTTGTTATCAACATTATTCTCATACTAAATCCAAAACAAAGCAGTTACTAGGAAGAAAATTAACTCTATCCCAGCTGAAACCAGGACAAGCTACTTGACTTTAAGGGTGCACCTACATTGCGAATTTCACTGGAGTCAGAAATGCATTTTTGAAGAGCATTTCTAAATTGCCCCTACTTGCTATGCTACTTGTTTTGCATTGAGAAGAGGGCCTTTACATCAAACTAAAGTGATAAAAGGGCTCCAACTGCTAATGGGCATCAGCCCATAATAATAGAATAAGCAAGTCCAAAATAAAACTCTCCAAAATAACACCATGTGGATGTCAGGTTCTCTGCCCCATCTGATCAGCTCTATCGACCAACACAAATCTCCTTCGTTGAGATCACTTTACTCGCTAATGCAGACACATTCATACAGTCTGGGATAGCAAATCCCTAAGAATTCACTAATAATTTTAGGTCTTTATTGTCATCCATACCAAAGTTGAATTTGAATAAATTTTTGGAGCTCCACTGTGTCATGGTTTAACCCCAGCCAGCAACTAAGCGCCACACAGTCACTCACAAACACACACACAATGGGATGGGAGAGAGAATCAGAAGAATAAGAGTGAGAAAACTTGTGGGTTGAGATAAAGAAAGTTTAATAGGTAAAGCAAAAGCCATGCATGCAAACAAAGGAAACCAAGGAATTCATTCACTACTTCTCATCAGCAGGCCATCTCCAGGAAAGCAGGGCTCCATCATGCATAATGGTTACTTGGGAAGACAAATGCCACCACTCCGAATGTCTCCCCCTTCCTTCTTCTTCCCCCAGCTTTAGATGCTGAGCGTGACATCACATGGTATGGAATAGCCCTTTGGTCTGTTGGGGTCAGCTCTCCCAGCTGTATCCCCTCCCATCTCCTTGTACACCCCCAGCCTACTCACTGGTGGGGTGACGTGAGAAGCAGAAAAGGCCTTGACTCTGTGTAAGCACTGCTTAGCAATAACAAAAACATCTCTGTATTATCAACACTGTTTCCAGCACAAATCCAAAACATAGCCCCACACTAGCTATGAATAAAATTAACTCTATCCCAGCCGACAGTACTACAGCCCACACCAGGAGAAAAATGCCAGTGTTATCCAATAAACAGCAAGACTTTCAACAATTCACTTACTGTCAGTTCGATGTTTTTCATCTCATTCTCTAAAAGGTACTTCAAACACCTTCATATATGTAACTCTGGGAAAAAAAAAAAACAAACAACAAACATTTTCACCAAGCAACTATTTCTTATGCAAAGTTTGGAGCTGCATTGCGATTTTGTCAAGGTAATTTGGGTCTTGCATATGAAATACAGTTTCAATAAGAAAGGCAGCTACAGGAAAATATGTGTTGAAAAAAAAAGTTATCTACTATTTCTTCATGTTATTGAATTTGTAAAATATTTAACATTATTCACCTGATTTGGGGCATAAAAATTGATCTGCAGGCAACTGGAGAAGCAAAAGTTTTCGGTAAAATTCTGTCCTTAATTCTTCAAAACCTAATAGAGTTCACTCTTTATGAGAAGCTGGTAAATACTCCATGAAATATGAAGGGATATCTGTTCTTTCATACATTTTATTCCTACAATTTTTAATCTCTTATAATTGAACTAGGTGTCATACCCTACAAATGGACGTTTTATGCTTATATTGGAAGGCTAAAGAAATATATTCAGAGCAGCTATACCACATATGAGGAAAATAATGAGGGTGAAAAGTCACCTGTGAGGAAAGATATACAAAATCAGTGTCCAGAGTCAATCACTGCATGTAAAAAACCAACAAACAAAACCCAGAAAAATGAAAAATATTTCAGGCAAGGGACACACAAGATATTAAGAACAAAGTGCTAACTCTCAGCTTCACTGAAGTAATTTAGTTTTGTCATGCACCTCAAGATTTCTAAGGTGAAGACTTATTATTTGAAAGCCCAGTTAAACACATAAGCTGACTTTCACTCCTTTCTCAATTTAAATTCCTTTTCTGGGGAGCCAATTGTTTTTAAGAAAGACCTGGTCCCTAAACATGTTCTCACATGGACATTTAACTGCAAATCACTTCTTGATGTTGTTCTCATTGCAAGTATTACTACTTACTATGAATAATCTCTCCCACTTTAATGAGTCAAAATGGGTCATGTATTTATGTTTGTGCTCTCAGATCTAACTGAGCTACAATAATACAAATAATAATAATTATTCAAATGACATTATATGATTTTAAGGCTGCTCTAATTGTTAATTATTTAATCCAACTTTGCTGTGCACAGTCTCAAGACCAGATTGAGTGTAGACATCCAAACTAATGCATCTCTGGTTTCTATGTAAAGACAGAAACCCAGTAGCAATTGAAATCCCTAATGAAACGTGTTCTGGTGTTCTGATTCAAGAGAAACAATTACACATAAGGAAAAGAACCCACTAGGGTTTGACGGTAGGAGTGTGATAGAAAGGTTCTGAAACACTATTCTCTTTCTTAATCATCAGGGCTTTTAGATTATCCAGAGTCCACAAATAACTAATATTTCTTAAAATAATTTTCTTGGGGTTATTACCTTATGAATTACACCACAGTTAGGTTTATAAATGAGAATTTCCAGCAGAAATTGAGACGCTAAGGACAAAAAGTAATCTTTCGCTAAGCATATGTGGACTGAGCAGTATAAATTACCTTTTACCCCAGCTTACAAAGCTTAAAGAAACAGTTTTTTCAGGTCCTGTAAGATTTTTCCTTTAGCACCATGTAGTTTTTCCTGGGGTTTTAATTGGTTTGTTTCCTTATGTACACACCACTATGGTTCACTCATTAACTGGTTCACTAAGGTTAACTAATGACTAATGTCTTATTCAAAAATATTCTGTCATTACCCTGCACCCACATACTGCAGCTCAATAGTAGCAGAATGTGTTTGGCTTCCTGCAGTGTCATTTAAAGACTTATAGAAATAGATATAATTTTAACCTACATCTTTATTCACGATTTTAATGTGGGCTACCAGCCTTTTTTTTTTTAGAATCTACTGGTAATTAAATAACTTATCCACTTTAAATAAAGATTATTACAGGATTTATTTATATGTAACAAATCTAAGCTTTTCTTGGTTTTAGTTTGAGAACTATAACATGAAAAATTTTTAGGCTTAGTCTTTATTTTAAAAAAATAAATCCACAAATCCCTATTTCTAAAAAGCTTTAACTCACAAGAAAAATGTCACAACTATCTCAGTCAGAGAACCACAAGGGAACACAGTCTCCATTAAGCTTATTTGGATAACTTTGCATTTCCAATCTTTTTCATTTTTTCATTTTACCTTTTTTTTTAGTAATTTTGTAACTTTGACTTGGAACATTCAGGCTAATATTGTGTTTGTAATCACAGAAAATATTACGATATTTTCTAATGGTCTTTTCCCCTCGAATTACCAGATAGACAATTATAATTCTAGATTTAGATCTCTTCATGTAATAATTTTTCATTCCAGTCTCAATATAAATGAGCAAGAGAAATTTGTAGAGACTGGAATATACAGGGTCTTATAGATCATGAGTCAATTTCCAAATTACAGTTTACTTTGATATAGGCAAATCAAAGGGCAATATACACTTAAGTGAAAACAATTAAACAATGCTACCCCAGTAGAAAACCTATTTCCCGTGTTATAAACAATTTATATCAGGGAAAAATTACACCAAACATTTTGGTAAGTATTCTGTTAAAGGAATTAAAAAAAAATATCTGGAAAGTAGAAGACTACGTTTCGTAGTTTTTTGCTTATTAGGTCCTTAGCTGAAGAGATGCTGGTGAGCTAATAAAGGTTTTGGCTTTAACTTTATCTTGCACTTGCATTATGTTTCCAATAAAATAAAAATAAAAGGTTCTGAAAACTTTCCTGGGGCAACTGGCATCCCATCGCAACTTTTTGGCAGATTAGAAACTTCTAGACTTGCCTTTCCACTCAGGAATAGCAAATGCTTCAAATAGCTACACTTTCTACAGCCCATGCATATGTTCCTGTATCAACATAATCTGATCTTCAAGGATCGGAATGGCAACTGGTGAGGCTGTAGAACGATGTGAGGGAAGCGTTCAGTATAATTCATTAAGTACCACATACAATCTCCCATCTCAAAGACATTATAATCTCAACACCGCTGCATATATCTAAATCCCAGCTGTAAATCATTTGGATGTCTCATTCACAATCACTTTTAATATGGAATAAAATACAACAAGACATTTTTTGTGCCCTGGAACTATGTCACACTGAAATACACTGAACATCTAGGACACACTCTCTCCTGAAAAAAAAAGAAAATTGTGCAGGATTTTTTTCCTTAAAAAACTGGGAATTCCTTTTTCTTCCACACTTCACACCTCTTTAGTAAACAGTTTGGAAAACTGACTAGCTGAGCATAAAGGGAAGGAGATTTCATGCACTTCCAAAGCTATAACTTAACCTGAAAAGAGCATTTTCTAAATAAACAATGGAAGCTATGTGAAAGTAGGGCATGACTGTTTTATGCATCAAATTAATTGATACTAATATGACCGTGCAACAGTTCTTCACTGTTTCAGATGCTATACTTTTACTTCACTCTTTAGCATTCTTTCTCACCATGTGAGACAAATGTAAGAATTATCTCCCTGATGGATAATATTACACATAGACTCCAAAAAACTGCCACTGACATTTTATAACTGCAGAGTAGAAAGATGTGATAGTCACTGTATATGCAATGTGACCAAAAATCCTTTACTAGTGCCCTTGGCTGAAATTCACCACAGCCCTGGAAGCATCTGACCCAAGGAAAAGTAGATATAATGTACCAGTACACCTAAATAGTAACATTTTATGCTCAATTTTCATTGTTGTAAAGCAACCATATATTGTGCAGGACATCAGCTACATCAAACTTATGAAATGGCTTATAAAAATCACACAAGATTGAAGAGGGGTAGATTATCACTGGTTTTGTTAACAGCACAGAATATGTCCCCAAACAAATGAAAGTTCAATAATTTTAGTAATTTAGGGTGGTTTCTGTGGTTTTTTTGTTTGTCTGTTTAGTTGGTTGGTTGGGTTTTGTGTGGCCTTTTTTTTTTACAATTCCCAGTATCCTGTTAAACTTTCAGTCTGTTGAATAAAAGATAAACAACTGGAACTATGAAAGCAGACTGTGTCTTCAACTTCTGCCTGCTGATTCACCAGGTTTAGAAATCACAAGAAATTGTGTTTATCTCTTACCTATGAGCTGTTATTCCTGACACCCAAACTATTTGCTGGGAGTACAAGACTAACACGTGTATCTGTCAACAAAATGGGTCACCTCTATACTCTTCTATATTTTCTTTAGTCGAAATCGATAAAGAAGAAATCAGAAACATCAGACACTGGAGGGCAGGAATGATGAAGTGCTTAACATTGCTCCCTGATGTCTGTATCCCAAGACACGCGGCTGGTTCCCAACTATTTTATCAGTTTTCACATTTTACCTGTTTGTGCATCCTCTAGCCCTTCTAACTCTTTTGCATGCTAAGACTTTCTTGTCTTTGTCATAAGGTTATGAACAATAATGCTGAAACAGATTATTAATTTAATTTTTAACATTTTGCATAACATTAAGATGCAAACAACATACCTTCAGATTACATCTCCCTCGACATATCACACATACACAAATCATATTGCAGGCAAAAAACCAAACCTGTAAGCAAAGCAGTGTTAATACTATTGTAACTAATGGGTATAATTTTCATTGACACGTAAATGAAGGATGGGTTACAATTACTTCACTGTGAAAATAATTATTGTAAATAATTTATACATTTCTAATCATTTAAAAGAGAATCCTTTATTAACTAGAGTAAAAGCCATGTTTGGTCTTCCAGCACCAGTATCATATCACATACAGGGGAGTGAAATATAAATCAATATTAATGCAAAGTAGATGAAGCAGCAGAAAAATCACAAAAACAGTAAAGGAGACAAATTTTCCCCCTGCCAGAATGCATCTCCTGAGTATGCCTTGACTGCAAGGTCATCAACTCCAGATATATAACCTTAAAGTATTACTCATTGGCAGGGATGTCACTACAGATGATTAACCTGGTAACTGATTATGACACCTAGTAAGGCAGAGAGGTAAATTTCAAATTTACTAGGTGACTAAAATAGAATATTTATGGGAGCTTTTCAAAAATCCAGCAGAAAACTGCACACATCAAGATGCTTCATTAAAATGAGAACAAGGGAATATATACAGAAAGCATTTTGTGGCTTACTATTAATTTTGTCGTAGGTTATAACCAAAGGAGAAAACCCACAAGAAAGCAACCAGACAATCCTGGCAGAGACGCAAGTTCAGATAATATCCAAATTTGACAAATTTGGATATATCAAATATATATAAAAATAAATATTTTAGATCAATATATATTCAGGATCAAAATCTCAGTTTCAATCAGTAATTCCAAAATTTGGACCTGGATTTCAAACTCGTCCAAATATCAGAGGGATTTAGACAGATGCATTGTGATTTAGAGTCGTCTCAATGCATGCTGAAAACATGAGGAAACAAAGCCAGATGTTTAAAGGGTGCAGCCTGGCGCACACGGAGCTGTCAGAGGCCGTGACTTGCAGTACACAGCTTACAACGTCTGGTCACATTTTGAAATGTCAGTCAGCAGGGGCCACGTCCACCTACACAGGATCGTAACTTAAGGCAGAATTGGGCATCTAAGTCAAAAAATGCAAGCCTGGTAATACAAACAGCTGTATTTTATTTCAAAAGAGGCATAAGACATTTACACATTTCTGACAAAGTCAGAGCACAACAAAATGCTTCTGTATTCTTGCTGTTTAGCGAGATACGTTCAATCCCCCTTTAGTGAACATGGCAGCAATCATCAAACACAATTAGCATTATGTAAGTATGTGCATAGCAAATAAACGTCTTATAAGCAGGAAACAGCAACAAAAAGCTGTTGTGAGGCCAGCACCGTTTAAAAAACGCAAAAGAAGAAGGTGTCACAGAGCCAACAGAGCACATGGGACTGTGGCTCTGCTACACTAAACTACCACCACAGGACTGCTACACAGGTTTCTAGGCAGATTTTTCTCAATGACTGAAAGAAATACAAATTCACCACAAAATAGGAAAGTCACAAAAAGACATGAAAAATATCTTCTTTATATTCTGCTTTCACCATGAAAGCAAAGTACCAGCACTACTGTATTGTGAGTGATGTTAACTGCCACATCGGACAGTTTCTCCTCCCCTGATCCAAGACTTTCATTGCTGTTTGAAAGGGACAGATTTTAAAATATTCCACGGAATACACATGCAGCTTAGGAAACTGCTCTGGAGAAAGTCGAACATGTACTCTCCCTGAGACAAGAGGATATAATGGAAGATCTAAAAAGATACAACTGGCTCCATCCAAGTCTCAATTTTTCAGTACAAAAACCAGAATGATGGTGACTGTCAAGCCCCTGCTTGCTTTCTGACAGCCCCCACATATTTTCTTGAAGAAGCTGAGAAACCCAAAACCAACAATTGCTTCTGTTAATACTTTCAAACCGGACAATATAACAAACACCATATGAACAGATTGTGCTGTGAACCTTCTAGTGTATATTTGTTTGGATTCCTACCCAAATTCTGTCCTACTTTTATATATCTGAAAAATCTTGGCAAAAGAACATGATCGTCATCTCGTAGGGGTCCGGTGTTGTTTGTTTCCATAGGAAATCTCTAAAATAGAGTGTAAGATTTATCTGTTTCTCACAGATATAAAATGAAGGGTTGAGGTCCTAATTTCCTGTTGTTATTAATAGCTTAGCTGAAAGGGGAAGATTTAAATAATATTAAAGGAAGCTTTTTGGCAACTACTTTAAGGAACGTCTGCTGCTTTCTAATAGACATTAAAGTAATGAAATTAGCACTGGTAAATTAGTCATTCCATGTAGTTTAAGATCAGCCTGAGATACATTTGTTTGAACTGTGAACCTGTGGTTATACATGATAGAATCTTAACTTTTCACAGTCTTCAGGCAGTCCTAAAAAGATGATTTTACTAAAAATAGAGAGCAATTACTTCATTCATTAGGCAGTGGTAATTGCATTTTCTTATAAGATAAAGCCACTTCCCATATAAGAAATCACCTGTTTCTACAACTACAGCAGTTTACAGGATGTTAAAAATGGTATTCTGTACGGCTTAGCTTTTTGTTATTTTTGTATGCTCCTTTCTTTCTCTTAATATCTGTTGAGGTTTCAAGAAAGGAAACATTACCCGTCTGATGTTCATATAATTAGTCTACTTAGTGTACATTGATATTGCTCGTTTCAATAAGATGCACTCAAGAGTTATGCCAGGGTTGGGTTGGCGTTTCTTTGCATCCCTGACAAACCAGTGCCTTACCAATATAGTATACTGTATTCCAGAAATCTTGATTTGATAAACTTACAAATTCCTTTTTGGGGGTAAAGACCGCCAGAACTTTCAATTAAGCATTTTGATTCAGTTACGTGCAGACACCTAATCTTATTCTCCAACTAACTAATCACCATAGAGACAGCGTCCACAGCATCCATCGAACCTGCTCCGTACAAAAAATTACTGTAACGTTTCTTCATTTAGAAGAGAATGTTGTGGTTTAAGCCCAGCTGGCAGCTAGGACCACGCAGCCACTTAATTGGTGAATTGGCACCGTCCCAAGCAGTGATCGCGAGTACCCCTCTTCCCTGGCTAACCCCATGTATACACTGAGCATGACGTCTATGCTATGGAATATTCCATTGGCCATTCCTTCGTTCTACCTATGCTTCTTATCAGCTTCTATGGGAAGCTGAAAAAAGTCCTTAAAAAATATAAATATCACCTGGCAACAACTAAAACACTATGCATTATTGACATCCCTGTCATACCGAATCTGAAACACAGCATCCACCAGAAAAAAAACCAAATCTATCCCAGCTGAAACCAGGACACAGAAATAAAGAAGTACTGTGTAATTTGGTTTCTTTAGCAATAGCTATGTCTACACAGCGCAGTGGAGCACAGAGGAGTGTTGCTGGGCTACCTCTGGACATGCTACTCTGACTCACCTTTTGTGTTACCATGTGAAGGTACTATCCTGGTCCCTGAAGGAGTCCAGATACAAAGCCATAGCTTTGAATCAGAGCTCTTCAGTCCTGCCACTCTTTTTTTGAGGTGTCTGGGGAACGCTTTTTGAACAGACATGATGAATATTTTTAATATTTGTCATTAAACTTCATTGAAAAATATCTTTGTTGAACTTTCCATGTATGAGTTGGCCATATTGGACACGTGCACCAAGATAAAATTAATTGCCAAAAAAATTAATGGAAAAGGTTGGGCTAGGTTTTGAAAGAAATCTCACAAAATTTCAGACAACAGCATAATATTTTAAAGATAGAACTAAAGATAAAAAGTTCCCGCCAAATCAGGCTGGTGTTGTCTTTTTCATTCTTGACTATTTAATAAAATCTATGTAAACTTTGTCAAAATTTGTATTTATATTTTCAAGCCTTGGTTCCTAATATCTCAGTATCTGTAAGAAGTAAAAATATGCACGACAAAACCTTTGAGTTTCTGAAACATTTCTCAATTTTGGTAGTAATTTTTGTATGTAAAGGCAAACAATTCCTTTAACATATCCATAGTCGTAATACTCATCTCCAGCTACCAGGGGATCAAAATAGAAACCACAGAAAGAGCCAAGGGAGGATATTTAATAGTTTAAATTTTTGTTTAGTCTAGTGGGATTTTTAACACTGAAACATGTAATTCCCAGCTGCCCCGATGTATTTGAAAATCCTTCCAAGGGTTCAGAACTGAGTACTTACATGACATATATGACTGAATAGCTCAGCCTCAATGCTAGAAACCTCAGTACACTGAAAAAAAACCCCCACGATTAGAAACGTATTGCAGTGCACTTTTCGTCTGACAAGAAAAGTGGTTAAAATATCTCAAAAAGATGCAGATGTCAAACATTAATCATAACCAATACACACTGCTATGGTCCAGTAACTGCTGGTACTTAATTTCAACAAAATCACAATCCTTTCTCAACCTTTTCTATGTGGCTGTGTAAACATGACAGCAACTTTAAATCTTGTTGACAGTGACTTCCGTACCTGTCAGCGGGCAGGCAGCTGCAGTTCAGAGTGCTTCACAGAAAAGCACTTCCAAATTCCCATCCTGAGCTCCAAACTCAACTACGTATTTTGGGACACAGTTGAATGCTAAGTCAAAAATGTCACTGCTTTACAAGCAATTAAACAATTAAAAAGTATGGTTATGAAGCAGGGATCAAAGGTTAATTAGAAAGGAAAATCAACTGGAATTTGAAGCAGGACAGAATACTTTTTTAGCCACCTTCAGAGATAATTAAATCAAACTTGTAAACCCCACAATTTTAAGCAGAGCATATCTTCAGCAATATACCCAGATTATCATAGCAATTAGGAATATGATAGACAGATAAGTACTTCCATGTGTATTGCACGTACCTGCCTACATACATAAAAGCTAATACCTGAAACCCCTGTTAGTAAGTAAACTGGAATTCAACCATGATTTCCGCTGCCATTACTAGAGAGATTCATTTGAGAAGCCTGGAAAGAGTTAAAAGAGTAGAAATAAATGCTGCATGAATTCATTAGCCATCCTATGAATTTCTGTTGCTTGATTTTCTTCTTTAATAATACATCTTGCATTGTTTCACTGGGTACAATCAGAGTTTTATTATGTCATAGATCATGTATTTTTCTTTAGTAACATTCTGTTGATTCAACTCACTCCAAATAACACCACACACAATAATGAGTTCAAACAGAATGACTGGAAGGACTGCTGGATTCCAACAAACATGCAAGTTTGTCTGTAGCAGAACACAATTATATGATAAAAGGTTTAAGGAGAAATGTCAGGTGAAGAGGATATGTCTTCTAAGCTGGTCTAAACAACATATTTAGTTTTTAAGCCTGAGTTTTGTGCATATTTTGGGGGTTTGAGTTTTTAATGTTTTTAATATTTATCCATATCAATAACATGAAAGATCAAAGTGAAGTTGTAGAAGGTATGTTTGCCTTTTAATATCTGAACTCTGTTGTATTTTAATATTCATCCATCCCCACAGGGCAATTTGAGCCACCAAAAGCATCAGTGCCTACAGGCTTCTGTTACAGAGAATTTCTATTGAAAAAATTTGGCATATTTCTAATTATATTCCAATCCTCTGGGGAAAATCCCTGTATTGTAACTGCAGCCTGGCATTACTCTCTGCAGTTTCTTGAACTAAATAAAGAAAGCGTTAGCAATTTGATTAGTAGAACCTGATTGCTTTCCCTGAACATTACAGTATGTTAAATGAGAAGCTGCATAAAACAAATAAATGAAGCAGGTGCATGTCAGATTCTGATTTGGAAGACTGCCAACTGATCAACTCCACCAAGGTTTTATTATCTAACCAGAAACACATTTTGTTGATGCTTAGACTTTTCCCCCAAGAATAACTCCTGCCAACACTGGAAACAGCTCAATGAACAAAATGCTGTAACTATTGAAGATTCAGGTAAATGCACTGTAGCAAGCATTGTGCCCAACAGGCTCTTAGCCCTCTGTATATGCATATAGACACACGTGCAGGCTAGTCTGAAAATATATTCCAACCTTTATGCCAACGAAAAAACACCAAAATGACAGCAGGACATCAAAAAAAGAGACCATGTTTTTCCATGGTCTTTGTGATAAACATTAAACCAGTGATTGAACAGAAAATCTCATATTTGGTAATTTGGAAGGCATATTTTCCAACTGGATAGCTTCCTTTGGATCCTAGTAAACAGCTGGAGGGGATGGATAGAGTATTTGGTAATATTGTCTACTTGGCTTTTCTTCTCCTTTCATCAAACTTTTAAATGGTTTGCAGTGGAAAAGCATGACCGTAACATCTTGTATTTATGCCCAGTGCATATCATTTGCAAGAATGTCAGACAAAGTGACCTGCCACACACTCATTCCATGACAAGAATGTTAACAGTTTTAATTGACATTTTAATGCTGCCTCTAGTTCGTGTAAAATATGTACTGCAGTATTGTCTAGGTCTACACTTGCACTGAATTTCAGTCCCTGGGCACTTCCCCCTTATATGGGAAGATGTAAATTCTGCTGCTGTCATAGGTGCTTAAGAATTTGGTGTCTTAAAAGTAGCCATGGATTTACAGAAGCATATTTTTTAAGCATCAACATTACTAGTTTCAAGACTATTTCAATCAGTTCAAATGCTAAGGTATTTCTTCCACTCTGCATTACAAAACATTTCAACCTGTTTATGGCTCTTCTTTTCAACTCAAGGATAGCACAAGTAGCATGGTAGCACCTAATAGTACCCTTCCCCTTGGGGAAAGATTCTATGAATACTGATTAAACATATTTACTTTGCATGGGTTTTAGTATGTATATCACTAAAGGGAAAATTCACAAAAACATGTTTATGGTAGAAGCCTAAATTGCATTGTCCTTCAGCAAGGTACACGTACTTTTGCAAACTGTACATCAAATTTGATAGTGGAAACCATGTTTTTTTTAATCATTGCCAAAAAGTTTATAAAAAAGAAACCTATACCTTTTCAAAGAGAAAAAAGCTTAGTCCTAAGCATTTTGTTATTGTAATACTTGCAGAAAATAATAGAAAAATTAGTTGGAAAAGACTTCAAGCAGTCCTGTACTCTCAGACTCCTACCACAACAAAGGATTAAAAATACCTAACCAATTTTTGGCAGATGATTGTTTATCATTTTTATTGATCATTAAAGCCCTTAGTGATGGAGATTTCATTGAATTCTATGAAACTTATACAAGGGAGTATCTCCTATTGTCCTTACTTTGACTGTTTTTTATTCAGGCTTTATATAAATCTCACTTTCTACAACAGAAGCTCAACTGTCCTTGCGGTAGGGGACATTTCTTGCCTTTCTCTTCACTTTTGTTTAAAGCACTTGAAGACATACCATGTCTCAAGTCCTCTCTTCTCTATTCTTAACACCCACAATAATGTTCCATTTCTTTTTCATAAGTTACATTTTCTAGACTTTGGATCCTTCCTTCTCTGCATCACTCGATTCTCCCCGGTTGGTCCCAACATTTCTTGAAGTTTATGTCAAAAAGTGACAAAAGAACTCCAACGGAGGCTTTATTAACACCGAGTGGAGAAGAAGGATTACTTCCTATTTCTGAATACACTCCTTTCACATCCCAGGATGAGGCCTGCCTGTTTCCACAATGGCAGAACATTACCGATTCATGTTCAGTTTATGACTCACAAAGGGGGACTTGTAAACCACTAGGTTTACGATAGCAATACTGCTATCTAATGGGTCATTCTCTAACTTTTATACATGAATTTTCTCCCCTAAGAGTAGTACTTTGAATCCTCCTTAATCAACTACAGTTTTTCATATCAGACCTTTTTTTCAATTTGTCAAGAATGCTTTGAATTGCAATTCTGTCCTACAAAGTACTTGGATCCCCTCCCAGCTTGGTACTGTCTAGAAATTTAGTAAGCAATTTTCTATGCCTTCAAAGCCATAAATAAAAATATCGAGCACTTAAAATATCTGTGTGATACCAATTCTTTATATATACATTTTTTCCCAAAGACAGACTATATTTGCAAGGAAAAGTTCTGATCAAATTCAGTCAGGTTAAAGAAGATAGTGCACCTTTTCAGTAAGAACACCTTACTTTCAGGGGATAATAAAATGACGAAACAAGTTCCTATTGAGCTCTAAATTTGTGTGACAGTGTTTTCTTATTGGTGCAACTATTATGTGAGAAGAAATCTGAAGGTATGGCAAATCACACAGTACTGTGTTTGCAAATACCATCGCAGTGTGCTATGTAAGAAAGATGTAGCTCCAGGCTCTGTTCATCCATCCCAGAATAAGTCTCCTCTATCATGCACCAGACTGCTCCTTCAAATTTTTATTATGTAGACTGCCTTGGACACAGGATTAATCCCAAATCCCAACTATAACTACAGATTAGGGAATTATCCAGCAGACTAGCTCCTTTATAAACCATGATCTGATTCCTCTTCAATGTAATTAACTAGTACCATCCATTATTAAGATACATTAAAATTATCCAGGAGTTTAAAAAAGTCATCAATATGCTATTCTGATTAAAATTCTTAATAAGTTGCTAACATTCTTGAAGACCTGGAAATGAATAAAGGGCTATCTGTATATGATAATAATTCTTAAACAAGAAAATCTTCCTGTGAGGAACTCTTCAGAGATACATTCTGAAAAAGTCCACAGTATTACTGACAGCATATGGGGTGAAATGAAATGAAATGAAATGAAATCAGAAAATAAGACCAGCTGTGCTGGGTCAGAAGAAAGCTCTATATAGCCTGTATCCTTTCTCTGACAGTGGCCAAAAAGTGGATTATTAGGAAAGGGAAGTGTGTAGTGATATTTCATTCAAATTCCTTTATCCTTTAGTTCGCAGAAAGTTCTTGATGAACAGGTTGTATCTTTGTGTCGTTCAGTGGATATCTCTTCCATGAACTTGACTAGTCACCTTCTCTTTCTGTATACTCCTGTTCTTAAGCAGTAAAATAAAAAGCACACACCTTTAAGTGTTTATGCTGCCTCACATTCCAATCATATCTCAAGTTGAACCACTTCCCACATCCTTTGGAGCCCAATATATTCCAGTCACAGGAACAGAAAGATGGAAAGACAAAAAAGTAAATTAATTACGCTCCTAGAAAAATCTTTCCTTCTTCATTTTTACTCCACTTCTACCTAGCAAGAAATACTATTTTAAAAAATTTGGCAACATAAGACCCAAAGCATTTTAGAAGGACAAAATTCATGTGTTTTACAGCTGGTATACTCTCGCTACTTGGGCCAGGCCCTTTTCTGAGTATGCATGCAGGGGCCAGCTGCATCTTTTTCTCCACTGAGATCTGATCGTTTACTCTGTAAGAAAGAAATATAGTGAATTGCATTTGGATAAAACTAGTATTAGCAATGGAAGAATGGGTCATCTAATCTATCACCTTGCTCCACAGAACTGGTATTTACCATGGTGTGCCTTTCTGTCCTTTGCCACTCCAGTCTTAACTGATGGGGGAACTGAAACATCTACAAACAAGACAACATTTCCTACTTTTACAGAACCAAGTTTTTTCTTGTTTTGCAGAATTCCCGTTTCACATTTGTGTCCCGACAGTCCTCACTGCCCACTACGCCACAGCTCTACCAGCAGTCTGCATACAGGCAAGAGTCACTGTCAGAAATGCCAATAACAGTGCTGTACCAAAGCCATCCCTCAGCTCGGGAGACTTCCTTGTGAGCCTGTTTATATGAAGTTTACTCCAGGGCGGGGGAAGAAACCCTATCATTTTCTCACTTTCTAAAGCATTAAATTAATAAGAAGAGAAGCTAATGTCCTGGGGTGTCCCTCTGAAAACTCTCCTAGAAAATCAGTCCCAGCAGCCTGAACTGCTGAAACAGCAGGACACCACGAGCAGCTGCCGTTTCTTTGTCATGTCATTTTCTGGCTGGCAGTCTTTTTTAAAAATGCAAGAAATGCAGTCAACACCCACTGCTAAAATTTTAAAGCTACTGCTTAAAATAATGCTTTCACAGGGAGACAGTGCTGCAACACCTCTACATAAAAGGTATCTGCCCTGCATCTGTTCACCCCTCTATGCAGGCGGAAAGGAATCTTGCTCACCTTAACATTCTGCGCTTGAGATCAAGCAAGATGCTTTCACTTTAAACTAAAGCCTAATTTAAAATAGGATGGCACAAATTGTACCTTCAGCTACAGTTGTAAGGCACGGATATAGCTTTGTTTGAAAGACGCCGCAATTTCCCTTCAAAAAGAAAGGAGAGAGAGACTCATGCAGGAAGCATTTAACTCAAGGTGAACTTCACCTGGTGTACACTTCCTAGGAGAAGAAAGCAAAATATGAGTGAGCTCACAGGAAAGTGAGGAAACATCCGTAACAAAGGATAAGCTAGTTGTGGGGCTCAGATTTCCCTGTTATAATCGTTGTTTGACTTCAGGGCCCCGACCACACCTGAGAATTACACTCCTTATTTTTCTGCACTAAGCAGAGAGAAAGAAAACACAGGGAAAGAAAACCCATACCATATGTTATGTTTGTTATAAAATGACTTAAAAACTTCACTCTCTAGTATCGGGATAGATTATTTCTAGGAGGCTTTCTGAAACTGGGCTTTTTAAACAGCTGGAGAGAGAAATCCTTCTGAGAGCTAATTTCCTTTGGCTTAATAAATACAAGTTCATAGTTTTGGAACAGAAGATTTGGGATTTTTCCACAGTCTCTAACCACCATAACACAGACTACATTTTTGCAGTTTTGCTTTTGATGACACTCAGTGCTGAAACACAGTTTTTCTAGGAGAGTCCTGAACACTAAATACTCAAAGAGTCAGAGGCACAAACACTGAACCCTGAGGAATGACTTCCTACCTGATTTGGACTTGAAGAGAAGGTGTGTAGGCTCAGCTCAATTTGTTTAAAGTAACTCTTTTGTGTGAAGACAAAGACTAGAAAATCTTCTCATACTTTAAAACAGTTCAAAGGGAAGGGGGTCATTAAAAAAAAACCCTAACAACTTTTTCTTGGGGGGGGGGAAGAGGATGTAGCAACATTTAGAAAAAAAACAGAAACATTTTTCTCATACCAGTACAATATACTGAATTGACTGAACAGAAACAGCATAAACAACATGAATGGCAAGTCCAGCTCACTACTGATCCAGGACATTAGCATACCCTCCACTTAATGGAGATTCATTTGGACAAAGACCAGTGGACCTACCAAATAATGAAATATATTAAGACGAAACACAGTTGATGTCACAACAATTGCACTCATTTACACAGATGACACACCATGGCCTTTCCTGACTTTGAAATAACAAACCACTCACTAAGATATGTACATTAAAAGGATATCCGTATCACACACTATTGCATATTATATATTCAAAGAGAATACAAAAAAAACTCCTCGTCATACAAGCAAGATACTGTTACTGAGAAACATCTGTGCGCTGCCAGAAATTTGACTGCTTCCAAATGCTTACGGCAATGGAAGGGAACAGTAAGGGTGACTGCAAACCATATGATGCATTCATAGTAAACTACCCCATTACAATACTTATGACCACATTCTCTAGTGAGTCCCATATACCGCGGGCATGCAGCCAGCTGCAGCTGCCACACCAGACCCCACAGTGGCAGATAGCGAAAGACGTGCTATTGCCTTCAGAGCAGCAGACACTGGGAACATGCAGTGTGGATTGAAACGGCAAGTCACGTGCTGCTGGTGTGACTCCTGACGTGCCAGGCTAAGCAAAACCAATTTATAATTCATGACTTTCCTAAAATGTGAGGGATCCAGGATTCGCCTCCAACAAAAACCATTACAGTTTGGCTTAAGGGCACACAAACTTTTGCATATACAAAAATTAAAAGGATAATTTAAAGGATAAAAGATCAAAGGGATAAGAGGTGAAAATGAAAAATTTAAATGAGATAATCTCTAATTACCTATTACAAAAGTACAGTAATAATAAAAGAGTCTTTTCAAAGACATTTTCCTTCAATAGTCCAGCTAACAGAGTTTTCTTAACATGACTCTAAATCAGGACACGAATACGTTGTTTGCAACCTTTGTAATGACCTGCTGGCTGCTGTACTTAGTCTAAATTTCAGAGGTACTCCAAGCTCATTTTTTATACAACTGCAAGTTCCTCTGGGACAATTCTTGCTGTATGGCCCTGAGAGAGAATGAAATCAAGCCAGCCATAATTCCCACAGTAAGTCATAGAGCATAAAGAGGATTCAGTCTTCAGAAGTTTGTCTGAGACACCAGACTGGAATTTTGCACTGTCTCCTTCCACCCCCACCATTCAACTCCCCCTCCACCCCAAACTGAGAAAACATAACCTGTGATTTGCAGTTGCTCCATATGGTCTATGGCACATTGACTTTGCTATTTGAAACATGAAATTGTCTTAGGGCACTGGTTCTGTGCTGTCTCTGAAAGGACATGGCTGTGTGCTGAATCAAAAATATAGTTTTCTATGTGAAGAATAGCAAAAGTCACAGACTTCACTGCTTCTCCTCTCTTTTCTATTTATGGCAGTGACCACAAAGACAATATCTATTTTGCATAATCAAACTCTTTATGCTTGAGTGGCCCCATTGTAACAAAAAAAAAAAGGATCTGGGCTTGTGAAGATAGTGGTTTGTTAAGTAACCTGCTTAGCTATGGTTTGTTTTAAGACACATTAAGGCATCTAGAAAGGGTTGCATTTCAAAATGCAGCCTATTTCCACGGTGCATTCATAATGCATGGTTTCATTTGGGATATTACCCCTGGAGTGAGTTAAGACAAGAGATCTAGCAAGGGCAACCTGAAGACATGCATTTATCAGGTAGCAAAAATTGCAGTGGAGGGGGAAAAATGTGTCTTTATATTGATTACAAGAAAACCTATTGCTCGGGAAACAAACAATTTTATGAAAATAAGGATGACTATTATGATGATCAAGGGAGAAGAGCTTGACAATAAACCTAACTGGCAAACAGGACAAACACACCGGTCATCTTACACAAATTCAGAAGGAAAGATGTTTCTAAGCTTTATAATCAGACTGAAGTAGATCAGGAACAGGATGATATTCTAAAAAACTGGCTGCCTACTGTTTTTGTTACAAAGCACATATATTAACCCATGAATCCACAGAGAGCAATGCAATTGTCTTTCTGACTGTTTTGTATTTACAAAGATGCTTTTACATATGAAGCATTTGCATTTGAAAACTGTGAGCACCATAAATGTCGAGAACTTGGTGAATTCGCAGGACTGGTTTAATCCATGAGCAAAGAAATGGCAAGCCTTGCTCCTCCTCCTTTAGTAGGACCACAAGTAAGATAAAATGAAAGAAGCCAGGCGGATGACTGAAAGGAAGAAAAGGCAGTAAGATACTCTTCTTATTAGAGATGCACTTCCCTATCCTAAAAAATGAAAATCTGATACACTTTTTAACATCAAACTAAAATCTCCTGAGTCACTCCTGTCCCAGTTCTTGCAGATACCACATCACACAAGCCATTTAATAAGCTTCTGTAAAGTTTTGTTAAAATAGTGAACTCTGCAACATTTGTTTATCTAGTTGTTAAGCTATAACTTCTAAGTTACATAACTCCCGCCATGATTATTTATTTGCCTTGTGCAATCTTGGGAATGAGAGATGTTAATTGCAGTGAATGAGACGTGCAATGCAGCTATTTTAAAAAACTACTTTCCCAGCCACTGAAAATTGCTTGGTGATAAAAGAACAGGATAAATATGTATACAAACTCATTATCATGATTCCAGCACATATTGAAAACCTGCCTTCTGGAGCAATGTCTTTTAACTATCAAGACTTAAACTCGCCCAAACAAACCAGATCCCTCCTCAAGTAACTTAACAGAAATAATGTCAAAAATTAAGAGAAGCAAATTAGAAGCTTACATGTAGCTACATTTAAGAATTTGCAACCTTTAGCCTTTTTTATTAACACCATCTTCTATTATAGAAATATTAGGTAAGAACATCTGTTTTCCAAATATAAGCTGGGTCTTTCTAAACATGAATTTGCTGTAAAGAACATACCCCAAAGTATAGTCAGAATAACATACATAAACACATTGTGTTTGCATCTTTTTGTAGCTCCAAATAGCTCTAAAAAGGAGAAAACACATCATCTACTGTAAAGTGAACAACCACCTTCCATCTATCCATATTGACTGCTTTTCTATTATGAAAACCCCACTGCATTTTATAAAGAAGCATAAAAGCTCAGGAGTCTGTAGCGCTAGCACTAGGGGTGTTAACAGGAGGCAGGACAGAGAAGTCGAAAGCAGGGGACAGGGACTAGACTTGTGTTAGAAGATCTGTTCCTCTATGAGAAAAACTTTCCTTCCCCACCCTATGTTTTGGTCAGTATAGCTATGTTTGCTGCCAAACCCCTGTGCATATTCCGAGTACTTCTCTCCAGACTCTTGTTGCAGTATAGTTCTCCCAACATGAAGCATGGATAAAAGCAAACAAATGAAAAACAGGCTCCCTAAAACTGTAAGAATAATATAAACCAGTGACTTTTTACAAACACCACCATCTAGGTTTCTTTTTTGTTTCTAAGCATAAAGAGAAACTTCTGGTTTCTAAGCATATAAAGAATTCTCATGTTTTTTCTACACAATGTATTTATATTGAAATGTATTCGTATAACACCAGCCACCTCACTTACTCTTACAATCATGTTCTAGCATTCAAAACCCCCTAAATTTAGCAACAATGGTGAGAACTGGAAACTTGCAAACACCTTCACACCTGAAAGTTTTGAGTAAAAACAGTGTCCCTCCTGAAGGTACAGAAGGTTTAGCTGATTCAATTAATACTTAGTTTATTCAAGGAAAAAAAACAAGGTAAAGAATAAACCTTATTTTTCTCTTTTCTAATAATCCAATTACAAAAGAGAGGTTCAGAGGATGAGATCTACTAGTTCTGACTAGTTCTGTAGCTCTGATCTGAGTAGTTCAGCATTTTAAGTGTGCAATATAACTCCTGCATAACAAATCAGTCTCAGCATAAATTTTTTAAATTTCATTAAACTTAATTCTATGAACACATCTAAACTTCTGTAACTAATAAAACAAAGCACAAAATAATTCCATAATTCCATCTTAATTTCCATTCAATTTCCAATAAAAGGGTAATTAAAGAAGACTTCCACCAACAGCAAACAACAGGAAATTAAAACATATATAAAGGCAAAATTGCTTAAAAAGATGAAAACCGAAGTAGTGCACTCTCCTAGGTTGCAAAAAAAATTTGTTTGGCTTAAACATAACAATCAACTGAGAACCTAAAATTACTATGGGGAAGAAAAAAAAAAAGCAAGCTACCATTAAAGAAAAAGGTCAAATACATTATTAAAAATAAAATTCCACATTACTACTGTAAAACATGGCCAGAGCTGGTGATTTAAACCAGTCCACCTTAAACAGGTTAATAGATAAAACTGCTTTTAATGGACAATTAGCAGAAAATCAAGCACTCAAAAGCTGATAAAAACTTATGTATACAGAGACAAACATGAATGCTGTAACATAATATTTAAGCTTTAAGTCCCAAAAGCAAGAAAATGCCAACCTGAAGATTGAATGCATAATCTTGAAAGTACCGATGCATACAACAGAGATTTATAATGCTCTTGAACTGTATGAAAACAGTTATTTCTTTTATATTGTTGTTATAACAACACTAACCCTATGTTTTCCTTCAATTGAAAACCCCACCTCATAAAATCAGAGTATCTTCAACTCCACAGACAGTGTATTTCAGCCCACGGATCCACACTCACAACACTTAGTAACGTCTTCATCGATAAGCTTATTACAAAGATAACTTTAAAAACTAAAATGGATGCCTTATTTTAGACTACTAAAAGAAGCCAGGCACAGTAATGTCTGGATTTCTAATGGTACTGAGTACTCAAAAGAAGAGATTAAGATGAAAGAAGCTGGGCTGGACTGCACAGGCCAGACATTGGTATATTGATATTAATTTGCTACAGAGCCCTCTTGCCATGAGAGCCATCTACAAGGATACAGTTGTTTGATAATGACTGAAGAGTTAACGAGCATCTGTCATGCTGCTTTGTTCAGTGACTCTTTTAATTCATCACCCACTTGATGTGGCAGCTGTAGATCAAGGTTAGCCCGACTATTAAAAAACCGCGCAGCTCTATAGTATTAGTGGCTTCTTGTGGGTGCCACCAGATGTCACTCGTGCAAAGGGGCTGCGGTGCAGGTGTGCAAGCAGGGGCAGAGCCTGCTGCCTTCCTCAGCTGCCTCCCAATGGGGGAAGGATTTAGCCCTGACCCTCTTCTCACATTGCCACCGACCTTACACACGCTAATGACAGCAGAATCAGCAAGTGAAAAGTGTCAGATGCCCTGCCTCTATCTTCCGAAGATATTTGGTCTAAGTATGATTTATGGTCAGTGCTTATACAAGAAGCATTGCCAAATCTCAGTAATTATTAGAGAACTAGCTAAACATGGAAAATAAAAGTTTCTATGCACTTAAACAGTGCTCTGACATTACAGTAATTAGGTTAGTGATTCATGTCAATTTAGCCTCTTAGAAGATTCCCATAATGGCAGCAGAAGTGATTTTTATTTTTTTTTTAATTTAAATGAAATAAAATACTGGCATTTAAATGTGCTTTCAGCTATCAGATTTGCTGCTGGATGTTATCCATTTTTTATTCAAAGACTGACAAATGTTTTAAAACCACGTGCTTTATACTGTGCAGGATAGAACTTTGACTTGAATCAATAAAATACTAATATGTCGAAGAATTTATTTAATGCTGTGCATATTTTGAGAGTCTAATACATAACAGTACAATTGAGTAATACTCATTCTTTCCTTGAAACTCTAAGAACAAAAAAGCACAGTATCAATTGTTTCTGATTATTTCAGCAAGCCAAAAGTGGTTTAAGTCCTCGTTCTTCCTTTCAAACACATAGATGTATGTTGCTGACCATCTTCTAAAATCAGCTACTAACCATGAACACAATGTACTAGTACCCACAAACAATGTCAAAAGACACGTAAAAAAGTACATTTAAATACCCACTGGACAAACTACATTGTTTTATCATTATTCACTATGATGACTTAAACATTCAAAATTTGAGTACAAAGATAACCCAACTGAAAGGTACTTGCTTTGAAATTTTAGCAAAATTGCTGACGAGGTAAGATATTTAGCTGACATTTAGACTCTGCTCATTTCAACCCCCAGCTGCATGTGAGACAGATCAACAAGCCTTAGAAGGCTGCTAGACTTCATGCTGCTGGTGACTATTTCCACCAGAACTGAAGCCATTTTTATTAGAATTCTACAAAAAAACCCAACCACTATTACAAGGTTGGGATCATCCAAATTTTCTACAGATTTTCAGAATATTCATTCAGCAGACTTGATACAGCCTGGCCTTTGTAGCCGTATGCACAAAGATGGCACAATCTCCATGGATGTCCTCCGCCTAAGTTTCCTGATGCTAAAGCACTGCACTCTGCAAACAGGCTGGAGAAGGTGGAAAACAGGAAACCAAGTGCCTCTGGTGACGCTTGGGGCTCCAACACTGCAACTGCTTCCAGACACAGAGGAGAATCTATATCAAGAGGCATTTTAGAGCAAATCTGCCAGGTCAGGTAAATCTTGCTTTGGAGAAGTAGCAATGGAGTCAACTTCCGCTTTATTTATACGTTAGTCAGCACCAAGCAGCAAGTTAAGCTCTTTCTGCCCTCTCTGTTCTCTGCTCTTTGTCTCCCTTTCTCTTTACTTCTCTGTGGGAACCACCCCCTGTTGTGGCCTCAGCTCCATTCTGTACAAAACAGCTTCTCTTTGGGCAAAGTGCTGACTCTGACACTCATTTGACCTCTCTTTGAGTCAGTGAGCAACCAGAAAACCATTTGTCAGATTAGTGAACTAAATAGACTCAACAAGAGGTGTGATGTATGCCAGAAATGATGCAATGGAGAGGAAATGTATGGCAGAAGGGGATACGTCCTGAGGCAGTAAAGCCTCACTAGCTAGATGAGCACTCAACAGGGACTAGTGCTATTTAAAATCCATTGAGGGTATGCATTAAACTACAAAGAAGATTTACAGCCTGGCTTCAGAAGCATACACAGCAAGTACTTTGAATCACATACTCATTTCAGAGGTAACATCACCTGGGTTTGGTTTAGTTTTGCACCCATTTATAACTTGCTTTATGTTAGGCTGCAGACTTGCTTCTTACTTTACCCAGCTTTTCATTCCTTTCACCTAGAGTGAGTTACTTAGAGCTACTTCTGGTCTGTCCCAGCAAAAGCCACAGAGGAGCAGAATGCCCTACGATCTTCATGGCAATAACTACGCTTCATAAATAGTTTTATAGACAATCAATATAAAGAAGCGCACATCCTTATTGGAGCTTTTCTTCAGCTCCACAGTGTTTGAACTTTACAAACATTAATTGAACCAGAAAAATTATATAAGCTTAATATAGCCTGCTGCTCCACTGACTCTAACTTTGCAAAGTAATTTATGTCTGCTCCAAATGGGTTCAGAGTACTACCATCCTCATGGGGTAATGATTTATGAAGTGTTAGCACACAGGTGAATATGTGTACTGCAAGAACTTGCAGATTCAAACCCTTTATTTTCCTTTGTTGCTATTTAATTATGAGTGAAGTGGAGGCAAAGAGTTTAAACAAACCTAGTCAAGTACACGTTGCCAAAGAAACACCAGGGAATTCAAGAACTTAGTATAACTTCCCCTGTACTTGGGCTTTGTTGCTTTTTAAATTTGGGTACAGCCCAAATCACGTAACTTTTTCCACACTTGTTTCACTCTACTCTTTTCTCTATCAGATTATTTCAAATTTATTTCACAATTCTGCTTTTTTCTCCAGGAATGAATTGCTCGCTAACATGCTTCTGAAGCCAGGCTCAGAATCTGGGGGTTTATAGTCTCCCCTACTAAGCAATGTTTCTTTTCCTTGGTTTTCATCCTTGAATGGAAGCCATGGCTTAGAACAGCATTCGGTAAGAAATCAGGAAGCTAAACAGTCTAAAGACAGCTTTTGGCTTGTCTAGTTATTATTGGTCTCCAAATTAATGAAACCGATGCCTTATCCTGCTGAAATAATGGGACATGCACCACTGCTCTGCTATGCTAATAAGCAAATTTTACAGTCATTTGTCTTATAACTAACCAGTAATGGATATCTCAAAATTTCTGTAAGATTTTCGTATATGTCAAAATAATGTGAAAACCTTAAAAAAAAGAACAGCTTATAATAAAAATCCAAAAATTGAACATGACAAACAACACAGGCAGTATCATTGCATACTTTATTCCTGCAAGATGAAAGGTTTGCATTTTAGATGATCTATCTTTAAAATGTTATGGCAAAAAATAAACCTAAATCACATTTTCTTTAAAAGGAATAAATTAATTGTTACTATCGGAATAAAAAATTATATCAATCAATCCAAATTCTCTACTCCATGGCATTATCTAGGATATAAAGCTGTTTTCATGTTAGCCTATGATTTCATATTCCAACAAATGCTATTTGGGAAATAAGATTGAAAGATGAAGCATGGAAGAAAATGACATTTTGTGTACCATCTAATTACCAATTATCTGCCAGTGGAACTAATCAAATTGTATAAATTTAGACTGCAGATTCATCAACCAATTACCTTAGAGAACATGCTATGCCCCTCATCAGTGATTCAACCAAGAGTCCAAGTATTAAACACTTACTATAGATATTATAAGGATCTATTGTATTCAGGCAAACACATCCCCAAGCACAATAATTAAAAGCTGCTGCGAGTTATAATATTGCTAAAATACTGCTATTGATGTAAATGTATTTTAAAAGTCTCTAATATTAATTTAAGTTTGTTACTTAAGCTACAGAAGAAAAGTGATTTACAATACTGAATTAAAGCAAATTGAAATTGACGTACTATATTCTACAAAATCACACTTCTTATAACCTATACTTATTACACTGTACAATAAAGTGATGAAATACAGCTAGCAACTGGCTTCTAAATAACCATTCATGCATTAATTTAGATGCTTCATTTAGATTTAGAAGAAATGATTTGGAAATACAGTATGTCAGCTCTTACCTGTGCATTATTTTTCTTTACATATGAAAATTCTCGATTAAAGGTAATTTTATTTTCATAGTCCCAAAATGTTACTTGAATTAACTGCAGATATTAATTTGAAAACACATCATCTGCTAGTGAATGTCTTTCAGATTATGTCTCAAAAGAAGCAGAAGAGTAATATGCCTTCTTTCTATTCATCAAAATACTCCTTCATATAAATATGCACTGGTGAAAAGCACTAGGACACCTACCCATGATAACTCAGTCTGAGCTTTCTATTATTTTGCCTGACCATTCTTCTGGAATAAATTTCTAAATATGGTTACAGCACTATCCCCAGCTTTGCTGGGAATTACTATTTCCACATTAATGAAAATATTAATACCCTCTAGATGCTCAAACAAACAATTGAAGATTTTGCAGAAAAAATAAGCTTTTAACTCATACAGTACTTCTTTCTCTGCACAAGCCCCTAACTGAATTACATGTGGATAATTCACAAATTTCTTATTTGATGGGATATCAAGTAGTGCACTAAACAAATATATTGGCTTGTGCTCAATTTTTATTTGATTTCTGTTTAAAAAAAGCTATCTGTTTCTCAATTGATGCCACGCACCTCTGCAGGCTGCTGCGTGCAGTCTGGTAGCAAAGGAAGTGCCGTTCGGTCAGGCTGCAGCTCACGGCTTTCCCCAGGCAGGACAATCCTACCTTGCTCTCCAACCTCATCTATGGGCCCAGGACTAGCAACAGCGATGAATGAAAATCACTCAAACCTCTGTCACGATCTGGACCTATATTGTAGCCCCGTACAGTATGCCATTGCCACAGGCTTTGTAATTAGCTAATAGAGGCCTCAAGAACTGCCAGGCTTGCTGTGCCTGGGCTCGGCTTGGCGAGAGATTTGTTTTAGCTTGCTTAGCTATAACGAGAGGCTTCTAATGAGCAGGTTGCTATTGCCTAATTCTTTTTAGTTTACTTAGCTTTGTATGATTGCGTATAGTAATAGACACATTGTTAATAATTTTGATACAGATAAGAATAATAAAGAGTTGTCCTCCGTCCAATGAATTATCTCTGTCCAATCAGAATTATGTATTATCAGAAGCTCAGGCCTGTGGTGGAGGCAGAGGCCGTAGAGATGCTGCAGTCAAAGGATGAGAGCTGCAGCTGAGAACGACTCAGCCGCGGTCAGTTACCAGTAATAATGCCTGCTGCAGAGCTGGACAAAACCAGTTCTAGGGGTAAGAGAAAGGACACGGAACAACTACTGAGCATATTCAAAATGTATCATACGTGTAGTAAAACCAGGTAGAACATGGAGCAGCAGCCCAATGAAGAGCGAGGTATATTCTGTTTCGAAAAATACAGAAATGACCAAACCTTTGGAGAGGAGAGTAAACATCAGCATGATTCTCCCAGCAAAGCGCAGGAAGAAAGCTCCATCAGTAACATGTCATTCCCTGCAGGGCCCCCGCAGGCTGCTGACAACGCACTGCGATCCCCAGATGGCCTCTGGACCTGGAAGAGCAGCAGAAGGTTGAGCATAACACCAAAAAGCAAAAAGGTTAGATAATTCATGGGGTTTTTTTCTTCTAACTTTTAAATGTAGCTAAATTATCTAATTATCATAATTCTGTGCATAGTAGTATCATTGTAACTGAACTAGTAATTACTGTTTGTTGTATTTTGATCATATGCTTAATTAAATTAACAGTAAGTTCTTGGCTTCATACACCTGGTACATTCCCCTTTTTGCCCAAAACAAGACTTTGAGCACAGGAATACATAGATGTGGAGAGGATATTTGTCCTGTCCTATTTTCTTGCACTAGATTTCAATGTGCTGCATACAAATAACTCCATATGTTCCCAGAATCCGTTTGGAAATCGCAGCTTCCTCAGAGTGCTCATTATACCCAGACAAACTGTTTCCTACAAGCATCCTAATCAGGCAGCAGTTAATCAGTTCCCCGATGCCTCTCAAAATACCACCCCTATCTTCAGGAGACAAGCAAAGCTATAGCAAAGCTAGGTCTAATTTTTCCAAATCTAGGGATACAACCAAGGAATCAAGAGTTCTAAAGTTTTGGTTTGCTTTTCATGGAAAAGCTCACTTCTTTAAATATAACTTTTGCTTTCTTCCCTTATGAAAAGTGTACATTGTTTCTAGCAGCAAGCAGTTACCAGAAGCAGTGGTAGGTATACCTGCCCAGCACACAGTATTGGCCCCCCATGGCCTCAGACTGAAGGTTGCAGACTACCTGTGTCTTCCATAGAGCTGATTTAGAGAAGGCTTGGTGCTGCTAAGAAATCAGACCAAATTAACTTGTACTGTCATTCTTGTTACCCAAAAGAAGAATTGAGCTATGGGCCCTGCAGTCTGAATGGGAATGGCATACACATTAAAAGTCAGCTTTGGGAATTCCTTTTCTATTATTACCATGAACATAATATCTCCACATCTCTCTTCTGACAATATTGTCAGTAATAGTTTGTCTAGCTATAATTCCCCCTTTGGGAGCCAAGTACACAAAGACGACAGCTTTACAATTTAATTAAAGGCAACAATGGAGAAAATATAATAATAAAATGAGTTTAACATTTTGTGAGAGTCAGATGCAAAGGCAGAGATTGTTGAGCATCTCATCGATAAAGCACCGAAACCATTTTACACTTTACAAATTACTCTAGAGTAGCAGTCCCAGAGGTTCACGCTGAAATGTTGAAGGTCTCAGCTTGTAGGCCACAGTGGCTGTCTTTGCAGTTTCATACTCTGTATATATACTTAGAGGGAAAGGGGAACACAAAGATTTGCAGATGCAGGTGCATCACAAACCCATAGAGCATGGCTAAACCTGATAGTGTGGACTTGGAGGCACACATGCATGGGATTTGCAGGGCCAAAACTCGGAGAGAGGAAATTTGTTTCAAGAAGTAGCATTTCCACAAGAGTGATGTTTCAGACTGTAAATAGTAAGAATATAAACAGAGGGTTCATATTTCCTTGCATTTTATTTCTCACTACAGGCTATTACACTTCTGTGGATAAGACACACTACCGCACCAAAAAGCTCCTTGGACATTACCTTCATCTCTCCCACTGTGCCATTGATCATGCTGACCAGAGCATCAGAGGAAAGCAGCTTCAGGATACAAATTGTGCTTTAATTTCTGTTTGTTTATTTTTTTAAATCTGTGGAAAATATCTGCCTGAGATTCGAGCAAAGATGGTAATTAATTAAAAATTATACAAATATGTGTGATTAAAATGAATATTTGCCAAACCAGTATTTTTCACACACCTGTTCTTTCCCAGCTATGAGATGCAGCAGTTGGCAGCAAAAGCAAGTAGAGAGAGGAAAAAAGTCCTCCCGTGTAATAGAAAGAATGTCCATTAGCTAAATGGAAAAAAACAAGATGACAAAGGGGAAATAACAGACTAGAAAGTTCAAGAATCCAAATTAGTGTTAACAGTTCAATTTATCTTGCATAATATTACAGTAATTGGATTGTGTCTATCATACTGCTGTTGTGACACACTTCGTTTGCTCTCTTTGTTCCTGACAGTTTCCCACAGAGACCACTGTTCGATGGAGATCGCTTTTTCAAACTCCAGCATCTCTATTTTCCTTGCTGCCATAGCTGAAACACATGTGGCAGGCTGCGCTTGCAGCACCGCTCAGAAGTCGTGCATACCTGTGTGACCTGGATTGCTGCTCTTCACTACACCAACATTATGTATACAAGATGAAAAAGTTCTCATGTATTAATACTTTAAGACTAACTTAATGTGGCTATTAAGAGTGTCAATGCATATTTCTTTTCTTGGCGGTTTAGTCACGAGCAGTGAAAAGTAAAGGAGTAATTTTCATCAGCCACAGAAGACTGAATATAGGTCACGGTGAGTTCAAAGACAAATAATTTAAGAATCAGAGCCTCAGTGGAATGCATCAGAGGTAATGCCAAGTAAATCACTGTGTCAGTATGACTGATTAAATATTAGTAAAGAATGTGAATTGATCCTAAAAGAGAAAAAAATAAGCTTTGTATTTTATTATGCTATAATTATTTTTTTCTGCCATGCTACCATTACATTTTCCATTTGATTGTATTGACCTATGATAAAACTATAATGTTTGCCTCAATAAGGTTAGGCAAATTTTAATTTAAAATCCATAAAGGTGAATCTCAAGTAGAAACAATGCACATTTAACCAACATCATTGTATAATTCTAATTCAAAACACTGTAGTCTTTTCACATAACTCTAACAGAATAAATCCTGCAATTCATCCCAAATCTCAAAAATAAACCCCACATTTCATGTGAATAATGTTCAAGCAAAATTATTATATTTCAAATGTAACAAGGAAATCTCCAATCTCATTGTCTCAATATTACAGATCAGTTAAAAAAAATTACAGATGTGCACTGAAAATAGCAATTAGGAAACGCTGATATAGAATAAAAAAAATATATCCCTTAATACAGATAATGCATAAAAATGCAGTTGACATTTCTCTGTTTTTGTATATTTTTCAAAATTCTAAGAAGTCCCTTCTCAGCATTGAAGCTCAGTAAGGAATGTCTTTGAAAGTTACCAATTTAAATTGTAAACATACTGTGTTTTATTAGAAATTTCATCTTGTGACAGCATGGGATAAGAGAAAACAGTCCAAGTTGTAACTAAAATAACAGCACTAGTCACCACAAAAACTGGTTAAAGGGAAAAACGCAATGTCAAATATTTAAAAATTTTCAGCATTTGCTCTATTCACAAAATAAGATTTTTCTGAACACTGCACGTACATATAAGAGAATGTAGAGAACTTCCATATTTTCAGAGTTTTAAAGGTGTATTGTAGAGGGTTAGGGTTGAAAGCCCAGACTTGCAGTTAGTTTGGGGCCCAAATAGGGCCAAAGACGTTCTCCTCTGAGCAATATTTGGTCTTGGGAAGAGCAGGTGTGTCTTGCCTAAAATTCTGTCTGGGGCTTGAGCTAGGAGAGCAAGCAAAGCCAGGGCCAGTGCTACAGCGGGTCTCTAAAGGGTGTCCCCCAGGAGCGACAGTCCAACTCCGGAGATGTCTGAGGAATGTTTCAGCTCTTGTGGGGCAGAAAGCACAGCACGGTGGTGTTGGGCAGAGGAGGCCACGTGATGGATCACAGTCTGGGAAGACTGTGGGCATTATGGGGAAATGAGAAAGAAAGTGCCTTGTGTACTTCTCCACTCCTCCCTTCTATCTGAGAGCAGATGGAGAGAAGGAAAAAGATTTCAGATTCTCCAGGATGAGGACTGCTTCTTACCATGTAGGCACAGTACCCATCTAGTATTGACTTGTTCAGACCAATGACTGTATGCTAGGATACAACAAATATTATTCCAAAAGCAGCAGCAGGAAAAGGAAGGCAACACAGCTGCAAAGCATCCAAGTCTATGAATAATATACTGGGAATGAAGTCAACACATTTCAGATACAGTAGGAAGGTCAATGCTGAGAAACACTGCAGAAGACAGGGCAAGAATAAGAATGGTGGAGCTCAGACAAAAAAAGAAATAAATTTGCAAATGAAGAATGGGATGAATGGATATGTCAGTACAAATGAAAAGATGTGTCTGCACCACTAGGGAGCAGAGTCGTCTACACTGCTGCTATATCAGAGTTGAAGGGAGGGAGAAAAAACAGAGAGCAGCAGGCAAAGATAGGACTGATATCACTAAGGTAAAGAGGAAGAGCAGTTCCAGAGGAGATGAATGGGAAATATTCAGACAATTATTATATTGATTTAGAGTAGAATACTTTTCTTCTTTCGTGCACAACCGGTCATAGTAAAAATTCCTGTTTTTTTTTTTTCTTGAAAGAAGAGACAGGTTGGTAATTTATAAATTATGATCTGTCCACTGTAAAAAAATTGCTTTTTCTTATACTAACACCTTCATTACTTAGCTAAGCAAATAAGTCAAAGGGGATATTACCAGAAAACATCCTTCAGTGAATTTCTATAGCTTAGGAAATAAGATATTTAGACGGAGTCCTCCTGCAAAAGAGATATTTAGAGATCCAGAAATAGTAAGCTCATCAGCTACAGAAAGGAGCCACTTTACTGTCCAAGTAAACACGGACTGCTTAAACACGGACTCCAGCAGCACTGGAGCCTGTAAAGGCATCAAAATTCCTCTCACTCTTTGGACATCTCATGAGATTTCTCCAGCCTCAGGGCTGCAGAAACTAACTCTCTGCTTGAAGGTGGTGGTGCACATTAAAAACATGAGCTGAACAATACGAGAACTGGAAAGCTTACCTAAACTTCTCTTAAAACTATTCTGTAACTCTCACATCTCTATTACTGGTCTATTTATATGGGCTGATCTGATTGGTTACAGCAAGTCAGATGCCCTCTGGATGTTCATTAGTATGCCCAAGTTGAACTATTAGCACAAGCTATTTGGACAATATCTTGACAAACCAAACTTCTAAAGTCTAAATCCAAAATACAATGTTATAGTATTATTTAGATTCACAAATTTCACTAAAACGTCACTCAGTATCAACCTACATTCTCAATCTGAACACTCCTAAAAAGGCAAGGTTACTGCAGTACTAGCTTTTATATTTTCCCATGACTATACAACATGTCATTCATTATCTGTGAGATAGATTTTTGTGAAATTTAAAATCAGATATAAAATCAAACTTGATTTTAATGCATATTCTGTTTACCTCAGCATGTGATACTTAAAGGAATGATTCTAATATGTACTGAGGTACTTCTAAAGAAACATTTTTCACATTTTGCTGGCTTCAGTCACACATGAAGACTACATAGTCCTTGAAATGCTTATATTATATTTATATGATTTATTTATGTATAACACTAACCTTGGAATGATATAACATTCTAGTGTAATCTTTTTCAAATTTCAAAGCATTCAAATAAAAGATATATTTAGTTATAATATTTGCTTAGTGATTATTTCACCTTGGATAACTACAAGTTCTGAGCTCTAGGCTTAATTGTACATGTTAGTCCTCCAGATCTCATAAATGGTAAGCAGATATCCTTCTTATAATCTAATATTTATTTTTCCCTGTGCTGTGTTTAATCTCTGCTTCATGTTTTTCTTCTAGCTTTCCTTTAAAACATAGCAGCACTTGATAGCTTTGTATTCTGGGGGGAAAAAAAAGGTATACAAAGGAATATTTTTATCTAACCATAAAATGATGCCAGAAACCCAACAGGGACCGAACACCATGTTGGAACAAAAATAGTCCAGAGATACACTTTCAAAGTTGAGCACCTGCTGTAAAATAACCATCTGTGTTTAACTGTAATTTAATTATAGGTTCATTCCTTTTGTGTAAACTGGAAGGATCTCATAGGTCTTCCCCAGTTGGTCTGCAATCAACTTCTGGCATTTTGCAAAAGCAACAGACATGTTCTCTTAATAACACCTGCTAACTTGTTTCATTCCTGTTTCAGTAAAGGTCTTCTGGGATTTTACAATGGTGTTGAGAAGCAAAATAAAAATTATTATTAAATTTGAAATTAAAAAACTGCATTAATTAATCACCTGCCCTAGGAAGCCAATATTATCGGCTATCAGATATACCATTTCCCTTTCCACAAAAGTAACCCAAGAATTGCAGAGCTAAAAGATTTTTTATTATTATTTTTGAGGAGGAAAGAAAAATCAGTATTCTCCAAAGATCTTCAAGCTACCATGGCAATCTATATTAATTGAAGACTGTAGCTTTCTGCACAATACCTCAAAGCAAAAAAAAAGTGCATAGACATTAATACTTGCTGAAATGAGACTTGCTGTCTACTAGAGCTTTATTGGAATTAGAACAACAAAAAAAACCAACCACCACCACAGCAACTTCTCATGAGTAGAAGGATCCAGTCAGAGACCCCAAATTTAATCTTAGTTGTGGACACTGTTTAACTGTGACCAACTCTTTAGGCCAAATTATTCAAATATTAATCCCCTAAGTTAGCTACCTAATACAAGCTTGTTTTAAGAAGAAATTTTTTAAAGGGTATTTAATGTACTATTTTAAATAATTAATTACAAGATAAAGAATGATAATGTCTTACATTTTCAGTGTATCCTTATCTTAAAATACAAATAAATTGTTACCTACTGAACATAAATCCTATGGATGAAAGTTAGCAGCAAGCAGTGCTGAAGCCCTTTAGGAGTCTTGTAATACGAAGGGTCAGCACCTTTCTCATCTTTTTTGTGTGTGCTTTTTATGCATCTCTGTCTAAAGAGACCAAAGGCAACAGTTTGATTAACCTGACTGACAACAAGACTGTGGCCTTGGCACATGCCTTTCAATGGATTTTCTCTGAATAAAGAGGCTCACTTGCAACCTCATTGCAGTTCCAAAGCTTCCATCCTGTTTTGTGACTCCATATACATCCACACCACAGATTAGAAAAAATTCGTACGTGCAGGACAAAGTCTCAAAGCAGAAAAAAAGAAGGAAATAATTTCAAATGTGCAAGATGTGACCCCGCCCATAGGGAGGATGGGTCTGGTCCCTCCTGTGGAGAACCAGAAATTTTATTGCGTTTGAGACACTCATACTCTGCAAATACCAAGAAGGGAGGGACTCGCTAGTCAGAGAGAGGTGGTGAATGGCATCCAGCTTCAAGGGCTGCCCTGTCCCCTAGCCAGTTCTGCTACTGGTTTGTAGGACAAAGAGCTGCAAGAACCAAAGAGTTCTAGAGACAGTTGCTGTTTACACGGTCGGGGTCAAGGAATAAAGCAAGCTTAGGGGGTGGAAGGAGAAACAAACACTGAAGAGAGGTAGATATGGGTGCAGTGACTGGACTTAAGCAGGGAGGAGTAATGTAGTAGAGGAAGGAAGGATTTGGCTCCTGGCCATCTGAAATGGCTAATCCTTGCACAGCCTCTAATTTAACAAGTCAGTTGGAGCCAGTTCGTACTTTACCTTCTAAAAAGTTGTTAGATCACTATTCAGAATATACTGAGCTGAAGTCAAAATCTCATCTACTAAGAGGAAAACACAGGACATGAAGAGGGTCTCCTGGATCATCAATTCCATTCCCATGTTATCACAGGCAACTGCTTTCATCACTCCAATAAAGAGCCATTCCTTTTTTGCTGCACGTGTTAATACCATGTACGGCAAGCCTAGCAAGCGGAATGACATGGTGGGAAAAAGCCGGACATCCAGAACTGCCAAGGGATGTGTCAGATTAGACATTTTACAGGTTGGGACATGAGTAAAGTATATCTGACAGACTTGCTGGCTGCTGATGACACCTCTGGCATTTACTACTTTCTGCAAGGCTATAAGCTCTCAGGGTAACATTAGAATAAACAGAAAATCTTATTCTGAGGGAACCCTGAAGACACAGAGTCTGAAGTATTTTTTACATTTAACCACACTTTCCACCCCCAACCCCCTGACTGTCTGACACCATAATTCAGGGGGATTTATTTGATTTCCCCCCATTGTCCTCCTAATATATATGGGCCAGACGTGGACCATAGCAAAGAATGTGAATATAACTGAATTTTCCAGCAATTAGAGAGGTTAATGTTCATAGTTCCATGTCTCATTTATTTCTCCCACTATGTAGTTAATCCTATACCTTTACTGAAAGAGATCTGTGGCGAGATCTTTCTTTCACATTTCTATATTTGGCAAATAAAGTTCTACTAAAAAAGATTTTTTAAAGAAGTCTTATCTCTTGCTCTAGTAACAAATCCTTTAGTATTAAACAAAAGCAAGGAACTGGCAAGAGGAAAAGAAATGATGCCATTACTCAGAGAAGTAGTAAGCACACCACCAAAAGCCTGCTAGAGAATCTGAGCTCATGAAAGACATGTTGGTACAATACACACAGTCAATACTGAGGTGCCATCTACCAAAGATTTGGAAGTTGTAGACTAGATGAAGAAGGTAATGAGGCCCATCACACTTAAAACAAATGAGACAGGTTCTACCATGGCACACTCAAAGTCTACTAAAAAAACTCACTATGGCCAGTTCTTTGTCCATAACATATACACACAAATATAACCAATTACAGAAAGTAAGCTATCAGTACTTGCATTTGTAAGAGGGTAGAATTAACATAAAAAACCCCACCAGACTGAAATGAAAATTCAGAGGTCGCTTGAATAAAGACCAGAGAAAACCAAAGAGAATGAGAACCCAGGATGACAACTTTAACAAATGTCCGCTGTATCAGCTGAAGTGTTTGTCCATGGTTTAGAAAAAGTAAGTGTATTATTATTAATAAATTTCCCCTATTTTAGATCGCCTTTCTCTACTCAGAAGAAAGGAAACATTTCCTTTAATGTTTGGTATAGCAAAGTAAGAAACTACACACCCTAGTTCATGATTTCTAAGTGGAAACATGCTCAAAACTGTGTTATCAGTAATAGACAATACTGAAATTTTGGGTTACAAGTAAATTCTGCTGTATAACATTCTAAAAATCCTCCCCCAAAAAGGGAAACTAGTATGCCACATGGAGGGTTTCAGTTCTGGTCTGCATAAAACAGAGTCAGCAAAAGCTAGTACCCAGACTGAAGACTTTTATAAGTCTGTGGGGGTAAGCACATGTTGTCATATACTGTTCAAAAGTTAATACCACTCAGAAATTTTTTTTTTATAACATTGATACCTATTAATTCTTTAGGGAATTCAGTGATTGCCCCAGAAACACTGCTAGGAAATTCATTACACTCTTTTTTGACAGGTGTACAGAGATGTGAAATAAGAATGAATGTTTTAAGGAATGGATTTTTCAGATATATGTGATTAATAGTGATACAGAAAGCATATCTTGTCAGACAAAAAAAAAGAAAAAAGTAATGAGCTTGCATGAATGTAAAGCTTATCAGCTAAGAAAGGTACTACAGTGTTAAGACACGATTTATGTGATAAAACTTTAAAATGACAGAACACATGGTTAAAAGTGCACGAGTTTCTTGAGTACTTAGGAATAGTACAAAAATTATTGCATATGGATTTGAGATAACCATGAGGTATGCATGAGAGAGTAATGTTTTACTGCTGGTTTGGAAGACATTAAAAATCCCTCACATAAACATGCAAATTGTGACTTTGCCACTTGCAATGACCACCATCCCAGCTATAACTGGGATGCAGCAAAGGAGCCACAGAGAAGAAAAAGTCAAAACATGTCTTAAAGAGTTAAATACAACAGCATGTAGCTGTAGATGATTGGCAGTGAAGGGGACATGAACCCAGAACAATTTGCAGTACGCATCTGCACAGAGAACTGAGGAGGATCTCAATTCATTGCACTTTTTTTTTTTTTAACCTATTCATAGACAAGAGCCGCCACTACTGGGCCATGGCACCTTCTTACTCCCAGGTAAGCACACACACAAGGAACAGGTTGGCAGCAGCAACGGCTAAAGTCATGGTTTCATCCTCCCAGTGTATGGCTTGAAACAGCAGAATCCCCCATGTCCCCTCTAGGTTTAAGCTACACTTCCAAAAGCAACATAACTAGTTACTGCTTTTAATCTGGGTCTTTTCGGAAATGCCAATTGAACACTGGATGCTCATTGTTTATGTTATATTGATATTCCTTATACTGACGCTCTCGCAGTGTTTTACTGCTACAGAGTTTTCCTCAGAATGTCTACTGATGGGCAGAGATTTCTCATCTGTTATTTCCTCTCTAGACGAAATTATACTCTAAATTAAAGTTGCCTGCAGAAAAGCAGAAAAGCAATATTACTTACTATGTACCTGTGGAAATTCAAGCTTGCACGTAATCATCAGGTATTCAAATTTCACAATGCTCTTCCCCACAGTGTACAATATTAATCCCTGTTTTTATGTTAGTTTGTGATTGACTAGGTGTGGATTAAATTGCTTCTGAAACCACTTTTTGTTTGTCGAAACACAGATGCACACTGTTATGCTCCAAGCAGAACACTTGCCTCGGTTTTCAGTAGTTATTCGTGGTCTGCTTACCCAGTGACACCCAGCAGATTCTGTAGCAAATGTTTTTGAAGTCAGTCATTAAATCAAATCACTGAATGAAACTGCATGTAATCGTTAGATGCTCTGTCCTAACAGTTCCTAATTTGTTCTTCATCATGGATATCTGAGGAGGAGATATCATATCTAGGTTCTTCATCATTTGAAGGATGGCGACTTTAGGAGCCTTTAAACAGGTCACAGCTTAGCTACTAAAGACTAAAAGAATACTCCAAACACATAGATGTGTCCTTTGTGGCACAAGATACCTCTGATTTCTCTCTGATTTCTCAGTTTCTACTTGTACCCCTCAGAGATCCATAGTAACCTTTCAAGAACTCATTGAGAAATGCCATTCACGTGGCGTGTGTGCAATCCCACCTACAGCTGGAGGGGTTCCTCCTCGCGTTGGTAGCAGCAGTGGGTAACATACTATGCGAGGTAAGTGGGGATAGGATGCAAATGATGGAAACAAACACTTTGGCTAAGACTCTTGCACGTCACTAAAAAAACCAAGCAGATGGATGCAGCCTTCCATATGGACAACCTGCTTTCATCCAACAGCTGTGATCAAACAGCTCTAGACTTGTTTGATAGTAATTCCATACTCATAAGCAGCTGTATGTGTGATAAATTTAGCCCAGCTGCTAAACTAAGTAGAAAGCAGGTGTTTTATTGTGGGTAAGTCCAAATGAATGACCTAGTAAAGAAGTTTTAAAGCATAAGTGAAGATTTAAAATGTTTTCACCTTAGCATTCTTTTCTGCATAATCACTATTTCTAAAAAAAAAAAAGAAAAATCTGAAAAAAAGCCTCACAAGAGTTTATGAAAGGTGGAATTGCAGTAATACTATCTGCAAACCAGGAAAAACCATGCGCAATTCTGATGGTTTTGCTGTATTCTTAGTACCAATCTTTTTCCCCAGCTGAACAATACAACCCTGAGCTATGGATCCACAGGTCTGAAAGCTGCTGCTGGTCCAAGGTGGCATTGGCTAAAGGAGCCATAAGCTTACAAAACTGCGCATGCAACACTTTAGGAAACGCCACAATGGCTGCCCCCAGAGCCTTCGCTTGTCTCTGACCGCACACGCTTTCCACGACAGTCTCTAAATTACACAATTCCATACCTTATTTTCCACAGACATGGTGTGTATTTCACAGTGAATCAGGTCATACCTTACAGGAGGCTAATTTTGTACAAAAGATATTACAAGCCTCTCTTTATTACAGAACGTGGTGGAAGATCAGTTAAAGGTCTTCTACTACAGGTTTATGGGAAGAAGCATAAAATCAGAGTCCAAATTACTGTAGGGAGACAATAACATATATACAGGGATGGGAGCAATGCCACAGGAGTAAGAAATCCAGAAGACAGTAAAGGAGGATCCAGGAGAACACCCACTGCTCTGCAGAGGTGCCTAAAAATCTGTTTTCATCCCTACTCATTAGGTTCCTCCCCCAAGAGGATTGTTTTCGCTGTTGAGGGGTAAAGATCCTGAGTAGGGTAAAGATAAGGTGCAGGCGAAAATGCATTCACAACTTCAAAAATTACACAGTAAATGAGAAAGGGAAGTTATGGTCTCAGGCTTGCAGCACCTCAGCGGTACCCTGGAAAACATAGCTACACAATTTTCCAAAGCAGAGATGATAGTTACACCATTTTTTTCCCAGCTAATTACCAATTACAGTCTCCTCATTTTCTGGGTGCCCAGCAAAAGGTACCTGGGCTACATGTATAGTCATTCTAGATGGAGTATTTAGCTTCATCGTGTATTTTTTAATTTTTCTGTTCAATTGAAGGGCTAGAGGTCTTTTTGACTGTAATAAAATATTGCTCATAGATAATCACTTCCCCCTCCTTCCCTCTCAACTCCTCCAAAGAATATTTTTTGTAAACCTCTTAAAAGCTCAGTTATTTGTAATTCTCTCTTTTTGCCTTTAAGAAAGAACAGTGATTTCTTCTGTTTACACTATTCCCCTAATTTCCTTACAGCGAGGATTGATTAAACACATAATAACTAAACCTTCTCTTGAAAGGCAATTTGCAATGGCTATGCTGCCGTGCATTTCAGATTATATTTTTGAAATAACTGTTTCCTCAAGGGTATTACCTAACCTCTAATACCACTAAACATTTAAAGGTTTGCACTTAAGAATCCAGTGTCATATACGAAAATAACTCTGTTTATTACAAACTCAGTCTTCACATTTCAGTCAAAACTGTTCAAACTCTGCCTCTAACGTATACTCCTCCCTCTCTGATTCTAAAGTTATTTTTAAACATCAGTGGCTTTGATGAAGTATCAGCTTGAATAAGACCTCCCAGAGTCTTTGAAGACTATTCTTAAACTGTTTCAACAAAACTTTTTCAGGCTTTTCATTGACCACAGATGGAATTCTCATTACTGTTAACTATTTTCATTGCTTCCATAGATATAATCTGTCATTTATTGCACGTTACTCTGGCTTCCAGTGACAGCCTTAGTTAATGTAGTCTTATTTACATTTTACCTGAATGATCAAACATATAATTTCTTAATTGAAAAACACATTTTAAAAACTGACAAAATAAAATGAAAATAAGTAAGTCCCTGTAACCACACAGATGACTAAGTAACTTAATTAAAAATTTTAAAAATACATATCTCCTATCTTTTATTCCATGCAATATTGTAACACATGCATTAGGAATGTATTATTTAATTGTTTGGCATTTCCACAATTTTTGGTGAATTTTAATTACTAGAGCAATTAAGAACCTAGAAAATACTTATAATGAGCTGAAGTCATATGTTTTAGTGTCACCCTGGAGTTTTAAGGCACCTGCCATATGTTCTCTTTAATAATTGCTACTTTTGCTTTCTGAATACAGTAAGAGAATTTATTAACTTGTAGAAGCTTCTGAGATATATGCACTTGTGACTGGAAATGTGGAAAGAATGTCAAAATGTTATTTCAGTCTTAAGCAGTCTGCGTTAATATGAGGTTATACCTAAGGACAAGGGCTAAATTGACACATTTCCATGAAAAAGCAGACACCAGATGAAAAATTATCCTTTTAAAGATGTATATGAAAAAGGGAAACTCTTCTGAGTTTAGTAGTCACGGGGATTGCCAGATCAAGTGTGTCTGATTGGGTTGAATTCCACCTGGAATATCTTTTTGAGTTGTGTTTTCTTTATTATTATTTTATTTAAATCCATTTTCATTATTAACACGCTATGCAACAAGTCCCACAGTATTCACTCATTAAACAATAGGGAGTTTGCTATGCTTGACATTTGCATGTTGCAACAAGCTATATATGAATGCATGAAAATTTATGCTTCTATTTGTGAGCAGAATTTCTATCAATTTTATACCTGACATTTTAAACATATAAAATTCTAATGAACAGACAAATTAATATAGCTTACAAAATAGACCTTTTAAAAAAGATCCCCATATATTATATATGCTAAAATGCTTCAATTAAAAAAAAAAAAGTCCTATTGCAAATAAATGGAAATCTATCATGCTTATTAGGGAAGTAGCTGGTGACTAAAAACTATCCTGTACAACATATATCCAGCATATAAAAGAAATCTATTGTTTTAAATAATTAAATACGTAATTTATTGCATGTCCTATCATCCAAAAGTTAAGCCTTTGAAAGATCGGTTCTAAATTAATTGCTAATATAAGCAATTTCCTTTTACTTCATTTGCTGCCCTACAAATGAAGCAAACAAAGTTTTTAATTCATCATGTCTTAATATTTTGGAGTTGAAAATAGCATTTGCTATTCATTTTAAAGCCACAATGGAATATTTCAGCAAAACTACATTCATTTACTTGTGCTTATAGTCAGAGGGTGAAATTTGTGTTGTCCTGAAGTAAACGGAGGGTTTGCTATTTACCTCAGTGGAGCTGGAATTCCATGCTAACATTTAAATAAAAAAGCCATCAGTCATAACATATTAAAAAGGAGAAGTCCAATTTATGATTATTTTTCTTATCAGAGGCCTCGTCCCAGAGTCCGTTAAAGAAATTGGCTTTAAATAATTTTAAATCCTGCTCTTCTTCAGGAGCTTCACCGAGTGAAAAACACCCAGCATATCTTAGTATTATTGGAAAAACCGCAGGCTTAGCCGTCCTTGTTAAGTACAAAACAGGGGTTAACAAGAGATCACCCAAGGATCTATATATCTAATCTACATTTTTATGTACACCTATTTATCTTTGTGTCTCTCTATGCATACCTATGTGAAGACAACAGAAGGAAGAGTTAGTATTTCTTTGTAAAAAGTTTAACGCTTCCATGAGTGAAAATTGCCAGAGCCCATCCCTTCTGAAAATATATGAATATTAAATAGGACACTTCCTTCAGCAAGGCACAAGTGTCTCTATCCAACCCAAACCAAAACTTCACAGAAGCAGCATTTCTAGCATCTTCATATTGTGATGCGTTCTAAAATATTCTTTTAGCTTGCTGTTATAAGAGACAGTCCAAATTCCCAAGGCTTTGACACCTGCACTCTTAGCAAACCTTTGCCCAATGTTTTTATTAACTCAATTTAATGGATCCTTTTTTATGGTGACCTTAAGAATTTAATAACTCCTCAATGCAAGGACAATACCACCTGCAGGCTCCTCTGGGATTAAACTGTGGTAGTTCAATATGTCTGCAGGAAGACATAAAAGAAAAGCAGAAAAAAAAATTTCAGGAACTACACAAATGAGTCACTCATTGCTGAGGCTGGGTATTATGCCTGGTTACGATGTCTGCTCCGAGACATGTGACATAAAACTCTGCATCTGATATATGCTGCAGCCTACTTATTGCTGCTTAATAGTATTAATCTAGCTTTGATCGTGTCAGATGTGCTAGCAATTTTCAATTCCAGAATGTCTTCCTTTCTGACAGACACTCTGCATATTTTACAGATACGATCAATACGTTATTAGTCAACAACCTGACAAGAGGCACATAAATTAATCCCTTTCTGTCAACCCAGCAGTTTGTACTCTAGTGAAACCTCACCCTTGCAGTATGCGTGAGACTTATCTTAATCCAATTAGGGTAAAATTAACTTTTTTTTTCCTATGGCACTCTCCATCTATGTTAATTCAAACCTCTGAAGACAGCTGCTCTGAGGAAATAATTTTATGCTCGACCTTTTATGGGCAAGGTTAAAATCAGTATAGATAAATATATATGCATGGAAAGTCAATGAGCTTGCTCTCTCTCACTTCCTCCTTTAACCTCCACTTGTACCTGTAAAATAAGGCCAGAGAACACTGCTGATTGCAAAGTGACAGGGATGTATTTATTTTAGTTGCATAAAGGATTCTGTCACTTTAGCTTTACACTTAGTACAGCATGTACCTTTGTTTTGCTGAGGGGCAAATTAATAATAAAGAGTGACAGCCCTGTCTGTAGTATTCTGCAATTTGACAAGCAAAGGATGTTAACAGCCTACAATATGCAAAACAAATCATTTCTTCTCTTTGTGATAGTTATCAGATATAATGACAACAACCGTTAAGGAAACAAGGCTTGATTGGTACTGTTATTTCTCCAGTAGAAAATGGAGGAGAGAGAAAAGAATTTGAGTGCATTTGAACTCTTTTTTGGTGATAACAGAGAGGGGTGCAGTTCTGTAGTAATGATGCAGTGCGTGCTGATGTGTCTTTAGTACAGTAGTACTTACTGATTTCTGCCTCTTATCCGGTTTCTCTCACAAGAATACGGACTGTCACAAATATGGGCCATGATTACTCTTCTTTCACCCACACTTCCTCTAAGTATCTCCCCTGCCCTCCCCTGCTATTTTACGCGGCTATGGCTAAACCCATCCTGCTGCCTAGGCAGGGAAAGATGGTACCTAGAAGGCGGTCGCAACTACAGTGTTGCATTTGTGTTGCAGGGGTCCTGTGCTGCTCACTCAGCTTCAGCTCTTGATTGAAGCCAGGAACAGGAAAAGACACAGAAAAATGGCTGCTGCAAGCTGCAGTAACAGCCTTCTCCTGGGAGCACCTGAGGATACCTTACTTGTGCCCCTTCTCCTTACTGTACCACCCTACAGCTGTGTGAAATGAAGAGACTTCGTTTTGCACGGTTCTGGACTGCTGCAGGTTGTGGGAAAGCCCTGTTTGATTACGTGTTATGACGAGGAGCAGGCATGTAACCACGCTGCCCTGTATTCTTTGGTCCTACCAAGATTAGGTGGGGTATTCACATAAAATATTAGCATATGATAACATTACCTAACAACTAAAGAAATAAGAACCAAAACCTTTAGTTTATGAAGCGCAATGCACACTGGCCTCTTTTCCAGTCTGGACTGTTTACATGTAACATTATCCCACCAACAGACAAAAGACCTGGTCTCCAAAAACTTCCTGAGGCAAAGAAGATGAAGCAGACTGCTATTTCTACACCTAGAAAAAGAATGACTTTTAATATCATTTATCGGGCACTGCAGTAGAGACTATAATCATCTTAAAATCAGCCCAACAGGTTTCTGAACTGCAGCTTTTAGCCTGTGCTTATTCATATGTAATTTTAAGAAGCATGCCTTACTTAAATCTTCACCAATTTTATTCAGACTAAGACTTTAGTCCTAAGGTTTGTTCCACTTTAATTTTTTTTTTTTTGGTCTTTGAAACAAGCAGCTGCCTTGAATCAGGAAATTCTTATTTTCCAGCATAATTAAAAAGGATGAAAGAATTTTCTCAAACTCTCAAAAGTAAAAATCTCAGCTCTGAAAAAGACTAAGCAAAGAAATCTGTAGGCCAAGAATCTGAGGAGTTATGGATACATAACATGTATACTTACGTCCCATCATAGTATCTCAGTACTCAATTCCAAACCTTTAAAACCTTCAACATTATCATAGCATGCTGTGCTATGAAAGGATAAGAATAGGCATTCTGGATTTAAGTAAAATATTTCTCCAGCTAAGAAATATTTACCTTTCTTCACTAAAAGTATATCAACATGTACATCTATGTCAAATGTCGTCTCAGAGCACCTTCTCTAAACAAAACTACATGTCAAAGTCAGTTCTCAAAAAAACCTACCTGAACAAGACTGATATCCCCCTGGCACTAAATGTCACACCATGAAGGACAGGAAAAACACAGAGATGAGATGAAAGGAAACCTCTTTGAAGAAATATTTCCTAAAGATAAAATTGCATTTCTCTCTTTTTCCTGTACTTCCTAATCCCAACAAACTTTTGGTAAGTTGCTCTGTATATGTTCTCAGACAAGAAGCAAGTTCACCATCAAAGCATAATTCTAGTTATCCTCAATGCCAAAAGGTTTGGCCGTATCCAAAAAGTATAACTTCAAGGAAGAGATTATTATTGTTTGGGAATGTTCTAGACAGCTTAAAAGGAGATAAGAGCTGCATAACCGAAAGCTTTGTGTATAACAATCTGTAAGAAGTACTGCTGAAAGTTTGGTCTGATTGGTGGCAGATAGCCATACCTGTCTGACATGGCTCAGTGGATTTCTCAGTTCCCAACATACTCGATCATATTCATGACTATGTCCTCTTGCAAGCATGGAACGAAATTAGACTTTCCAAGAGTCTGCCACAGGACAAAATTTTATCTGCATACAGATTTTCATGTACCGATTGATATTGATGACGATAATATTTGGATTTACACAGAAATGCACCTATGTAGCTGACTTATCAGGCCAACGTTCCGGCTAGCAAAACAGCAATGGTCAACAGCCCATAGTTCAGAAGCAGACTGGTATATCTAATTAGGAATATTTACAGGGAGATGTTTCTTCATAATGCCTTTTCTTGCTAGCAGAATGCCAATGAAATATACCATTAATGCAGTGTTAATATTTTAAGATACCATGAGAATAAGCACATTAAAATTAAGGAATCAAAACAAACCTAAATGCAATAAAGACAAATCAAAACCTTATTTCTTTAATCTGAAGCAAATCCTGAGAGAGCCCATATTCCAGCTTGGATCTTGCTGCTTCTTCCATGAAAGAGGGAAAGCACGTCAGGGGAGATCTTGGAATACCTGGATTTGTTGCTCAGGCTCACACTGGCGTGAGCAGTGCTACCAGGAAAGGCTGCCTCTCACCACAGCAGGCACTCTTCTGCACACCCACTTGAAAGATTTCTGGCAAGATTTTCTGTGGCCATTTTCTGTTAGCCATTTTGCTAAGCCCAAGTAACAGCTAACTTTATGCAGCCTGCAGCCACTACTGCCTTTTAGTGTCCTCTCATTCCTTTCTCTCATTTGTATATTTCATTCTCTGGACATTTGCTTGTGTATGTATCTGCACATGTTTCTATACATTTGCATACAGTCAGTGGCTAATGGTGGGGAAGTATACAAAACAACTCATTTCTTTCCTGACACCCCCAAAAGGTACCATCTCCCTTTTCCTTACCATTGTACGCTATCATTTGTTTCAGGTAAAGTATGTTTTTGCAACTTGTCTCCAAATCCATGATCCTACCAGATAAGCTTAGAGAGAGGGATGAACTGACAGCGGTGACTACACTCTAGTGATAAATTTGGAAGTGGGGACTAAATCTGCGGCTTCACAGCTTTCTCCATCTCAGATGTTATATTTTCTAATGCAGACTGATTACACAGCAGCAACTTGAAAGTGTCTGGGTAAAACTGGAACTGGTCTGGACTGGCACTGAACCTAAATAATTCCTAGTATTGTTGAATCAGAATCAGAACTGAACTGAAAAAATGAGTCTTTTGACTCCCTGTTAAAAAGCCCAAACAAATATTTTTCACAAATATTTTCACTCTATTTTAAGTACACTACAATCAGCCTAGAGATGTTTTTTGTTTCATTTTACAACTTCATCGTACTATAATACAAAGTTTAGTTATAGTCTATTCTCCCCAAGACACATTCAGAATTTCATTGTTGAATGCACAGTGCTTATATTGTTTTATATTTATGTAAGACCACTTGAAACACCCCTACATATAACCCTCGTGACCTCTGTAATGCTCTGTCTCATAGACAGCTGAGATTCAACTCCTTCCCAAGAAGACAATTATCTTCCACTGTAACACTCATGTTTTGTGAGTGGATGGGATCTTGAGTCAATCTGTTCAGTGATAAATTCGGGGGGGGGGGGGGGNGAAAAAACAAGAATTTGTATTTTTTCATATTGCGTTCATTTAGAAGAAGAGCCCGTTAATTCACTTAGAGACATTTTTTATCCTTTCTGAAAACTGGAAAAGTCTCAGTTGCCCTTCCTTCAGTCTAAGTGCCTTCATTGCCTTATTTCTTCTGCTCTGACACAAAGCAAAGGGGGTAGTAATTACTGAGAATTGAGCGTACAATGCAGCGCCCCCAGTAAGAGGAGAACTGGGCAAGATGTCTTCGGATAACTGTGGCACCTGTGGCCCAGAAGCAGTTGAAGTTCAACTGGACCACTTCTGGAGGCTGGATATTGATAGGATATTAAGGATCCTTATTCATCTGAACTGAACTATACAAATATCAGCACAAGACACTGAAGTAAAAAAAGTTCATTCTCCTCAAGCTGCAGTTTCTGAGGGAGGAGATTGAGTATTCTATCTTTACAACTTTCCAGGAGGTAAGATGGTACGAACCCTGAAAGTAGCAGAAGAAAGTAGTCACTGTATAAAGTTTTGGCACACAGTTGGTTCTCTTATTGCAATAAAGTTTCCTGTTTGCTGTTTAAGAAAGACTTTGACTGTAATTCCTTAATATTTTCATACAATAAAGGTACTCAATCTCTAAGCACCAAAATGCTGTGCTGCCTGCATCACAGCAGGAAACTCACCGAAATGTTTGTTCCAGGATCAAAAAGTGTTTTGGTTTGGTTTGGTTTTTTTCTACAGAAGATGCTTTCCTCTCTTTATCATTTAGTGCTCCTCTGCCTAGAATTGAGAGTGTTTTTCTAATTGGAATAGAGACTCTGAGAAATACTATCATGCACTGAACAGAATTGAGAATCTCAAGTACTTTAACGTCAAGAGCAAGTTTCAATAACATATAAATTAAAATACCCTACAAACGAATTGTAGCAGTCATAGGGAATTAAATATATTGGTAGCAAAGAGTAGTCATGAAATGAATTTCAGATACTGGTTATTTCTGAACTAATAAATGGAATGACAAGGGAGGCCTCTCAGTAATACAGCATGAAATGTATTGTAACAAACAGTTTCATAGTTGTATTTTTAAAAAGCTCTGTTCACAATTGTTGTGTTTCTTAAAAGATTTCAGCAATCCTGGGTGTCTCACCATATACTTTTTCTGTCTTATAGTTGAAAAAGTTAAGTATTCCAAATCTTAGAAAAGGACAGGCCATTGTTACTCATTTACACTTGAGAGCTATTAAATACATCACTTTACAGAGGAAAAAAGAAACGCAGAACCATGTCTACATCTCCTTGGAGATAGCCAAGGCACAATAGACCAGGTCTCGGAAAGGGCAACTAACACATTATTGCAGGCTTCAAAACTCAACAATGACTTTTTTTTTTTTTTAATCATTTCAAACCTTGTCTTAGGTTTTTCATCAAGAATAAAAAACAATTAAACTCTCACCATCTTTTCTCTAATGGCATCTTGAACTTTTACTGGAAATTTCTGATTTTGCTGTGTGCCCAGTTAAAAAAAAAAAAAAACACAAAAAATATGTTTAACCTTTTCTTTCATTTCAGTTCATAGCTTCTACTACAAGGTTATTGGAAGAACCGTTATAATATCTGAGCCTATGCCTCTGACATACAATAACGAAGTATTTTGTTTGCATGCTACTTGAACCCAAGTAGCTGCAAAAGAAATCACAGTTCAGCCAGCTCATCTCTCTTATTTTTAGCTTAGTTTGATTAAATGCTCATGAAACTTCTGACTCCTCCAACGGGGCAGCATTAGGTAGATGTTGAGACTAGACAGATTTTCTGAAGATCAACATTTTGATTACCAGGTACTGGTAAACACAGTTGGGAGGGATGGCTTAGTCTTAATTCTTCCTTTTCTTTTACCCCACTGTAAAGAAGCTTTATTTGAGCTTCTCTTCTTTTTCCTTTCTCCCTTTCATTTAAAATAGACCAACAGAAAACATAATGTAATATTGAAAAATAAAGTAAATCAAAAAAGTGGAAAGTGGGGGAAAAAAGAAAAAAGGAAACACACTGGACCCAAGAAAAACAAATTATTTAATACAGGAAAGCTTATTTGTATTTCTTGTCAGCTTACCTTTAAAAAAACTGATATTCCCCATCAAACTGAGTCTCCTAGTCTGTGAGTAAAATATTCCATACTAAATTCATCAACAAGTGACTATATTACTAATCAAAATACTTGCAGCACTGGACCTATAGTTGCAATAGGCTTTGGAGTCTGCATGGTGAAAACATGCAGTTTATTGGCTAATACTATATTTTAGCACATCACTGTATTTAAACAATTTTGATTACCTACCCAGGATATAAACAAAAACATGCTTGTTGCAAAGCCAACCAGAGTCCACTGTTCACACTGAAGGCAAAGCCTAGCTGCCATCAGATAAAATGTGCTCCTTCACATCGTACAAAGAAGAAAAGAGCCCCAAACCTGGATACTAACATGTCTTTCATTCCCAGTCAGTCCTAATGAAATATAATCTTAATAAAGATGATTTTTTTTTGAATCAGAGAATATGGCATTTCAAAAAACAATGTTATTTTTTGATTTAAAATGCAGTAACACTGCCTCAAGCAAAAGTAAATCTATTTCCAACCACAAGTCTAAAGGAAAAGAATGTTACTTTACATAAGCAATACTCATTAATGAATTTCTTCTCAACAGAAGCGTTACCATGAGTTTAAACTATTTGCTAAAGAATAATGAACTGGTGCGTGGTATCTGCCCTTCCTCATGAGTTGTGCTAACTACATTAAAAAGGAATAAATAAACCCTGGAAACTTTGAAGAAAAAAAATCAAACAATGTCAAGTAATTTAGTAACTAGTAATTAAACCAGTTTTCAGTCTCAGTAAAAACCTGAATGCTTTTCCATAGAGTACTCTGAAATGGTATTACTTTATTGTTGGTAATAAAAATTCTTTTAACAAAAGAAAAATAATAAAGCAACAACAATCTTTTCCACATAGGACTTACAACTGAAAGCATATTCTGTACATTTTACAATGCATCTGCCAGATGTCAGAGCCCTGGAAAGGCGATGAGATCTTGCCTTTCTCAACTTCCAAGTCTTTCTCTTGCAAGTCTCAGCAAAGGCTCTGGATGCAGCCGTGTCACCGAAAGAGAGCTCTCCATCTTTCGTTCTGCTTTCAAAAGTTATTTCCCCTTTAAAAAGACAACCTGAAATGCGATCAGTACTTTAGAAATGTCTAGACGTAATGCTAGAACATTCTGTAATGAAAAACAGTTTGGTGGCTGGGACCCGGAGGCAGAGCTTGTATCACAGGACTATTCAAATAGGGAGGCCACAAACACAGCTCTACAAGGGCTCAGGGCTCTCATAACTGATTATGAACCTGTGAACCATTTTGTTGTGTCTTGGGATCTAGTTTTGACCCGAAACCAACATTTTTAAATGTTGGCATTTTTGCTTAACTTAGGTTCAAGTTTACGCTTATTCTGATGAGTTCTTCGTATGAGCATTACCTTAGCTCCCCATCTGGAAAGGGCAGGAGAAGGATCTACCTCACCTAACTTCTGAGAGCTACTATCTGTGCTGATCATTCCCCAATAGTTCATAGAGAGAAACTATCCAGTTGACCTAAGTTAGACCTCTAACTTGGGATAAAATGAATAATCTGCATGGAAGACTAAAACTCAAACTTGTTGATGCACCGATGTTTTTGCTTAGACTGATGCTCACCTAAATACACCCGAGACTTTGGGAATACAGCACTAAGGTACAGAAGGACAACTAAGGTACAGTTTGAATAAAGAAGTTTTTTTCTAGGAACTCCGCAGCTCTTATTATAATTGTAGAGATTATTAAAATTAAAATCAAGTGACAACCTAATAAAAAATACCATTAAGTTAAACCATAATAAAACACCTGGTAGAAACTGAGGTGAAAGATTCAGATTGATCCAAAATGGGGGACAGAAAGAAAGAAAGAAGACTCGCTTGTCTTCTCCATCTGTACTCACAGCGTAAGTCCAAGAAGGGCAGAAAACAGGCAAGAACAAGTAATTTTTCTCTTTCCCTCCCACTCATCTCTTTCCTCTCTAGTACAGAAGTTCATACTTCATCCTCTTCTGAGGCTAACAAAATTTCAGTTTCTGGGTACGTCTAATGAATTTAACATGACATCATCATACCAGAACTCCAATATTTTCTACTGTGGTGTGTGCTTTTCCCAGGAGTGATTCTCAAGGATAGGTCAAAAACACAAGATTTCATCAAGTTCTCTCAGCAGAAATGTCAGTGTATTATTACTGACCAAGAAAATTTATAGCAAAATAAATATCTCAAGGGTAATTTCTTGTTCTATTAACCAAGAGCATATTATTTCCAACAAGAAGGCTGATGTGACAGAATACAGTTACAGAATTACAAAATGAATTACATGAAGTCTCCAGAAAGATGTTTAAAAAAGCAACTCAACTCTCAGCATTCTTGACATGCCACAGCAAACATCTGATATGCCAACATGTTTAAAAATCATTTTTCATATGATTTATACTCTTATTTACAATTGGAAGCCAATTACTATTGAATAAAATTAAGAACAAATTTCCATCTTCCTGGCAAAACAAATCTATTACTTTTCCATATTCCCTTCTAAGAAGGGTACCGCTTTTGAATTAAAAAATGGAAAAATCTACTCTGCTTTAGAGCATTCTGCAACAAACTGTGAACAGCAAGATGTCTCTTAGGAAACAAAAATAAAAAATATTTTATGATAGAAATCAAATAATATATAAGTTTGTATTGCTTCTTTAGACATGTAAATCATGCTAATATATGTCTTGCAGAAAAACAAATGAGTATGGTTATATGTATATTGCAGGCTTATCATAAAGCTTTTCCACACTGTTTTATAAACCCCATTAATATACACAAAACCAAGTGTTCCTTTGATCACATTACTTCTCATCCATCTGTTTAACTAAGACCGGTGCAATAACAGCTTAAACATGACAACTCCATTTCTCAGATGCTTCTACAAAGACTTCAGCAAATGAACACCACAGAAAGGAAGTATTGTTCAAAATTTTGAAGCCAAATTTTATGCTTCAAATAAGTGGAAAAGTTTAAGTTGGAAGGCACATCTGAAGGCCTGATCAAAGCAGCTTCAAAGTGTGATCAGGTTGCTCAGGGCCTTGCTCAGGCAAGCTTTTTAAATCTCCAAGGATGGAGACTCCACATTCTCTCTGGGCAACCTGTTTCAGTGCATGAGCTAATTGGTATCTTGCCTCATATTTTAAAGAAGAATTTTAATTTCCAATTATTTTCCTTGATTTATAACTATGTATTTTACCATTTTCTAGCACTACTGAATAAAGAAAATGAAAAAGATGCTGACAAAAGTGATCAGGACACCATAGATAAGTATGAAAAACTTAAGTATAAAATACACATCAGAAAAACGGGGTTTATTAACTTAATTTCGACATACTGTTACTACAGCGTCCTGTGTTGATCTTTACCATGCCATTTACTTGATGCAAATGTCAGATATTAAGGTGCACGGAATTCAGTCAATTTAATGGTTTGACAGACATTTGAAAGAAACACAGCAAATGGACAGCTGACTATTTGCAAAGACAAAAAAGTCTCCTACCTTTATCTGTTTGAAAGTTTCTCTGACAGCCAAAGTTTAGCAGGATAATACAACCGATTTCTCTGGTGGTGACCTAGTAACATGTACAAGTCTACTATGAGATATTGCTCACAAGAATATGGTCAGCACGCAACTTGAAATGTTCCTTCTATATCCACATGCCCAGTATGCCAAATCAGTATTTATACTCTGGGTTCTCTTAGAACGTGCTTTCCCTCAGTGCATTCTCCTGCTCTATTCAGAAAACATAAGAGTACTGAGGAGATGGGACTGTTATAAGCCCCTACAAAAGGGGCAGGGCAGAATGCAGGAAGCTGCCAACGATGCGTATTACACTGGGAAGCACAGCAGGTCTCTCATCTCCTCCAGAGTAAAGCATCTTTAAGAGAAAGCAGATGTACATATTTCACGGTTGCTACAGAGAAGGATAAGAAAATGGCCTCATCTCCTTCCGTCAGGAGACCCTGGCATAAAAAGATTAGTAGCCCTTAAAATTAAAGGAAGGCATTTGAAGTATGGTCCTTCATTTTCTGAAAGTGAGAAAACATCTAAAATTAATCTAAACATCTAAATAGATAAGCAGTGATCAGTTTTGGATGACACAAAAGAAATCCTTTGGCAATAACTCTTCTACATTTGGCCAAGGGTGAACAAACGTTGGCACGGAAGAGCTTTCAAACTAGAAAGGGCTTGCCACGCTAGAGGAATGGCTGCGTGGTTGGATTTCCTGCTTTTCTGGCCAATTTCTGTGACCAGAGTATTGCAAACTGGTTGCTGCTGCTTCTGTTTGCCCTCTTCCACATCTAAGATGAAAGCAGAGCACACGTCTTCATTTTCTAGTGATTGTAGCAGGATTGTTGTTTCTCTGTGGGTTAAATTCTTCCATGCTTTGGCTTTCTTTAGTCAGCAAATGAAAATTCATTGCTTTAAAGCTGGTAGATACATAAGATATACCTTGATTTTTCGTACTATAAACCTGTCAGGTGCAAACTTATCCAAGAGAAAAGTGACTAAGAAGCTGTTGCGTTCTTCCCTTCTCCCTGCTGTTTTACTTAGCACAAATAAAAAGACAAGTGACCACACTGTAGGTCTGGAAGCTGAAATAATGTGCTTCGCTGCCTCTAACCTCCCCAATTACTGCTGAATTTTCAGTCAAGAACCATGACTGATTTTATAACTCAAATACCATTTTATTTTCTTTAGTCCTTATTTAACTGTGGTTATTTATTCTTTGGTATTTGAGAGCCATTTTTCAGTAAAATCAAAAGAGCAAACTGAACATATTGCAGGTAATCCAGTGCAAAAAATTACAGCATTGATTTAATGAGAACTCTGTTATTCATTTGGCAAATGAGACAGTGGAGTGGCACTGACATATGTAGAACAGGGACCAGTCTGAGATGAAAATACATTGATTCATGAGTGGCAAAGAGCAGCTTAATGTAACTCGCTGATAAAACTGTCACTGATCTTGCTCTCTATCTGGGATTCCAAGAGAAAATGATGGGAAAGCCATTCTGTGCCATTAATGACAACTGAGTAAAACGTGCCAATGAGAGCTAATAATACACCTGCATGACACAGACCATTAAGCAGCCAGTTACAACAGTCTCAAATAACACAAACAAATGAAAATGACATTTATGGTCAAACCCTTGTCTTATTAAGCTGTTAAATGCTTTTCAGAATAATTAATATGACCTGGAACTGATCATTCAAAAATTTAAACAACTGCCCTGTCTCCTTTCTCCTAGTTAATAATTATTTAAGGCAGCACTGACAAGACGTGAAACAGTAACAAGCAGAACTATACTGAAGGAAATGCTTTCAGCTGCAGTTCAGAAAGGCTAACAATCTACAGAAATAAACAGAAAGGACTTCTACCACCATGAAAAGCCACTGCCGTAATACTCTCATGGGTATGTAAATGAAGTATTTTTTGAGGTTAAAAGCAAAGATGAATAGCACCAAAAAGTAAAGGAATGAGAAATATATGCAGCATCCTATTTATCCTTTCTTTTCCCACTGCACAGGAAAGGTGAGTGAATATTTTCTGATCTGATAGATTTCTGATTACTGATAGAGAATTTTGGTCTTTTCTAAATAACAAATATGTCACAGTTGTCCCCTCTGCACACGTGGAGCTGATGCAAGGTCTAGCTAAAAGGACTTGGACATACCACTCCCACGGTACTGGTCATCTTTCCTATGCCTTTATGAGGAATTGCACTACATTCAGCTTTGATCACAGGAAGTTAAAAACCAACAGGTTCTTGAACAACTCCTCAAAGGCACGCGATGCCCACTTACATATGCAAAACCAAATGAGAGCTGTTTGCACTGAATGTATTACGTCTTCACATATGATGTCTTTTAAAACCTCTCAGATGGAGAATGTTGACAGGACACAGATGGACTGCAACACTCTGTGAGGATACAGTCCTCCTTCTCCCTATATCTCCTGAAGGCTGCACTGCCTTGGGTCCACACAAAGAAGGACGCTGTGCTTGTTCCCCTATGAAGTGAAAGATTATCAGCTCCTGATGGTCTCATTCCAGGGCTGGGAAAAACAGGTCCGTTACCCTGGCTACATTTCAGAATCAAGACACCTAGAGATCAGCATCCAGAGAAAAGAAGGCGACACACAGCTGACACCACCAAAATGATGTGGATATAAAAACCCTTGAACACTGGGCGGAGGAGGGGGGACTGGGTCACAAATGTTCCTTAAGAAGCGAGACTAAATCCAATACTGCAAAAAACAAGGACAACCCCCTAATTAAATTATATTCTGTCAAGCATTTTAAACGTTGTTGCAATTACATTTAATCTCACCCCATAATATATTTTAGATTTTTTTTCTGAACTCTGCTCATACTGATTAATATTCAAAATCTTCTTGCAGCAGACAAGATTTATAAACTAAATGGATGGACAACTAAATGCCCAATTTAAATAGTTCCAGCACTGCAATTTAGTGCCATAGTTTTCAAACACTCTTTTAAAACCAACGATTCTTAATAATTTTTGTTGTGAGAATAATGATAAAATGTTTTTTATTAGGAAAGCCTAGATTTTATTTCATGCCAAATCAGTTCAGACACTGCAATGCAATCTTATTCCCTTGCGTAAAACAATAAATTTATGACCCTTTAAAAATGCACTTTACTGGCTACCTTTTCATTAGGAAAAAAAAAAAAAAAAAGCTAAAATCAAACCTATAGAAATTTCTACATTAATTTCTAAATTAGAAAAGTAGTCTTACTTTTCATCGAATCAGTCTAGGTTGGTCAGTGGCTTGACTGTATTTTTTGTTATAGTGTTGTAAATACAGTGTAACTCCATTCGCTTGGAAGAAGTTGTACTAGAATAAAGCAAGCAAGGAAAGGACAAAGCTCATGCGTGTTCCTTAAAATGAGGAGATAAAATTCTGATCTCTTTTACTGTGCAGATTCCTACACAACATAACTTACTAGCTTCCCACTTTTCCCATTTCCAAGCCTATTAAAATAATCTTATAAGTGCGATGTACTTAAAATAATTCTGTTCTTGTTCTCTTCTTCCATTGCAATGTCATCTACTTAACTTGGTTTAGTTCAAGTGCGTCTTTATCATTCTACTCAAATCTAGTTGCATTGCTTTTTTCCTTGGCTTGCTTCTTTTTTTTTTTTGCTTTTGTCAGTCTGGTTGTAGATTCTCTTGGGTAAAGACCAGCTGTTAATATGCACAGCATCTCCCTCTGTAATCAGTAGTTCTGAAAGGCTGTTACTAATGTTCTCGGAGGACTACTACAAATCATGAATAAGTAGGAAGCCTACACCGTTTCAGGAAAGCTCTGCACCTTGGATATTAGATCACCTCCTTTCATTTTCTGCTCTTAGCGCATCAGTTCATACACTAGTGACAAAATAAAACCTTGGTCACGTATACACCATTTAACCCAAAATGATGTTCAACTGTCTTCCCATTTGATTCAAATGGGTCTTTTTTTCTTAATGTTGTGCTCAAATCGCTGCATTCTGTGACAAAAAGTGAAATCATCTTGCTTATATACTTGTTCCCTTCAGGGACACATCTCATTAAAAGCCTTTCTCGTGCAGTATACTCTTTCACAATCCCTCCAAGGAGATGTAAAAACAATCTGATACTGTAGCTTTTGCACTGTCTCAAAAACAGTACCAGGATTCTTTATATTATTTAAAACAACCCGACATGGAAGCAAATCCCTTTATTGTGCCAAGTATTTTATGAATTATTAATTAGTCCATTACACTTTTGCCTGCAATGGGAACATAAAACAAGACAAAAGTACTTTGAAAGGTGAAACTTCAAGTGGTCTTGCCTGGCAAGCCAAAAGTTTAGAGCTGCATTTGTATTTACAATAAAACCTCTCTACTAGTTACATTTTTATCTGAATCATTACATTACAGTGCATATGTAGCTGTAGATCTATGGGGGTTCGAAAGTTTACAATACCACAGCAATGCAGAGGCCACTGAGGGGATTCAAACAGGAAGAGGAAGAAGACGAGAGACACATTTGGGTGAAGCACAGCTGCAGTGTCTAAAAATATCTCTGCACAATGTTGTCAATGGCTTACTGCATTGATCTATTCAATTTGTGTTGTCTAATGAAATATAGCACTTATCTCAACATTTTATCATAAGCTTGTATTGGTTAAAAGCATTTGGCTAAATGTCTAATATTGCTGATGGTACTCCCATGTTATATTTCACTTTGCAGATTTGCAAAGATAATAGTGCAGATAAATTCTAGGTATTTAAGACTTTGGAAAGCACACTTTGAGAGGCAAAAGACAGATTAGTAACAGAAAAGGCCAAGAGGGTAACTCAGTTTATAATAGAAGTAGCGTGAGTAGCAAATAATTGTGCCATAATTAAAGAAAATAAAACATGTCATCATACTTCTAGGTGGAAAAAGCTGGAAACCAATCACATCTGGCATTAATAGTTCCAGCACTCTTGTGCGGTATAAATCTAACAAACTAGAAATAAAGGCTATACTTTTAGAAAGAAAACATTTAGGTGTTCACACTGAGACTTTGCAAGTCTTTTCCTTGCTTCAATCTCCTCATCAGTTTTTAAAATTTAGATAGATCTTTAACACTTTTATAAAAAATGTATTTATAACCAGTTTGGTGTTCACTAGATTGCATTTGTTTATAATAAGGCTCATACATTATATTTCTATAACAGAAAGAAAAATCACTATCCCTGTTCTTGGTGGCAATAAATAAAAAGTACTGTAAGGACAGAACATATTTTGTACAATTAATAACCTGCTGTTGTCATTGGACTGTTGACCCAATTAAAAAGGTCTTTTAAAAACTGTCATCAACAACAAACTGTTGTTTGCCCAGCTGTATTCTGGTTCCACTGGAGTTCTAAATGCAATTTAATTTGCAAACGCATCAAGAAGGCCAAGACCAAAATCACATTTAACTAAATCTAAACATGTTGTGAAGCATATGTTCATCATGTGGCCTGGTTCTTGGCTTATCTGTTCTGTATAAAATATGTCTTGAGACCTTTACTTAGGTTTAATTTGGACAAAACTTCAATTAGAGTAAGTGAAATATGCATAATTAAGAAATTCAAGATTAGCCTAATATATGGTTCCTCTCAGATCATAAAAAAAGTAAACATTTCAGAAAAACCATTGGGCAGAGCATATTCAACAATGAGAGATCAAGCTTTACAAATGGAGTCAGGTAGGATTCAGTGCTGAGCTTGGTCACAAACCTCCACTGTAATCCTAAAACAATTTATTGAGGTCAAAATTCTGTCACTGTCCCGTTAAAATGTTACCTCACCCCTTCTGTAACTCTACTTGAGCCTTAAGTAAAAGACTTCTATAGATGACAATGCAGAAAATAGCATCTCTGTCCCTAACTCAAAAGGGGATAGAACCATTACCTGAATACCAGACTTGTGCGTCTTGCCCATTTAGATGGGAGTAGGATAACCTATTACTGTACGCATGTGCTGTACTCAATACGACAAAGTTTCAAACTCTGTTGAGAGACTACATGTACTCCTGTAATAGATATAAAAATAAAGGGTTCAGGGGAAAGAAATGCTAAAGTACAGAAGATACAAGATAAAAACCTACACCAGCAATTCCTAACCACCCTGCATAAACAAAACACTACCATTTCTAATAGATACTACTGCCCAGCTCGAGTACATAGTATTTAGAGTTTGCAACTAGCATATATTAATGCTTATATTAAGTAGTTTGCACAAGAAAATGTATTTGTTAACAAAGACAGTAATATTACTTGTAAAATGTTAGGTCCAAACTAATTTTACTAAAGCCCTCATGATTATTGTTTCCGGGACTTACATGTACAGGAAACATTTAGGCTCCTCTTCCTCTGCAGTACGAAGAGAGAACTGAAAATCTTTGACCTTCCTGAGCAATTTTTTTTATTTAAACAAAATAAAAAAGCCCCCTTCCTAGAGAGGAGAGATATTCACTGGTATTTACAAACGTGTTTCCTTTTCTAAATAATCCCCAAATACTAAGTATTACTCTTAATTTGCAAAATTAAAAGTCAGGTACAGGGCAATATTTCCCAAACAGATGGTACAGCACCTGGAGATTCTATTCCCACTAGATGGTAACACACACATGCAAGTCACGAGAGTCAATAAGTCTTAACAAGTAAGGCAACAGGCTCCGTTTTGTTCACAAGCAAGTCAGTGTGAAGGACGCTATCACCTGAAAATGCCCAATTGTGCTATTATTTGAGGAAATATTTTGTTACAAAGTCCATCCTGACTCATAAGCTCTCAACAACCTTGTCGCTTGCTACCTTCAGGCATTAGAGCACAACCCCCTTTCTCATCTTTCCTGACTTTCTTAAAGTGCCCCGAAGTGGTCCTAGAGAGCTCTGTTATGCAGGCTATTCTGGTTCTGCAATTCCAGTGATGCCATGGCCCTGACTACTCACAGTCCTGTGCCTGCTTTCCTTTTAAACCCCACCTCATCTGTGGGCATTGGTCTTCAGCCCCCTCATTACTCAATTTCTCTCTCGCTGCTGATGAAAATTCACAGTAGATTTTTATTCCCTTGGTATATGCAAGTGAAGTGTTCCCAAAATAATAATCCTTTCTGTATGTTGCTCCAAGCTGGTGAAGCAGTAGTTGCTGTTATCCAAAGGACAGCAACAAAAACATGCAGCCCTGCCTCAGCATATTGGGTTTTTGTCTGCACATGCAATGTGCCAGAACTATTCTAGTTTTCTTAGTTCCCTGTCAGTAGCTTTCTTTACAGAGCAAACCTGACGCCTTTAAGGAACTTTACTTCAGGATTTCTGCTATGTTTGGTGTCTGCATAATTCACTTACAGATGAAATTCAAAACTATTATCTTCATGTTAATATTTGCTTTTGATATTGCAACAATCAAGCATGTAACAGTTAACTTGCATCTTATAGGGTCAGCCAGGCTGGAAAGGTTTTCAGAAGGAACCTCTTCCCTAACCATCCTCAAGTTATTTTTCTGATGAGGAATTTTAAAACCTGCAGTCTGAAGTCAAAAAAGGACAACAAAGAAATATTTCCTTTGACTAAAAACGGCAACATGCTTAAAAACACTAATTTCTGACATGCTTGGTTCCCAAGAAGCCCATATTGGAGAACTGAAACACTTGCACAGAATGATACACTGTAAGAATGGCATTACTTAGCCCAAGTTAAACACAGAAGTAACCCTATTTCTTCCCTTAAGCACCAAACAAGGGAAAATCACTACTCAATCTTTGGCATTTGCTATTTACCTTGTAAATCATGGCTCAGCAGGGAGACTTGCTACTTCTCCCCTACAAATGTAACTTTGGAACAGAACAGGCTCAAGTTCTCCCCTCTTCTCACTATAAAGCTGAAATAACTACAGAAATATTGTATCTTTATAAATTTACAAAAATCCTGAAGGAAATTGACTAAATAAGGATAAGGAATTGGCTGAATGGTCACACTCAAAGAGTTGCAGAGAATGGCTTGAGAGCAGCCCTGAGGAGAAGGACTTGGGGGTGTTGGAGGATGAGAAGCTCAACATGAGCCAGCAATGTGCGATCGCAGCCCAGAAGGCCAACCGCATCCTGGGCTGCATCAAAAGAAGCGTGGCCAGCAGGTCAAGGGAGGTGATTCTGCCCCTCTACTCTGCTCTCGTGAGACCCCACTTGGAGTAGTGCATCCAGCTCTGGGGCCCCCGACATAAGAAGGACATGGACCTGTTGGAGCGAGTCCAGAGGAGGGCCATGAGGATGATCCGAGGGCTGGAGCACCTCTCCTATGAAGACAGGCTGAGAGAGTTGGGGTTGTTCAGCCTGCAGAAGAGAAGGGTCCAGAGAAATCTTAGAGCAGCCTTCCAGTACTTAAAGGGGGCCTACAGGAAGGATGGGGAGACACCCTTTATCAGGGAGTGTAGTGACAGGATGAGGGGTGACGCTTTTAAACTGAAAGAGGGTAGACTTAGATTACATATTAGGCAGAAATTCTTTACTGTGAGGGTGGTGAGACACTAGAAAAGGCTGCCCAGAGAAGCTGTGGATGCTCCACCCCTGGAGGTGTTTAAGGCCAGGTTGGATGGGGCTTTGAGCAATCTGGTCTAGTGGGAGGTGTCCCTGCCCATTGCAGGAGGATTTGAACTAGATGATCTTTAAGGTCCCTTCCAGCCGAAACCATTCTATGCTTCTATGAAATAAAATGTAATTTAAAAAAAAATAAAAGTACTCTCCTTGAAGTACTTGATAAAGTTTTTTCCTTTACATTTCTCATGGAATAGTTTTCAGAACTGAAACAAACCTTTGGAAACTAATTCATTTGCTCCCTCTCTTGTATTAAAGAAAAATTACGTATACCCTTATCCTTAGCTATTACTTACACATTTTGTATGCATCTGTACTCACTAGATCAACATGTAGCTTACATTTAGCAATTATTGCCATTCCAAATCTATAACCGTGTGGTGATGCTAAGGGCAGTCTATGGTCTGTTTTTTCACTGAGCAGCTTTTGCACTCACTTACAGGTCTCAGGGCATTAGGGATTGCTGCCACGAGAAAAAAAAAAAAGGCATGCAACAAGTGCAGGAAGTCTTATGCAGGGAACAGCAGGCACAGCTACATTACATTCATACAGTTATGTATATTTTCAAATTGTATTATATTTTTATTATTTTTTATTATATTTTCAATTTGAAATTAAGTAAATGGAGTTTAAAATATTCCCAGCTGCTTCTGTGTAGGTGTGGCAACCCTTCTTGTTTCAAAACCTGGGTTCAACCTTTTTTTCTGTTGTTTTTTTTTAGTCAGGCACCAGATTTTCAACAGAAGTGTGTATGCCAAAATATTACAACCAAAACCCCAAAATATTTCAACTTAGAAATGCTGCCACAACACATCGACATTGTTGCCTTGATTGTTTTCATATTCTCCTAGTGGAAGAATCAAGTACTTTTATTTAAAGGATGCAGCTGAGTTGGCAACCTGACTCAGACAGGAAGCTACTGAGCTGCAGTGACTGTGAAACAGGAAAAATAAAAAGAAATTTATTCCTTTTCAAGACAAATTTTTGAGCAGTTAATTTTTATATGGTAATTTATTAAAAATTAATCAACCAGAGCTAATTCCAGGTCTATATTAAGACAAAGATTTTCAGTTGTGTTCAGAGCTATTTTTCTTCAAAAACTGTTCATTAGTGATCAAGATAAATTATATCATAAAAATTATTAACATGTTGAATAAAAATCTGTGTGGGAGCCATAAATTAACTAGTTTAGTTTGCTGTCAGCTGCACTTCATCTTACTCTAAATAAAGTTTTAGGCCAAACTTGAAATCATCTCGTGAACATGTTCCTTATCCATGCCACACAGACAGGTCTGGGTTGACAATACTGGCAGATTTCAGTAGAGTGACAGCATCACGGCCACTTTAGAAGATGCTCTAAAAGCTACATTCTCTTTAAGCTACACTCCAATGCCAGTGAAGAGAATCAGTAAAGGAAGAGTGCAGCAACCCATCTAGAAAAATTGCTGCTGCTGGGACCAAACTATACCCAAACTGCATTGGCATGCGTTTTCCTGAATTTGTTTTCCATGCTTTAAACTGTTGGTCTGCATTAGAATTCTGAAACAGATCACTCCAGTTCATCTCAAGAGAGCCCCTTCTCTCTTGCAATACCATGGCAGTCCTCAAGTATCCAAGAGAGCATTCCTAAAAGTCAGCACAAAGAACCTACACGTCTTTGAAGACTCTCTTCTAAAATTTAATATGCTATAAAATTTCTTTTGAAAAAGTTTGACCTTCCAGTGTAAACGATTTAGGACATTCTAGCAAGTATTACAAAGCCAGCTTTTACCCCCAAAAAATTATCACTTATTCTCCCTTTGGTATAGTTTGAGTCATGTCTTAATTCCCTTATACATAGAGAAAGTGTATTTGCTAACATGGATGAATCAGTTGTACTGCCTTAAGATACAAACCCCATGTATTATTATAGCGTAAAGAAGTAATTCAGTAATTAAGCAGTCATACAGGAGACAATGCCTGTAACAGAATTACTTCAGTTTTACAAAACCCAGCACAGAAAGCAGATTGCAACTTCTCTTAACTCTACAATAAAATAACCTGAATCCAGATATAGGATCATTTTCTTCTAAATCTGGCCATTAGGGGCTGTACCTATCATTTATACCACTAGATACCTGTCATTATAGCAAATGCTTTAATATTAAAAGATATAAGGGATTTTTAAAGTTATCATTATCTTATTGAATTAATTTTTAAGAATTTTCAAGAAGCTTCACTAACTGCCAAAAGCAATAAACAAGGTAATTTTATTACCATGTCTAAGTTGTATTTTTTATTTATGATCTCTTTCTCTTAATACCCAAGAATTAAAAACATAGCAGAGACAGGTAGAAATACAGTGATAGGTGAGCTGTTGCAAGAGGGAGATATCAAGCACTATAACACAAACACTGACATTTAGGATGAAACACCCCTACTGTTGTCTCCAATGTACTCTTATTCTTAAAGTCACTCTGATATTGAAAGACCAGTTATGTTGCCAGTAGTTTTTGATCCTGATTGAGCATAATTCAGAAGTTCCTATAAAAAGCATACTGAGAATATTGGTAGTTTGGAAGAGGAGTTATCTGCAGCAACAATATGTACCATCTGTTGTCTGTTTATCTGAGTTTCATTATCATAATCCTTCAAAAGATCTTCTTTTGCAGCGTGAGGGGCAGGTAGAAGATAGAGAGAGTACTGGTAAAGTCAGTAGAGCTTTGAAACCCCAGTGTCTGTACTGACAGGCAGATTCTTGCTAGGTCCTAGAAGAACCATATAATAAACGATACAGTAAAAGTATAGACTTGTCTTTTATCTAAATATTTTGAGGAGAGAAACACAAAGACTCCAAGTGCCTACTCCTCATACCACACGTAATTATTACTACCAGACATGAGGAAAATGTGTCAGAATGCATCAGAAAGAACATGCCAACTTGCAGAAAAGAATTAAGATGCAGCAAAAATTAATTTCCAAAGAAACTGTACATTTCAAAAATTGACATGAATTTAAGGCATTGTATAAGCAGAATTTAAAGACAGCATGAACCCCACACATGATCAAATACATGAATTAATATGGCACAAGATAAAATAATGTCATACTACTAAGTGATAAGAGATTAATGCTGTGCAAAGGCAGAGTCCATCTAATCTTTATTACTGGTAAGTGATAGATCTCAGTTGCAACCATAAAAATCCATGGAGACCCATAGCCTGTTCCTCCACATACACATGGACAGAATCAGTCTGCTGAGAGAAAAGCTTATGAATTCAAAATGTTTGCTAACCACTCTGCTATCCACCATCCTTTATATGCGAAAAGTACTAAGATGCAAAATCATCAAAAACTACCAACTTTAATTTGCTAGTTCTCTGGATATTTCTATGGAATTCAATGAGAATTGCATTAATACAATCTATTATGGCTGGAGCCTTCTATGTAATAACCCAAACAATTGCTGATAAGCAATCACGCATTAGAAAAACCTTTATTTATCTACTCTAGTGACCCAAATTGTAATAAAAAATTCTTTTCACAGTAAGTAATCAAGAGCTGAGAGTGGGATAGAAGTAGTAGGTCTTGAGGAGCAAGTAAGATTTTAGATTTTCCAACTACACTATGAAGTATTTTTAAGCATTTCTTTCAGTTTTTAAAGCTAAATTCTAAATAGAAAAGGGATATAAACACATTAAAAAAAAATCATGAAAATGAATTAGTGGTCTTTGCAGTCACTTGAGATCCCCAAATCAGAAAGTTACATTAAATACTGTAATATAATTAATTTACATGTAATGTAATGTAATTAATTTCATGTAATTTAATGTAATTAAAGATGTTAGAGCTTAAGTAAATAGTGACAAATCACAAGTTCACTTATAAGTACAGTAATTACTTTTATTTATAAAACACAAAGTAGTTCATTTGAGGGTGGTTTAAGCGTAAAAGCCAAAACACAGAAAGCAGAAATTCAGCTTTGGATACTCACTTCTTACACATAGGTATAACACTTGAGGACTGATTTTTCACTCAGCTTTATACTGTTTTCAAGGAGATTATCACTGGGCAAAAATGCTGAACTACTTTACAGTCACACTTTTTACTGAGAGAAATCTCAGTAAAAGAACCATACATTTTATTTGGAAAGGGTAAGAACCAAGGTCATCTTGATCACAGATGGTAGAAGTTAAGAAGTGAAAGTACTTGACTAGCAAATTCCCCTACCAATATGCATGTTTTTAAAGTACAAGCAAATCATGATGAGCCGATATAACCTTTAAATCTGAAGAACCTTCATAACTTAGATCAAAACCTCACTTTGAAATAATGGGAAAACAATCTCTTCTCACTCATCCATCTTCTTTTACTGCAAAAGTATGTTCATGTACTTAAGCAAGCAACCAGTTTTGCACCTATGCTGGGTTTTAACTGTGACAGATGAGAACAATTTTCCCATTGGGGCAAGTGCTATGGAATTGAAGTTGCAAGATAGAGGATGAAATTCTGGTTCTTTTGTTATAGTTGAGTAACTGGATGCCAGAGCTGTGCCTGCACGCACACCCACGGTACTTAATTCCCTGGATGGTCCAGAAACTCCCTAGCTAGTCATCTACACTGGTGAGAATAGACCAGCTGGAGACAAGATTGAACTCCCAGTTGCCCTCAGAACAAAGATTTGAATAACTGCTACAACGAGGTCTCCAGGAGGCACTTTTGGAAAGTACTGAGTGTGCTACCCTATGCCAAAAATTCAACAACGTAGGGGTTTCTTTAAACAAACACTCTGCCCGTGAGTGTCTAACATGACACAGAAGGGCAAACTGGATGATTTTCATCTTTGCTCTTCTGCAGCAAAGGGAAAGAGAGCAAAACCTCCTCTTTGAGGTAAAACTGAAAAGTTTCAGTCCTTCAAAATATCTTGCCAAGTCCTTTAATATCATTGTTCTCCAGGAAATACAATATGTCTCTGAAGAGGGCCATGAAGGGTTTGCAGGCCCAAAACTCTTTGAATTTTTCCAACTATACCATATGCTAATAAAAGATATTGCCTCAGTCAACAATTCTTGTCATGCCTACATCCATAGACTGCCAGGGTTATGCCAAAGCACCATGAAAAACTCTTTTCATAGCAGATCTAGAAAAGAATTTCTATGTTATCGATGTAGGGATGTGAAACCATTTTCTAGATAGGTTTCTTCTCTCAAATTAGGATGGTAATTGAATACCGTAGAACCAGCTCTTGTACTGATAAAAATAACTTCCAAAAGTGTGTGACTGAAAACAAAGAAAAGCCTCAAAAACTTAAATTAAAGGGGATTTTTTTGTTTTTGTTTTAAACACACATAAAGCTTTACTCCTTTTGTTATTATTTGGGGTCATTGAACAGCTAGAATTTTGTTTCATGAATTCTACTTTTAATATGCACATCCCAAGCAGCCTTTTCTCACCTATAATGTAAGCAATAATATATCAAGTGTATCAGACAGGAAAGGAAGTTCATGAGCCTTATTAGTAATTCCTAAAAAGAAGAAAAATCTGTAGCTTTTTTTGGGGGGCATTAATTTTTATAGTCATGAAATTGAGAAGCTGCAAGGACTGGTGAAACTGAGCAGACAAATACCTTAACACCACTGTCTCCAGCTCCCACTTGAGTTCTGACTTGAAACTCAACTGTTTTTTTCCCAAGTTCCAAGACTAACAATTTCACCATATAGAAAGTTTGTTATGCCGATTAGATCAAGACTGAAGAATGACTAAGAATTAATATGAGAAACTACAAAAACAAGCAAGCAAAAAAAAACCCAAACAAATATACTCTGGTATCTCAACAAAGAATTTTAATAGATGATTGTCTATCTTATATAGATTACTGAACCAAGATTTCATAAGCACAGTTAAATCAGTATATGGACACAGTTTGAAGTGATGACATCAAAAAAATGAATGCTAGCTCATATTTCTGCCACATTCCCTTTTATGTTTTCAGGACCCTAGCATTCTCGCATGAATCAGCTTTAGACCTCCAGAAAGTCACACATCATGCAATTCTGTTTTCCAGTTAATGAAAATGTGTCAGTACATTGACTTTCAAGCATAATGTGAAGACTGTGTTTTACTTAAGCTATTACTGAAATGTGTAGGCAAAACTGTTGGTTCTTTCTTTACAATATAACTTGGCTTAGTTGGATCCCTAGAGCTTGATTTTAAGAACTTAATTCTGCCCAAAGTTTGTGAAAAATATCCAATACATGTCTATGAAAAATACAACTGAGTTTCTGAAGTAGAACTTTCACAATATTGTTACGACTACACTTTAAATCACATACATAAGTCAACTGTCACTACTGCTTCTATTATTTCAGGTTTTCAATCAGCATGATCTTCAAACCTAAACTTGAAGTGTGGACTAAATTCAAAAGAGAATTTTAATTTTAATTCCAAGCACACCAAAGATTTTGTATTTTTTTAACAACTTTTTTTTTTTTTACAATGTCTGCAAATTCTGTTGAAAACAAAATAGTTGTTGATGTGTTTCCTAAAGAACAGTGGCCAGAAATGTACTTTGACTAATTCACCTCTTTACAGAAGGCTAGAATATGCTAAATAAACATCTATTTGAGGTGATATCAAATGATATATTAATGAGCTACAGGGAAAAAAGCATTTCTATATCTGTGGCATTTCTCTGCAAAAAAACCCTACACCACCATTTTTTTTTCTCCTCCTTCAGTTTACAAATAGATGTCAAATATGGTTAACCTTCATTGATCTTCATCCAAAAAAGACTGAGTTTAAATAAACGTCAACTAAAAAAAATCCACAAGAGGGAACACAAACATTAGCACACAAAAAGTAACAAAGATAAATGTGACTGAAGAAATTAAAAATTAGCATCTCACTAGATTCTTTTTGATTGCTATTCAATTTACAAATAACACCAAAGAATTTTAATATAAAACTTACAAAGCAAAATGATACAATTTAAGTTTCAGAGATATGGCTAGACTTTGATTTTTACAAACCCATCTTTCCAATAAAAAAGAAAAATACTCTTAATTGGCACTTTAAAACCTCTGTTTGTACAGATCTTTAATAATTCTTCATGAAACACAAATGCCATTTTTATGTAAGTGTAAGAGAGCACATTTTTAAAAATTAATTTCCGAAGTGACAATATGATACTATTATAAAAGTAAATTTAGTGTGCTGAATAACCGGAAAGAAAAAACAATATTTTGGTTTCAGATTGTTAGTGAGCCTCTTGCTCCAGCAGCTCTTATTTGCAATTCCCACATGAATCAAAACAATCCTATATCCAAAAGTCTAATTGGAACACACTTCCTGAAACTTGACTTATTGTCCTGTGCATCTTCTACTCCTTTGATAAAACTCTGGAAAAAGCTTTTACAAATTGCTAATTTCTATTTAATGCCACCCTAAGAACTGTCACACTGAATTTACATTAAATTTTCTGGGTATGCTATTACAGCTGTAGCATACCAAATGCCAATACCACTAGCCCTGCAAGATTAAGTTCCTTCAGGATTATTTCAATCAGAAAACACCATGCCTCTCTGTATACATCACATTTCCCAGCATAATTTTCTTATCTTCCTCAGTCTGAACTGGACTGCATGCTGAACACAAACATACCTTTCCAAAATCAATATCGTTAGTTCTAACTGTGCGATCAGTCTCAGATTATTATTTCTAAGAAATATCAATTTTCCTCCATAACTATTTTTTTTTAATGAAATTATCTGAATGTTTTACGACATCTGATGCATATATCCTCTATAGTACAAACATTCTTTTTTGTCCCTTGACTTCAGGGTGGAACAGAGATCTACATCACTAGATCTAACAAAATATGCCTATAAAACAAGGGATGAAATTTAGGTATGTAAACAAAATCCAGAACCCTGAAGTGGTGCTGAAGCTCTCAGCAGAGAGCAATGTAAGAATATGGCAGAAATCACTTTCAACTGTACTGCAGATTCTGAGCTGCCTAAACAATGTATTTTGTTCAATAACCAGCAAATAAGGACAAACTGATGCCAACTTCTGAAGTATGAGGTAGTATCTCTCTCTAACTTAGATCTGCACTCCTACATTTCCTCTAAACCCAGGTGCTTATTCCATCCTCCTCTTTTAAAAGACTGAAGGAAGAACCATTTACCTTTTTCAGGCGACAGTACTACGTCTAATAGTTCGAACACCTGTATAGGAAATAGGAGCACCAGTAATCATTTCCTCTGTTTTTTTAAGAAGCTACAAAAGCAAATATATTCCTGTTGTGTAGCATAGCTTGGGGGAGGGTAATTCAGTTTCTCTGCTGAATCTAAAAACCAGACAACAAGTCAATGTAAAATTGTATTCATATACTGAAATTCATTCATTCTGACACACAGGGTTGCTTTGTTCTTGTAGCTTTGCTTGGGTGATTATAGAAAAATAGGAGAAGAACAAGATACATTTATGCCTTTTTCCACAGAGCCTCTGCCACAGCAAGTGTGAAAAAATACCTATTGAACGTCTCCTGCTTTAGCCACAAAACATATTGAATCTTCTCTGCAGCTGAGTGGTCCTAAAGGAACACATCCAAACAGAGCATGTTATTGTTAGTCTCTTAATGCTGTATCAGAGGTAAGGCTGATTGTAAGGGAGCTACTTTTGGTTCTCAGAGGCACCCAGGTTCTCACACTTAGGCTGCTAGACAGGACAATTTCTTGGTCATCTTCAATGTGTCCTTGATAATGCCAACGTCAACATTCCTCTCAAATCCAGCATAAGTATGATTGGTGTAGCCCTGCAAATATGACTTTTGCTGTTGCCAGTAGAAGGCCATAGGTTTGCACTGTCCCGGAGAGCAGGGCCCCAGGAGCTGTCTTGGGCTCGTGTTGGTCAGAGCTGGTTGGGGCTTGTTGTCCTGTGGCCAGTCGCCTTGTGCCCATGACCTCCCTGGCTGTAGCTTCAGCTCTGCGAGTGCCAGAGCTGGGAAAGGACCAGGGGGTCAGTGGTGTCAGCTGAGGCTGGGACAGGCCCATGGGCAGGTGCCAGGCTGGGGATGGGGTCCATTGGGAAGGCAGAAAGTGTTAAGAAAACGCATAAACACAGGTAGCCAAGACTGAAAGGGACCTCCACCTTCCCCAATGTACATTATACATTTTTAACAGAATACATCACTTTGGAGAAGTAGATTCTTCTACTGGGAAACCAATGAAAGCAAGTTAGGAAAGTTTGGATTTCCCCATGTCTCCTTGGAAAAGAAAGAAGGAAAATAAGTGAGCTTCAGTTTAAATGTCTGGTCTGTATTCTCCATTTTCTATTCAAAGAACATAAAATATAAGGAGGAGTGAGGGGAAGATCTACAATATGCCTTTGCACTTCAACTTGGTTTCCATTGAAAAGTTACTGGAGAGGAAAACTGAGACTCTTAAACGCCCTAAGTTACACAGAGACATCACTGTTGGATTGTGCCATCCTCTTCCTAACAATCAACTAGGGGAACTTCAAACCACCAAGTAGTTTTTTAAAAGCTTCTGTAACAAAACACTGTATTGGCTTGAAAGAGACGCTGCTTAAAAATCACAAGAGGATTGGTCAGAACTGGTCTTGTACTGACTTTCCAACAGGAGTTTGCCCTTTCAACGCAAGGCATGCCTTGTAGACCTAATGTCTCCTCATCACTGGATCAGATGCTAAGACACATCTGACATAGCAATTTCTGTTTCTTGAGATTGTTATTAGTTTACCATAATAAAAGTAAGAATTATGGCATGCCTGGTAACCTAATGATACATTAAAATGATACAAATGTCTTCTTTTTCATAAGATGTGACAGTTGTATTTATCACGTATTCTGAACACAATAGCATTTGTGTCATTGTGCCATTATGATAACGAGGTGCCTTATTACCACTGAGTGTTGAAGAACTCTGGTAACACTGCAAAAAAGATTTACTACAAGGAATTTTCATCCAGATAATCTGTCTTCCTGCGCTTTTAACAGCTGCACTGTTATGACTCTGCAAAGACAGTTATTCGTAAGTTGCTCTTACCCATAAAATACAGCAATTGAATTTTACAAATGCCACATAATTATTCTAAATTTATGCTGCGTGTTTTGACACTCTTGATGATTTGTCAAATTTTAATCTGGGAGCGCCAGTTACCTTTGGGGGAGGTAGGACAGAAGAGATTATTTTCTCTATTTTAATCCAGAGTGGCTCAGCTGGCAACTGCCCAGCCACCCTCCGCGCGCTTCCTGAAGGAGCTGCCCTCACTACCAGGGGGAGAAGGGCTGTAGCTATCACTTGATGCGTGAGAGATGTTTATGTAGTTGGCGGTGGTGAACGGTGCTGCTAAACCAAGTATTTAGGAATATGGAATTAAGTTGTCACCCTAATGACTACTGTGTGACATTACCTTTAATTTAATACATCCTAAATTCCTTGTGAACTTAAAATACAGCATACTTCCAAATGACTCAGAAGCCCTGTTCTGTTAATTAAGAGCTACAGACCAACATAATGTGTTAACTTAGGGTTGGACAATTAGCTTTACATTATTATACGAATGGAACTGTGTTCAATGAGCGAGAAGAGCACAGTATTTTGGGGTACATTGACATCCCAATCTATATTCAGTGATCCAGGTGTAATACTGCGCTCAGTGAATTTACTGTAGATTTATGCTGGTGTTAATTAAGATCAGAATTTGGACTTTGAGGTTTAATCTACGTTGTTTTGTGCGCGTGTCTCATTATAACTGAGCATAAACTGTTATTAAATTATTTCTATTATACAGTACTGATTAAAATGCCTAGAGTTTAGTTAGAGATTTTTACTATGTTGCAGTCCCCTGAAAGTACTAAATGATGATTTTTATATTTTATTCATGCTCACACTTGAGAAAAACTGTATGTCCAAAAAGAGAGAAGGAACATTTAGAGAGGGGTAATTTCTCACTGTAATTTAACTATGGTACTTGGTTTCATTTCCTTGAGCCTGATCCTATGCGTACTAAAACAAACTGATCATCCTTGAAAGTAGAACTAATGAGATCTTTTCAATGTTTAAAAATATTACACAAATATTTCACTTCTATTTTTTTCCCCATGGAAACTAAAAATCAAATTGTGTCATGACTGTTAAGTGAATTGAAGCTTAGATAACAAAATAAAATTCTATCTCCTTAAGATTTAGTGTTATAGAACTAATTTTGGCACGTTAGAGTTTGAACTTGTGAAATACAATACCTAGTTTTTAAAATCATATTTTATTAGTGTAATTTTATAAGCTTCTACTATCCCTAAGAAAAAGATCTTCCTGCTGTAGTATAAGTTCAAATACAGTTTCCAGCCATGGGCTGGGATTTTCATGGAAGTAGTTCATCTTCTGAGGAGGCAGAGGCAAGGCATATTTCATTTCACAATGTTGCAAGTCTCTGGCAGGTACTCCTGACCTAAAGTGCAATGGCTTGAATAAAAATAAAGATAGGATAAGCAATACTTCTAGCCATTTCCAACCTTTAGGAAATGTATTTATCATTACTTCCCAGGCAGATCTTTAGTTGGTTTCAATTATACCTACTGAGTACATCTCAGAAATCAGCATCCTGGTCCTGCCCAAGGCTGGAAAGTGACAGTCTGGGGGGCACAGAGTGGCAGCACTGCAATTCAGTTTCCCTAGCAAAATGCCGGGTCCCACATTCTCACTTGGTCTCAAACTCTGCCCACAGCATAGATCAAAGAAAGGAAGAACTAATAGCTAAGGTTAAACTTCTTGATCGCTATTGGCCACATACGCAAACTAGCAGATGTTGAAAAATTATGAGATCCAGCATCTTCAAGCTCTCCTTTCTTAAAGATATATTGGTACTTTCAATGGCCACACACTACTGTCTCTTCCCACAACACTGCTTCAGCATTGAGCACCTGGCTCTGGGCCCATCACCTTCGCAGGCAGTACCTTGCCACACGCTGGCAAACAGTGGGAGTTTCTTTTTAGCTGGGGAGCTAGTGAGGGACTTGACAGTGCTGAGGAAAGGCTATGCCTGCAATTCTTGGTGTATTGTTGGTCCCTACTTTTGGTTCTCTTTAACACTTTCTCAGACTATTCTACATCATGAAACACTGAGATTCTTAAAAAGTATCCAAAACAGTACATGATCATTTCTTGCAGCGCTGTATTGCTGAAGTGAGCAGAGTCCAATCTCTATGTGGCACATTAGTCAAGTAATATTGTTGAAACTGGAAAAAAAAGGATTTAATTTTTTGTCTTAGAAAAATATTTGTGGACAACTCAGAATGTTAACACATGGTATAGATACAGTCAGAAATGGCAACAACAATACGTACTCTCATTTCCCTTTACACTTAAGCTGAGCTTACAAAAGAGGCTGAGACTAAACTCACTCAGCTAAAAATGTGGAAATTCTCTTTTCTGTCAGGATGCCAATAGAGCTAAGTATATATTATTTCCAAAAGCCCGAAGCACACAGAAGGTGCTTCTTGACTTAGAGTGATCACTTTTCATGTGATGTGGCAGACAAAGGTCATGCAAGTCACATCTGTGCAGGTACCATGGTGACCAGTCGTCACCCGCACATCACCTTGGATCACTACATCACTACACAGCACACAGGCTCTGAGGCTTACTCACAAATAGTCATTTCTAGCACTGCCTGTACTTGCCACATAGTCCTATGCAGAATTCAGTCTCGGGTAAGCAACTCTTTCTATCGCAAGTTCGTAACACTGTGAGCTGCCACATGACCTTTAACAAACCTTACTATCCAGGGATGAACGGAGCATTTGCTTGATGCACATGCAGCAAATGTTTGTTTAAACTGGGAGATATTCCAGGTGCTGCAAACACATATACTTATTAATCATTCCCTAGAAATCTACGGAGATACAAATGTGAAATAACATAGCTTACTTTAGGTCATATATTATGGTTTTGGATGAAGTCTCAAAGCCATAGAGCAGTAATTTTCTGGGGGGAAAAAAAAATCTACAGGAAAAATATGACTTATAGAAACCAGGGCTCAGTTGCCACAAGTAATCATGCCTATCCTAAGTGAGCAATATTAACTGTTGAATGAGGTTTAACCTGAAAAGCTGAATGTATGAAATATTGCTTCTAAAAAAATAACATTCACCTTCTGGAAACAGATGAGAAAACAAAACCACAGTCCAAACAAAACTTTTTTTTTTTTCACATGAACAATCAGAATGACCAATCTTATGTTGCAATTTTGATGCAGTTGTCTTTATTCATAAAGAATATATCCGGTCATTTTTCCTTAGACCAAGGAAAACTCAAACCAGCAGGCTTTTTCTTAGTACTGTGCCTCTTACATTTAGCAATGAGCGCCAAAACAGCCACCTTCTTTTCCTTCTTGTTTTGAAAATGACACTGAAGCTGCTAATTCCCCATTACTCTCTCTATCTGCCTTTCAGAACTTTCTGTTGTTTTCCCTCATAAATACATGCATTTTTAGTCAGCCCTTAAGTCACACATTTATTTGATCAGTCTCCAGATCACGCGGTTCAGCCTCAGTTCAACCCTGACACTTTCTGTTCTGGACAAAACTCACAACAGTATTCAGCTATCTTTTACAGAAGTGGATGCATATCCTTGTATACCTAGAAGCAATGAAAAGGACCAACATGTCCCTCTTCACTCCTGACAACACACTGCTCATCATATTTCCAAATCTTCCAGTCAGTGGTACTGAGGTTTCAGAAACATGTAGCAATACAAGCAGTTCAAGGAGTCATTTTTTCGGTTTGCCATCCCTGCCACAGCACACTATTTCTTCATTCACACCCTGTTCTCAGTATGGCTCCACAACTGACGGGATACCACAAAGACACGAACAAGCAGCCAGAGACCAGGGAAGGGACAGAAAGAAAAATCAGCAATGGGAGATCTTCAGTTTGACATTGCTGCCAAAGGTTTCCAGCTACAGCCTGGAGCATGAGCAGCATGCAGCGTACCTTGACTACTGGAACATACTTCCCACCACAAAGATTTAAAAAGCCAACTTGATGTTGGCTCATATAGTTTAAGGTAATTTTGATGTTTTAAACTAAAAAGGCCTACCCAGGTCAAGCCACAGAACAGCAATTTCCCACCCTACATCCCTGACGCTCAATTATAGTCCCTCCTTACTGGCTGAGGACTCACACACACTGGAAAACACTTGGAGCAATGAGCCAGTTTCTCACCTCTAGTCATGCATTAATAGACAAGGCTATGTAGCAGAATATGAACCTGTATGTCCATCCGCACATCTAGATCAAAGCCGAGAGGACATTTATGTCACAAGTAATTATTTAAATGCCTTAACTCTAACAGGTGAAGCACTATCAAGGCGATTTCAGCTAGACTACACAATACCTGTCCTTTTAAATAAGGGGTTTTTTTCCATATTACCTGAGTGATAAAAACCATACAGAAAACCAAACACTGTAACAAATTAGTAATGGACTCCAAGCATACAAATATTCTAAAATAAGTCGGGGTTGTGTGTCTCCCCCAGACTTCACCAGGAGGTGAAAAGGAAAATTAAATCTATGCAAATGTGTCCATCTTTCAAAAACAACAGCAAAAATATATTGTTCCCTCTTCTGTTTGTGTGTATTAAGGATATGTACTGACTTTATGGAATTACTCCAGCAAGCTGTGAATGATGATGCATGAAATGAAAAAATCTCAGTCCAGTGCACAGAAAGAATACAGAGAACAGTAGGCTGTCAACAATACACTTTTTAGAGGAGAATGGATATATACCACATCTTCCTTGGATGCAACTGTGCTGAATTCACTGACAGGATTCTCATGGTATCATATATGTAAGTAGGGGGCACGTTCCAGGTACCTGTCAGACATGCAAATTCCAATTCTGCAAGACAGAACTGAAAAATTAATTCAAAATTTAGTTTTTATTTAATTGAGCAATATTTTCTGTCTCAATTGCAGGCAGTTGTAAATGGAGTCAGCTGGAGGCTTACCAAAATGATGCATGACAGTCTCCCATCAGATTATTGGTCAGAACAAAATAGCTATTCATCATCTATATTCCACACATCTCTATTTTACTTATGTTTGATTGCAAGAACATGCAAATTCAAGATAACAGAGACAAATGAATAAAGTCTCTTTGCAAACCTCCAGCCACTGACTACAGCCTCAGTCGTGATACAAAGCCCCATTTTGTCTAAAAAACAGTTCATCAAGAAAATTAAACTTTTCACTAGCCAGGCACCACAGAATACATGTTACAGAAGACAAAAAAAAAGAGCTTTGGATGAACTCCAAAGCAGTAGCTTCAAATTCCAAGAAGATACAGCACATTCACTCCTGCAAATCAACTTTTCGAGAAGCAAGATCGCATATTACTAAACACTTGCAAAAACCAAGATAGGCTGCTTTAAATGCATTCAATTAAAAAAAAAACAAAGGAGAAATCCACCCATGCCTATATAAGATAACAAATTCCAAAGCAAAGACTCTGAAAGAGGCACACCAGTGCTTTCATTCAGAAAGTGAAGATTTGTCTTCCCTTTGCCTGTTTTATAGTGTAATGTATTCTAGATATATAGTTCATTCTCTGATACCATGGGCTTTCAGCACAGCTGATCTTTATGCAGGCTGCCTAAAGGGATAATGTGAAGGTTTCCCATATGTCCATGTTACCGCTACACTTCAGAGTGTTGGAGCTTGAATCTCCATGTGATTAGATTCAGGTTTAGAGCAGCTGATACAAGAGGTACATTTCCCCTTTAGTTTGGAAGGCAACACACACTAAAGCTCACTGACTAAATATAAACATTTACTTTAGGAGGAAAATGATCTCTCCTCTTACTACTTGAGCATTCAGAAATAAGACAGTCTTCCAGAAAACTTTCAACAATACGTGCTAGGTACAATCACAGACACCGTGAGGGTACAGTGCACACGCATGTAACTACAGATCCATCTGGTGTAAGACAGTGTAAAGCTATTCAGCACCTCATTCAGTGTGCAAACCTCTGCTGGTGACATGTAATAAGACACAGATAAATAGCACTGCTTGAGAAGCCAGGCAGATGGTTTCCACTACAACAAATGTTTCCTATTATTTCCATGCAGTACACAAAAAAACTAGTTGAAGTAATATAAAAAAAAAAATTATTTTTAGCCTACATAAGAAGAGCACAGACAATAGTAATGAAAAAGGGCTCTAACTTCTAAAACTGTTTGTTTCTTTATTCTGTAAAATAAACAGTTTCTGAAATTGCCCCACCATTTTTGCCATGCTTGCAAGTCAGATAATGTATCACCTCTTCGGAAATTTGCCAACAAAGTTCAAACACACAAGGCTCTGTTTCTACAGAATTAGTCCACTCTGAACTTTGTGTGAGAAGAAAAGTAGTTATTAGTTACAGGTCCTGTTTAAGACAAAACCTGGAGGATGAAGAAGCTCAAAGTCATTGAAAAGATACACATTTAAACAAACAGGTTCTAGACTGAAGTCTTTAAGAACATTTTTCAGCAAATTTTTTCCCTAATATGTATATTACTGTTAAACAAAACTTTGATGTATAAGACTACACCCCATTAAAAATGTTTCTATAGCATTAAAATAACAGCCCTTTCTCTCTTGGCTGAGACTGATGAGAAAATATTCTGCCTGATGGTCATGAACATTACTGCGTAACTCCGTCCAGGTTCCCTTGATATTATCCATCAGTTTGTTTTTACAGACCCGTTGAAGATGCTAGAGCAGGACCTGAAGTTGAAACCTTGAAACCTACCTGCTGCATTTTTTGTCCTTCAAAAAGCTGCTACAGAGTATCTGACAAGGCAGTTTGCTAAAAATATTATCAAATGAGATAAATGAATATCACCTATGAGTTTCAGATTTCAACTAAATATCGTATTACTAACACATACAAGATAGGCATTGGAGAGAATAACATGCTCTCCTCTATTCACACTTGCACTACTGGGATTTAAGAGACATATTTAGGGCCAAATGGACAAGACATGAAATGTGGGCTTAAATTTTTTTGTACACTTGATAGAATAATCTTTTATAAAAATGTAGAAACACAAGGATCAGATGAAGTGGCGACATTCTGCTGCCAATTCTTCCATCAACCCCCTTACAGTCCTTGAGAGAGGAACACAGCTGATTTCTACTTAGCACTGAGAAAGTGAGACGACAAATCCTGCATCCCTGTTTGGTACATAATCGACATTAGAAAAGAAAATATAATTGAAGCAAGGTAACTGAAGCACTAAAAAACTGCTAGCAAAGACTTGTTATCACTTCACCAAGAGTAACTGTAATACACAGTTTAGGCCTTAGCTGATACCTATTTCTGCATAAGGATCCAAATGTGTTCTCTGAAAGCACACTCTCTCTGAAGAAATCATCCTTGCTGGCTGACCAGTACCTTCTAATCTCAGTCACACCTTAGTAATGCAATTCAGACACACTTCAGTCACAGCTCAATGGAGGTATGCTTATTTTATGTTACTAAAGCATTAGAAATAGCACATTACATTTAATCTTATGTTACCAGAACAAAATTAGTCTATTGTGGTGGTTTTGTTTGGGGTTGGTCTGTGGTTTTGGGGTTTTTTTTTGGGGGGGGTGGGGGANAGGGGGGTGGGGGTGGCTTTTCTGTTATTGGCATTAGTTAGGGCACAACTCTGAAGTCCTGGGAACCTGCCACTGATTTCCAGTAGGGAAGTGATCTCCAAACATCTTTTGAAACTAAAGCATATGCAGTGGTCTAACGATGTAGCCATAGGGCCCCTCCTCTCTCCCTCTGAGCCAAAGGCTGTTCTAGTACTCCATTCAGAGCGGACAGCCTTCTGACAAGCAGCAGACAGCTTCCCCAGCTATGTCACCATAGGCTATCCAGAGGGAAGCCTTCTCGTCCCTATCAGTGAATCTGGACAGGGTCCCAGTGCGATTCAGAAGCCCTACTGCTCAGCGTGTCAAGGAGGATTTGGGTCATGGCAAAAGGCAAAAAATCTAGTTTTCCAGAACTTTCCTGGCACAAATTTAGGAACCTTGAATGTTTGGCACCGAATTTTTTTTTTTTGGCAGGAATCTGAACTACCTAAATGTTGTACTTCTCTTCTTGTATTCCTTTTGTCCAAGCTGTTTTAGAGGAATGTTTTGTGACAGGATTAACCAAAAGAGCTAATTTTATTGCCATATAGTCAGAGCAACATGTTCAGCTAAAAAGGAAAAGCGTACAAATGAGAGGTAATAGAGTTTGTGAGGGTGAACTAAAAGACTGTTTTGCATCACTTGGTTTTAGAAAACCTAACTTTTTTCTACTACAAAGCAGGAAAATTTTTGAATGAACACTAGACAGCTCCATCTGTCATTTCTACTGTTTTGTTTCTACTCTGTCCTCTCCCAACATCTCTGATACAATCATTACAGCTAGGGGGTTGTGGGGAGCAGAGTAGAAGTAGAAAGTGGCCCAGCTGCTGTGCTTTCCCAAAATAGCATCATCTGTTGCCACTGGCACAGGTTGGGCTACACTGATCATTTATCTGACCCATACAGCAGAGAAAAAAAAAATCAAAGCAAAACAAATCAAACTGAATGGCCAGCCCTACCTGAAATTTTATTAAAACTTCATGAAGAAAATAGCAGAAATTCCCTCCTTTCCATACTAACTCAGAAGTTTTAAGGTCAGTAAAGCCGCACAATTCTACTGAGCAAAGTTTCCAGAGAAAAAGAAAACTTGTTAAATGGAAGCCAGGACTTTCCTCAAGGATGCTGCAGCCCAGGAAAAGTCAATCCAGACCTTCCACCACTGTGATCTGTTTCAGTTGAATCTTGTGACCTAATTGCATCACAGTGAAATAGTGCTTTTGGGTTTGTTTTTTTTGGGGGGTGGGTGAGGGGTGAGTTTAGTGGAATATTAGTGGAATTTTTTTTTTTTTCACTAGTGAGCTCTTCTTTTTCCCCCACTAGTGAGCTCTTAAAGCATTTCAGAGTGTTAGTACCTTTAATTGTAATTTGTGAGCTGCCATTAGGAGAGTTACTGACAGAAAAACATATTTTTTCCTCTAACTGTATTCTCAGGATTTTGGTTAATCTGTTATCAATCCATTTAGGCTTTTAATATTTCCTATTCATTACCTAAAGTGGATGAAAAAAAATAAATACTGTTTTAACTGTCTTGGCAAGAGAAAATAATTTCAGTACACCTAACCATGAAACAGAAAATTGCAAAATCTTACTGCCTCAGACCATTTTCTTAGGTATTTATTTCTGGAGCAATAAAGGAAAAGATAATGACTTGAAAGTTTAGAAATACCAGGTATGTTAAATTTTGAATTAGTGCTTTTAAACTAATGTGGCATTAGTACTGCAATGCAAATGTGCCACCAAACAGTAACTTTTGTAAACAATTAAATATATGCAAAACATACGTATTACTCTAGCAATGAGAAATCAGCAGGGCTACTCGTGCTTAAATTCAAAAAATCTCCCAGATCAAGATGTTAGCCAAACATCAAATTGAACAGTGTGTTACCTTTCATAACACTTCTCCTGTCAGAACCTGGCACGTATAACAATTGTTCCTAAAAAGTTTATTGCATTTTTAAAAGATGCACAGATAGCTGGAATCTCAGACATTTTTCATTGTTAATACATAGGTAATCCCTATGATAAAATCCTAATGACATCAAAGAATTTAGAGCAGAATAACTTGAAGAGCTATTAGAATTACATTTCCAAACAGAAATCCTGGACTTGGTCACATCAGCACCAAAACTGCTGAAAACATGAAGACAATGTGAATTTCATCCTTGCTGTTTGACAGCTTTGCAATATAGACTAAGAGTACCCCAAAGCATGCTATTTTTTACATTTTCAAAATTAAATCAGTCACTAACATAAACTTAAGAAAAAAGGTATGGGTTTTTTGTTTAAAGGTTTTTTCCTGAACATTTATCCCTAGCATAAGTGCAACAGGCAGCAACAGTGGTGTAAAAACCAATGATACAAATAAAATTTTAACATCAAAGAGAGTTCAGAACACAATTGCAGCCCTCAGGAGTGAAGTTATAGAACAGGAGTGGAGTGCCGTGTTGAAAATACTCAGCAAATACTTCTTAGTATCTCCAAGGTGAAGTGAATAGGATAGTGAAATTAAGGGACAGGAACAGGTCACAGACAACAGACAGAGAGAAGAATTCTGTAAGAGACAGTCAAATAGAAAGATCAAGCTGTCGTTCAGTAAACACAGAATAATCAAAAGCAAAGTATACCAAATCTGAAATTTCACCAGTTTCAGTGTTTGAATTGCATCCCACCCTGCAATATAATCTCCTCAAAAAATCTAAATAAATCAGAAATCTGAGCTAATAAAATCTTCCACAGTACACCAATATATTAATTTCTTTTTATGTAGCTGAAAATTGTGAACCACGTACTATAGATAAACTGTAAGTTTTTGAATATCCCAGGATGTTCAGGGATGATTATTCGTGTTCCTAAGGGATATTTCTTTAACTTTTAAAGTAGATTCTGTATAGATTTCTTAAATTGTAGACAGGTTAAAAAAGATACCAACTCAGCATACTCCCAAGCCAAATTTCCCATTAAACCTTGCTTGCCTACTTGAACTATATGTAACTAGCATTGGTAAAACGGCTTATTTTTATTACTGTCATTTAGAGTGCATAAGAATAGAGAAAATACAGAGTTAACATCATTTCCTTTTCAGATATTTGTTCTTTCAGGTCTCAGCAAGCTGTACATCCACTATTGACTGTTACAGCAGTGGCTGGATTATATACTGCAGGTTTACCATCCCCATCTACCATTTGTCCTTGCAGGAAACAAAACACTACATTGATATTCTAATACAAGAAAGAATTGTACACCTCTGTGTCAGCTTACAACTCCTCTTTGAAAGCTCCACCACGCTAACAAGTCAACTATACTCAGCATGTGTACAACTGTAAATAATAAAACTATTAGAGAGCAACTTTTTTAAGACCAAAAGAGTTCTTTCAGCTTTAACTTATCACTCAGCAAAGATAATTAGATCTGAAAACATTTCTACTAAAGATATCTACGAAAACACTTCCTGACCATCTTCAGGAGTCATTTTGGTATCAGAGAAGATACATTATTTGAAAGAGGACCATAGTCTGCCTGATTCTAAATCAACATGTGAGAGATCTTGAGTTGTAATTATAGCTGCATACAGATGGTAACTAGGGCAAAAATTCTTTACACGTTCCCCTCTGCCTAATTTAATTTCTCATATATTACACAAAAACCTCCAGAAAGATTGACCGAAATATGGATATGAGTTGCTTATCTTGGAAATAAAGTTTGAAAGAGAAGAAAATCTTGCACCAACATCTCAGTAGATGTTGAGATGGCTGTCATTTATTACTAGTTAATCTAATCCAACGGTAAATGCTCATTACATGCCGTAACAATAAGGTGCACACACAGAGGGAATCATTAAACTTCATGCACATTGCTGTACTTTTCAACTTTAGACCCACATTTCAGTAAGTATAGAAGACTGTGAGTATGATCTTTCCAAAGCCTGAGAAAAACAAAGGCAAAAGATTGTACAGATACAAAGATTATCACCAAATTGTCAGCATCAGGGCTGACCTCACTGAGGAGCTGTTCAGATGCACACTCTGCTATCGTGCACAGGAGAGCGCAAAGCAGCACAGACTTTACCTTGTACTCATCCAGACTAGAAACATTTAATAACTGGCAGAAAAATAATGTAACTCATCAACAGTGGCTTAGGAGTTTTACAGTCCGAAGTCCAGCTTTGTGCTGTACTCATAAGAGGCCTGGTGTACCTTGGCTCAAGCTCAAGTTATGCAAATCCTGGCAGACTGATCTGCAGAGGTTTTGTGCAAGTTTCATTGCAATTCCTACTTGTGTAGTTCCAAGTCTCTGCTGACTGAGCTCTGCTTTCTGCTTGTTGGAGTTGGGTGAATGGTTCACAGACAAGAAATTCTTCATAGCTACGGTTACTTAATTCCCTTGGGTACTTGGAATTTACATGTAAAGTATGCAGGAATGCATATGTATGTACTCATCCCACAGGTGTGCATGTGTATATACCACATGTGTGCACATAAGGCAAATCTGTGAGCATCTAACATAGTCAACATTTATAGGAACTCTGGCAATGCACAGGAAAACATAATTTTGTTACTTCTCATGATAAAGTCACATGCCAAAGTTTGTGTTCCTAGCATCAGTCTTCTCAGAATTACAGCCACAAACACTTGCATACCTGCATTTAAAACACTAGTAGCCTCTCAATCACATGACTGATACCAGATTTCCATCAACAGTTAAGCTTTATTCTTATATTGGTTTCAACCAATATTGTCATGATGCAATTTTCACACTGCTTTACTAGCACATCTATTCACACATGTGGTCAATCTAGCAACACTGTTGGTCCAAGAAAACCAGCTGTGATGGTGTTGTACCTACCTCCAAAACCTTCCCAACCCACTAGTCACAGGATGACTTGTAAATGCCCTTGCAACAGGTGGCATCATTCACTCTCTTGGTATCCTGATGTGCTAATCCTGATTTCAGACAGGTCTGAGGAGAAAATAAATGACTAGCATTCACGCTGAAAGTATTGCCCACAGCAATAAGTTTGCCTAACTTTATCTGTGATGAAAACACCCTGGGATGAATAATGTTGAGAACCAGAGAGAAGACAAGAAAACACCCTTTTCTTGCTGGTTTTGCTTTCTGTGTTTAAGCATGACTATTAACTCTGGTACATTTGAACTTTGGATCTTCCCTTTCCTCTTTCCCAAAATTAAGCAATAAAAATACGCTTCCTTAGAAAAAGTGTGCTCTCACAGGAGCTAGATCATATTTTGGCCCTCACCTGGGGAGCTGAAGTTAGTGAATTGACTTCTTTTCTTAACACCGCAACTCCACACTAAATAAACTACTTGTCAAAAGAATGCTGAAAATTAATGCAGCAGGCAACCAAGGAACTTGGGAAAAGCTGCAGCTGGAGGTTAAATGTGCCAATTGCAGCTCCCTGGGAGCCCCTGGCATAATGTTTGAGTCTTGCTGACTTCTGAAGTCGGCAGGAAACAGGAACCCATCTAGCACATATGCTGTGTATTACCCGGACTATTAGCACAACAGTAGGGATAAAGAAGATGACAACAAGCCACTCAAAATCTGCCTCTGTGTCCCTCTAGCATGTTGGCTACTTCATTAGGTTATTACCCTGGTTTTGGGTAGCGCTTCTCCAGTATAGACTTGCTCTATAGTTTCCAGGGCTCCGGATATGAATACATCCATTTTGGAAACAACGGCTAAAAACACAAATCTGCCAGAATATTATTTTCCCAATTCTAGTATTCGGGGTTTTTCCAGGCCCTTTTAGATCGGTTGTGCTCCTGCAAAATTTTTCTACCTCAAAAAGTGTAAGAAAAAACCCAGACAATATTCAACCTACATATGTTTCTAGTTCCATAACAATAGCCATGTTTGAGCGTAGCTACTTAAAGTAATTAAGAAACTAATACTGCTTCAGTTATTCAGATATGAGCTAAAATTGGAATGTCAAATCATCTAACTTTGGGAAGGCACAGCTGAAAGAAGTGTAGGGGAAAAACAGAGAGTTTTTGCTCTTAAATTCCTAAACAGGTCCAAGCTGCTTGCTTGAAGTCAGAGACTAGCCCTTAACTTCAGGCAAATCTAGATCGCGCTCTTTACTCATTGCTACATACCATTGAGTCATATATATATATAAGTCTACATTAGAAAACGAGACATTTTACATATAAAAGGCATATCAAGAAATAGTAGCATTTCTCTGTAGGAGATTGTAATTGTCAGCAATTTCACTTAGAGTGGTCCCTTTGAACACAAGTCCACAGCATGATTGCAGTACATGATTTTCTAGTTAACATCTTTTCTCTTTTTTCTCTTTAATTATTCGGTAGGTATACACCCGCTGACTTTTAGCAAGAACCTGAATGCCCCAAGGGAGAGAGTTTTCTCACTTATGCAACTCTTCATTTCTGCCACATTTTTAGCATTTCTATAAAGACTACATATCTGCAAATATCATGTCCTTTCTACTGCATACTGAACTTCTGAAAGGAAAATTGTCAAAAAGAAAGATACTTCACACAGATCCAGATTTAACAAGCTATTTTAGGGAAAGAGGTGTCATGGGGGTTTTTTTAGGAATACTTGACAGTTTTTCTTTGGGAAGACGAAGAGGGAAAATGGCAAAGGGACATCCTGGCAAACATTTCAAAGTGTGGTAAAGTTAGGACAAGAATCCAGGCAGCTTCCCTAGCCTTTGATTATGTATCCTCATTACGCAGCAGGAAAAGAATGAATTCATATTAAGGAGCTATAAAAGTCTGAAAAGCATGGAATTTAGTTCCATTTACAGTGGCTTTTATAAGGAGAGAAAACTCAGTTCCACTAAATAAAGAATCTGGAATTGCCACCAAGGTGAAAAAATATGGTGTTACAACAAGATTGGCATCTAAACCCCATTTTATTAATTATGATATTTTTTCCAATTTTTTGCATGAGCACTGCAAATGTGATGTTTAACAAATCATTTACGACAGTCAAGGTAGTCAACAATCTTAATTTAAAAAGATTCAAAGTTATTAATTTTGCTCAGGTCTATATGTTTAGACAGAAATACTAGCTCAAACTGATTTTAACAACATTTTTAGTTGAAATTTATCAGAAAAACAAGACTACAGAAAAATAGTGTATTTGCCTATATAAAAATTAATTACATTTTATTATATTTTTGAATCAACAGGAATGAAGGCCAGGATACTTGGTAGAAAAATTTAACTTTATCATAAAAACTTCTGCAAGTTTATTACAACTCTTTGTAGAGTCTGGCAGCCATATACACTGTATATTTTGTTTTCAGTGAACTGGTATATGGGTTTCAATGACATAGCTGAAAAGGTCTTTCCTTTACCTCCCTTTAAACTGTCAAAGTGGTCCATGCACAGGACCTGAGAAAAGTCCCTACTTTCCCCTGACCAATATGCTGTTGGAACAGAACACGTAGGGAGGGAGGCAAGTTTTGAAAAGGTTTTCCTTTAGTCCAATATCAAATGTATACATAAACAACATTTCACCAAAAGACACTAAAACTGAAGTTTTCAACTATTACCAATTTGTTTAAGCCCATCACCAGAATATGAGTTCAAAGTTATGCTTATATTCTACAACAGCTCATGAGAAACATTTTCAGTTCCCAGTATTTCTGGTTAAGTTAGATGTCACAGCCATTACAATATCTAAGTCCTCAATCTTGTCACACAAAGCAGGACAGAATGACCTTTTGAAATCAGCTTTCCCAAAAAAGAATGAACACAGCAGTGACCTTGCATTATTTAACCTTCGTTGCCATTCACTGGATAACAATTAGTACTCCAGGGTGTCGGTCTTGAAAGTCTACAGTGTTAATGCTTGCCATTGCCAATCTAGACAAAGGCATTCCTCATAGCCTACCTTCATTAGGAAACGCTATCACACCATATGCTTCTACAATAGGCACATTAATTCCTGCAGAGGTACATACACTATTGCACAAAATAGCCTCACAAAGACATATAGTACACAATGCAAAGCAGATCCACTTACAATAAAATTCATTCACAGTAAATTTTGGTGTGCATGATCAATAGGGAGTACATGGTTTTTCCTCTTACTACAGAAAAGAATATGAGGGAACTTTGACCTGCTGATGTTCAAATCACTCCACATTTCTTAAAGCATCCAGATACCATAGCAAATAACAGTAAAGAAAACTCATATGGTATCAAAAGATGAAGCATGAGAGCAATTTTCAAAATCAAAGCTTTCTACTGCACGTTCTGTTATCCAGTTTCACAACTCCAAGCCTGTGCAGCTGAAAAGAGCAAAACTGACACATTAAATCACAAAAAAGCTACACTTTTTAGACAGCTGCACTCCAACAGCCACTGAAAATCCAACAAGTGCAAATGTTATACACTTCAAAAAAAGAGACTACCTGCTAAACGTGGGAGATGCAAAAAAAAACCCAAAGAAACAAAAACAAACAAACTTTTTTTTTTTAAATATGTAGCCATTTCGTGTCTCTAAGATTTCATTTCTTCCTTTTAAGTTGAACGGACCAGTTGAACAGGTTCAGAAATTATTAGGAAGGAATGAACAGATACTTACACATAGCAACACATGATTGTAAACCCCCACTCTCCTTCAGAAACAAAGCTGAAACCACACATGCAAAGCTTATCCTACCCAGAACCACATCAAAGAAGCCATAGGGTTCAGTCCAGGCCCACCATCACTCTCTCTTATGCATGTGGCTCAGAAGCAACACTTACCATCATGCTAAAATATTCTCATTGCAGACATACATTTAATGACCCCCACTAATAAAGTATACAACAGTATTGCCTTTATATTTCCAACGTAACAAAATGACTCTTTCTCATGATATACTATGAAATAATGCTTTTCAAGTGAAATTACACATTTTAATGTATCAATGACTTAATGGCTAACTGAAGTAAAATAAAAATCTCGTATCAAAATATGACATCAGAATAGTAAGTGTCAGACAACAAGCAATTAATTACTTTCAGCAGAAAACAGACTCACTTTTTTTTATAAAGGATCCTAGTAACTAAATTACTCATATTACCAACATAATGTCATCACTTAATCACTTAATATTCAAAGCACCTCTAAGCACAGAAGTAACAATTGACTGTAGTAACAACAGCTATTCTTATAATCACAATGTTTCTATCACTAAGGAATATTATCACCTTTTCATGTTATTCTTGGGAGTACCGGCTATTAGAATCAAACTTTGAGGCAGATTAATATGCAGACATATTAATCAACAGGAGTAAGACTGCAAATCATGCACCTTTCCATTTATTGTAAAACCTAGCACTATGAGTAGTGAAAGGAAGAAATGTAGAAAGACAGAGGAAGATGCAGATTAAAGTCATTAAATACAAAAGCAATTGCCATGCTTCTTTTTAAAAGTCTTTGTTTTTTCCTTATATTTTAGAAAAATAATCTAAAATGTCTGAATTAAATTTTTGGATTTTATTCAAAAAACAAATCTAAACCCTTCAGTTTTACCAAATTTGAGGACTGGGGATTTAAAATTCATTTAAATAAATGATGAATTGGAAACTTATTTTTTTCCAACATTTACATATCAGTGTTGTCTCTGTTATTCACTAGATAAACACTGACATCCAGTCTTATGATGCCAAAAAATGCATGTCCTCAAATAAGAACAGGCCTATGCTTACAACAACACATGGCATTGTTGTTTTGGTTGTTGTTTTTTTTTTATTATTATTATTTTTGTGTGAATAGTGCCTGTTTCTCTTCCAGAAAAATCCATTAAACTTTGATTTGGTTCAAAATAATACAGAAAACCATCTCAGGTGCCATTATTTTAATTAAACACAAACGTGTGGATTTAGGTGAGGAAAGAAGTGTTTCAGTCAACAGAATCTTAGAGTAATACCAATTATTTTTGCAGGTATCTCACCTTTTAAATCGATCAATCCACAGTATATCAGGTGTCAGAGTAAGTTGCAATAAAAGCGACATTGTAAGCAGTACAAATTGAAATGCTCTCTGCTAATCTACCTACTAGAATACCAAATCAAAAGCAAATCTGCTATATGAAAGTTGCAAAAAATGCTTATACAACAGTAACTACAACTCCAGTTTTAATGATGTCACTTCTTTCTTTTAACTCTGAAAAAAAAAAAGGAGAAATTAATTGGTTTAAGTACAAGCCTCTCCAAATGAATTAAAAACCTCACAGCAGTCAAAAGTCTGTAAAATTGTTCAAAAGTCCATGAAAGGGGTGCTAAATAGAATACTAAGTAGAGTGGGCTGTAATGAAGCATGTTGATTTTTTGACCTATAGCAGATTGCATTGTTCTTTCATTCAATATGTGCATTCCCTATGGAAGTGAGTGTCTGGTCAATGAGAATGATTCGATCAACTACTGTAGGACACCCAAAAGATGCATTCACAGTTGCTTCCCTGCCCAAATTACATCTCATAGAATATATAATTTATAGTTTAATGGAGCACTCAGCACAAACCTTTATGGGGTATCCCATAATCATGGGATTTACATTAGTTCATTGCACGAGACGTATTTTTCCAGAAAGTAAGTTAAAGAATATGATTAAAATCCACTTTCCATCTATTATTCCTACTCAGCAAATTACTTTATATCATTCACAGCTGCCTTGCATTACTAAATTAATGTTTACACAAAATCAAAATCTTTTGCTATTAAATACCCTTGGTATTGTGTGCTCTAATTTAAGCTAGAAATATTTCCATTGGATATCAAATGCAATGTGTAAAGAAAACTGAAATGGGGCGTGGGGAGTGGGGGAACGGGACTTGGGAAGAAGCAAAATTCCAGTAATAATTTCAACATCATCTTTCAACTGCGTGTATTTTAAAACAAAAAGTGTTACTTTTAGGTTTTCTTAATGTTACTAAGACAACTTTCACTAGACCAAGTGGAAGTGTTCTAGGGATGCAAAAAAGCTTCTTGACCTTTGGCAAAATTTTAGATTCTCCAGAATTGCTCGCTCTGTAGTGTCCTATGGCTCAGATGAAACATAAGCAGATAAAAGTCTGCCTTTTCAGTTATATCTGTTGAATTTCATTTGAGTCACTAGTACTACACACAGGAAAAAAAGTCATGGTCCAGTATTATTTAATATGAGTAAATCTCAGGTTTATTTAGATATACTTAAGTGGCTTAGCATTGTTATTAGTAGTCTAAAAACTAATTTCCAATACCAATTAACTTTAACACTCAGGAGCCTTGCAGTCTGCAGTGCATTTATTCCTGGAGCTAACTCTCATTAATGCTACTGCCCCTTTGAAAGTACATACTCAAAGAGAGATAAAAAACCCACACATACATACACACAAAAATGATTCACTTTGCATTACACTGCCTTCAAGAGCATGCAAAAGTCTGGAACAAATTTGGCAAGAAAAAAATAATTTAAAAACTGGTTGGAACTGAAAAACAAGATCTAACACAATGTGATTTTGCCAGCTATGGATCACACTAGGCTAACCTGACAGCTTTTTTTCAATAGATTTTCAATACAACATAAGTGAAGTACAAAGAAAATCTTATCTAACAGGATTTCAGGAAAGCATTACAGATGGTGTCACATAAGAGCTAGTAGTAAAGTTGGAAAGTGAGGATTAGCAGCAGAATTTAAAACATGCAAGGAATTAAAGAGTTTAAGGGAGAAGGAAAATGAAAGCAGTGAAAGGGAACGCACCTGGTAAGAAATACGTTATTTCGAATTCCTCAAGGATTATTCTTGTGAAGTATTTTATTTAGTACTCTCATCAATGGCATGAACACAAATAGGAGAGAGCAAGTGACACTATCTTTGATAAAGAGGAAGATGAATTTATCAGAGAGACAGAAATCTTGAGGAGTGCAGTAGGAGAAGCAGCAAAATTCAATAGTATAAAAAGAAAGTCATTTACTTGGCTAACTTGGAACTCATGCATGGAAAGCATCTAAAGAAAAGATGCGGAGGAAAGGAAAGTTGATCATAAAAAGACTATAACCTATCAATGTGATACAGCTGCAAGAGAATCTAGTATGACCTTAGGACACACCAAGCAAGAAAAATAATATAATTGGACAAGACGTTCTCTGAATCCACGCATATCACACTCATCAACTTTCTTCCAGAAAGAGTTATTTTAAATAGAATTGGTACAGTAAAGGACCCCCAGATTGAACAGGAAAAGAAAGAGCTGACAGTAAGGGGGTTTTCTTGTGGGTTGTTTGGTGGGGTTGTTTGGGGGGTGGGTGGGTGGGGTGTGTGTCATAAATCTAAACAAAAGAATTGTTGAAAGTAGGACTATTTTGACGCTCAAGGACAACGCTGACAAAAAATCAAACAAACATACATAACTCGTATTAGCTGGCCCTGAGTAAATTTAGGTTAGAAATGAGAAAATTCCCAACCATTAGATCAATTATGTTTTTCATAGTTTTCCTGACTGCTTTAAACATAAAGCTCACTAAATTAATGAAAGGAATTACATGACACGGAATTTGCAGTATTAGGGGACAAAGCCTGATGACATTAAAAGTTCCTTCCAGTTCAGTTTATCCATCACCTCGTATCATCTTAGGAAAAACTCCTAACTCCTCCTGTTACACCTAGAAACCAGAAAGCAGTATATGTAGCTGATTTACATTTAAAACCTGTCTTCTGCAGTCGAGGTCAATCATTCTGTCCAAAACAGTGACCTCAGGGGAATAACTTGCCATGACACAACGTAAAACACACTGTTCAGACAAACCTTTTGAATCGGCTGCATATTTTCAGCATTATCAGTTCCTCATTATTTTAAGACTATTTGTAGACATCTTTTAGCATCTATCTATGGCAAGAAATAGTCATGGTGAATGCAAAAATAAAACTTTTCCTGATGAGCGGCTGACCTAAAACTTCATAGTCTTTAACATACTGAGCACTCTTTGTTCACAACTCATTATCTCCAATATATTCCAAAATGCCAAGTAAATACAGTGAAAACAATGAATTACAGTTCTTGGTCTACAAAAAGGAAGATGTTGGAGATAGATTAGCAACATCATGTGTACATATTATCACTTAGCAGTAATCCCTGGAGTATAAATTAATGTGTTTTTAACGGCTACATCACCTGTATATTTCAGGGAAAAAGATACCAAAACAACATTTTCTCTTCTCCCATCCCTGCTTCCTACCACTATTTCTTTATTTAAGTCTTAGCTTTCTCCTCACTTGTTTTCAGTGCTTATAGCTCTCTTTCTCCCAGCCCATTCCACTCTGCTTTTGTGCATGTAGTATTGGACAACATTTTAAATGCCCCCCTGCCCCCAAAAACTCATTCCCCTCTACAGACATTTATCTAGACCCAGTGCAGCATTACTTCCACTGCTATCACATATATGAATATATATATATAATTCCAGTCACTATTAAGTTGCCATCTCCTGATTGTGTGAGACCTTGCAGCTCTCCACAAAATAACAGTTTCCATCAGAATTTTTAAGAACATCAGGGGAAGGCCCACCTTCCCTCACCACCATGGAACTCAAAGCCACAGTGAAATAACGGGAGCACGAAGATTTCCAAGCCAAGAGAAACCTTTGCCAGAAAGCCCATGCAGCTGGGAATAGCACTGCATGTGAACCTGCCACCTATATCCCAAATGCAACGTGTGTACTTTGATGAAGGGCTCTGCTCAAGAAAATGTGCCGTATGCTACACCAGACCTCAAGCCCAGAACTCAGTTTGGATCTCTATGCAGTTGTTTCCCTCACTAGATATTCCCTTACTAAGGCTTAGGCTTTCACTGCGAACACCTTTGTAAATCAGTGTGCTTTCCACAGTACAAAAACATGGGGCAATTCATTGGTCTTCGGTAATGAGAAAAGACTCCATCCCTGTGCTTCTCTTCCAGCCTATGCAAGCAAAACTTGTGAACAGTGTGGTTCTCCATTTGAAAGAAATATTGCCTCATTTGCACTTTAGCTTTCATCTGGAAAAAAAAAATAGATACAACCTAAGAAACAATTTATTGAGTGTACACATTGCTCTGAAATGAGGAAATCTTTCTAAGCCTATTAGGCCTATCTGAAAAAGAATACATTTTATTCATACTTAGTGAGCAAAGAGAAAAGGAAGAGTGCCTCATGTTTGTAAAATCAACGGTAAATTTACACTCTCTTTCTAGTTTGTCTTACGGCTGATGCAACGGTTCTCTTTTAGCAGGCAGTTGGCCTTTCAGCTGACCAACGGACATTAGGAACACACAAACATTGTGACACTTATGCCTATGACATATTTTTGTGGTCTTTTTACACAGAGGTGAGACCGTCACCAATCCCTTAACGATTGGCACAGCCATTCATCCTGTGTATTGCATGACACAGGATGGGAAGAGGGAGAGAATTTGAGAAAGTCCGCACTTAGTATTTCCACGGCCTTATTCTTTGAATCATTGCCAGGAAGTAAAAGACTGAAAAAAGGCGGGGGTTTCGCCTCTCCCACTCTGTTCTGGATCAAATCACAAAGCTCCTTCATTTACCCAGGCCACCTATTCTGAAGTGTTACCACAGATCTTTGCCTTCCAACTCTTCTGAGGTTCTTTGAAGAATCCCTCTCTACAATAAATACTTCTCCTAAAGTATGTGTGGCTGGTAAGGCCTGCTTTATATCGGAGGAAAAATGAATTAAAATTCCGAGGGCTGCTCTGCCACTTGTATTTGTTTCAGTCTGTGCTCATGCTATGCTCCAAAGAAACTGATAAAAGCAAAAGAGCAGGTACATTCTGTACTGTTATTCTGTCAAAACTGCATTAGAGATGAGAAATAAATCTCAAGGTGCATTACTTTGTTAAGCATGAAAAGAAAATAATTTCTTTCTCAAGTCCAGTTACTCTCTCATTTCTAAAGCAGCTTCACATTGTAGAATTGTCCTATTTTTAAGTCACCAGTGCAAGAAACTTTCGTTTTACACAGGGAAGAGTGTGGGTTTTTTTCCTCTGAGGTGACCACTACATGCAGTGTAGCATCTTGTGACTCACAGGAGATTAGGAATTTAGGAGTTTATCAAATCTGTGTAACATCCTTTTAAGACATATTAACAAAATAACAATAACAAAACCCCCCAATAACAACAACAAAAACCCAACTCCAGCATTCTCCCACCCCAAACCAACAGCCAGGAAATATTAAAGCCAGCAGCATTCATACCTGGTACAAGAAGAACCAGCCTACTACCGGAAGGCTTATTTGGAAATGTGCCAGGGAATCGTGGCACCTCTGTCCTTCAGAACAAAACAGCCAGAGAGTAGCAAGAAGATGATAGATAGATTGAGAGATAAAGATGTGGTCAACCAAGGGCCTGGCATTTTTCAGAAGCATTAAAATTTTTCTGTTATTCGTATCTTCTGATTCATTTCTGTCAGTTACGTTATCAACACTCTGGTAATGCACAATATATCACTTTAACAAGGAAAAGCAGATATTTAGACATCAAGAATGCAGCTCTTCAAGGCAGAACACTGAGTTCACCAGATGAAAGCAATGTACCTTGTGGAGGGCAAAGAACCGCCGTTACCTTTGTTTCTTTGTAAATAGCCTACACACACAACACACGCTTCCCCCATGTGAAGTATGCAGTTCTGAGGAGTAAAAGGGAGGCAGCAAAATGTTTTAACATGCTTTTTTTTAATAATCAGATTTCGCTTCTCTTGGACTCACAGGTTCCTCTGGGTCCTAATGTTAATGGCTTCAGTGTGGCCATGGGAGATGTACACCAAGTCGTATGCATGCTGGGTCTTTCACTGGGACGAGTATGATGTTAGTGGTTTCTTCTTCGTCACTCCAGGATCTGATTGGGGTCATTTCTATGTTTCCTAACACAATTTTTACATGTTGCTTTTTCCTCATTGGTCTGCAAGTTCATGTTTTATACAAATTTACTATATATGGCATGCTTTACTTACTTACTGTTAGATCCTATTTCTTTGTTATCCTTAAAGACAAATTTGTCCAACTCCCCTACCTGCATTTCTTTTACTGAAAATTGGAGGGTTTTTTACAATCCTGAGGGTCTCCACTGTTAGCTTGTGTCCTATCTCCTATCATCCCATACTTGTACTCCACTACACTGCATCCTGTGTCCCCTCTTTCAAGGCCACTACTGTCATACCAGCCCCGCATTTCTGCATTACTCTAGAGCCATAAATATCTCACTCTACACAGAATAACTACTTTTTACTATTACTTATATGAAAACTGATTTTGTACCATGGAAAGATATGTATAAGTAAAAAAAAATTAGGCCCAACCACCCGGTCGGAAGAAAAATTGTTGTCGTAGCAAGTCCAAGTTAAAACAAAGCTCCAGGGAAGTCAAGATGAGTTCAGACAGCTCAAGTCTAAGAAGTCTCAGTCCAAGGGCCTTCCAAACTTTGTACAATGCATGGGGCCTGTAACTAGCAATGGCAACACGCTATTACTGTGCTACAGGACTACGCATTTCAATCCCAGTCAACCACACCAGTGTAACATCAGTTTCACATTAAGATTAAACTTCATTACTTCAACAGTCCCTGGCAGGAATTTGTTCCTAGCTTCAGCCAGTACACAAGCACAGGGACCCTTCTTTCAGAAACAGCAGTGGACAGGAATACCAGTGGCACTGTAGGGTAGAGCAAAGAGAAGCAGAAAATCCACCTAGGCAGCTTTGCACAGCATCCTCTCTCATTCATGCTCCTGTTCTAGATACACGTCAAAATCCTAACTGATTTTAAGCAGTATTTTACTACTAAACCTGATTTAGTACACAAATAACTTAAAATCATTTACCAAGATCTAAATTGCTAAAATGCCTTCTATTGGCTTTCTGAGAGCATTTGATATAAAGGCTCCCTGAGAAATGAAAAGTGCTGAGCCTCTAATTTAGAAATTTTGTTTCTCTTGGGCTGCCAGGCACTACCCTTAATTTCAGCTGTTGGCAGTAAACAACTTCAATGTGAGGGCTATTAAGAAACAATCATTCAGAGTAAGCCTCATGGGTGACAGAGACTGTGTTGCCAGCATGCAGCTTAAAACTGAGCAGACGCAAATATGGAGAACATGCAACTCAGCTGCATGGACTAATAAGATAGAAATAAAAATGTGAGTAACAAAACTTAATATTCTGATTTATGTGTGCGTGATTTTATTATTTGTTGCTAAACTTGTGAGTAACCTATTAGAGACTCTTTGTTATGACATGTGGACATGCTACTGAACTTAAAAATCATTCCTAAAATAGTTTTAAGTCCTGCTCTTGATGTTTTTTTATGAAAAGAGAAAGTTCTTTCCACCCACCATCACAGTCCCAATCTTTTCATTCCTGTTTCTTTTATAAAAATCCAAAGAGATTTTGTAACACAAAAATGAAACTGGTTTAGATATGGTAATAATCTAAAGCTTTTTATCCTATATGTATGCAGAAACACTAGAAGTCAAACACTTCTAAGCCTTCCCCCCTACTCCCCTCAATACTCCCACAACAATTCTTTAAAACTGTGCTGTGGATTCTGAGGCAGAGTAATGCTGTGGCTGTTTCATGGCATAGCCTGAGGCTGCAAACGCTCTCAGTCCTCAAACATTATCCTTCAAAGTTTTTAGAAGTTTCTCGATTCTTTGTTTAGCCATCACATCATGGAGTCTCACACACAAGTTTCACGCAACTCAGCACTGAAAATAATTAAAAAATCATTTGCCTTTATACATAATTCATTACAGAAAATACAACATGTATCATGCCGACTATATTTCATTGTTAAACTAGAGGCGTGCATTTTGCTAGTGGGCATTGAAGGCCAGTTTCTCAATGAGTGCATAAACATCACTTGACTGACTTCAATAAAGACATTTAACACTGAATTATCCAATTTCAGTTTATAATTGTGAGCAAACCAATTAAAAACCACCTGATCAAGTTTCTGCATTTTCTCTCAAATGACTAGAGAAGAATAAGAAAAATAACGCAAGTTGCAAGAAAGTCAGGAAACAGATACTTTTGAACATAAGAACTATTGGGTATTAAGGACAAATCAGACACCACCTCTTTTCTGGCAATGGTTATCTGCCTGTACATACGCAATTTTATTTGCATAGAGCAATTCTTATTTGTCTAAATTCACAGCAAAAATATAAAGTTAGAGTTGCAGAAGGACTTAATTATAAGACAAATCAACTGCTGATGAGAACAACACTTTTCAAAATAAATATTTGATTTTCAAAGTTTTCATGCTCTGAAAGCATAATTAGCTAACAGGCATTAAATACTTAGATTTAGAAACATGCTTTGAAAGCAAGCTTGATTTGTAGCTGGACAAAAAAGAAACAAGCAAAAACCTTACATGCAAAATTAAGCAAGCAAACAAAAAAGCTGCAGTTTTTCTTTCTACTCCACATTCTGTTTCTGAGTTACAGGTCATTGTGCCACTGGGGTGGACTCATTCTGGTGACCTGCACCAACAGAAAATTCCCCAACTTCACTGAATTTAAAAGCAGAATACTATTTGCGATACAGGTTTGGAGGAGGATCTGTAATACCGAAGATTAGTAACAAGCGCTTCTGGTGTTGCTTCTACATTTCTATATAATAGCAGAATGAAACTAGTAAGATGTAGCCATTTTACAACGGCCATTCAGAACTCTGACGGCAGTAAAACCCTTAAGAATTCTATCAGTTCCAGGCTGCTGCTCTGAAAAGCTACCAAGAACAAAGGACAACTGATATATAGATATAAATATTATGTTTTTTCCCCTTCAAGGCAATGAGGATAAAATGTTTTAAATAGGGTGCATCCCCTTCTTACAATAGTGAGAAAAAACACATAAAAGAAGAAAGAAAAGATCTCAGCAAAATTCTTCCCTTTATGTTTTGAATGCAGCCAGATATGTAAGTGGCCAGAGACATCAGTTTAAGGACAGGCTTGTGCAGAACTGCCTGACACCATCCAGACCCTGCCTGAGACATCGAATTCTGGCCCTAAGGAGAGCCAGTGGATGTCCACAGCACTTGCTGTTTAAGAGGATGCTCTGAATCAGCCGATAATCGGTAAGCAGCTGCTTCTAGCCCTATATATTCTGGCTGTGAACTTGCCTGTGGAATGAGTGTTTGCAATTGCCTCATTACTCTAAAAACATCACCTTTTTGTGTAAATTAACTTTCCACTATTAAAGTCCTACCCAGCAAAATTAAAGACAAGAGAAACGAGGCTTATTAGGGACATATTATGCCCAGTGAAAAAATAAATAGGACAGATTTTTATCTGTTATTCTGGAATAATTCAGCTATAATTTTACTGACTTCCATAGTATGAGTATCATTCATTAGTTCCCTGTGGATGTACTCCCGCATAAATGACGGTCACCCACAACAGGGTGTAATATACCTTGCACAGGGCTAAAGTAGTAACCATGCTTATTCACTCTCAGTTACTTGAAACTCTAAGTTTTGACTTGGATATATATACCCAGTACAGCACTGCCTGCATTTGTAGGATTGGGAAATAAATTTCTTTTTCAAAGACATTCATTTTGAGCAGAAGTAATGTTTTAGCTTTCACTAATCTTAAGCTTTCAGTTGTGATTAAGGAGATCAGCATCAAAACCAAATGAAAAATTGAGCGATTTTACTTACTTGAGTTTAATAACTTCTTAATTTAAGTTAGGATATTTATTTTCACATAAAGTACTGGCAATCTTTTGGATTAGAATACCGTCCCTTTTAAAAATGAAGGAAAAACCACTCTATTTGTGATTGCTTTGATGTTGTATTACCCCACCGAATAGAATACTTTGAGCTCTACAGACCAAAGCTGACATTCAGAAAGCAAAATGATCAAGCCATGTCAGTAATTTAGCTCAATTTCTAAATATTTGGGCACTCTGCATTCTTCCATGCTTTTAGTTGAACACAAAGACTAAGAAACCTGTCCTTATTCTCTTTCTGCTTTACTATTTTGAAGAGAACTTAACTATTTTGCTAAGTTTTTGGATATTCACTATGATCATCCAAAATGTTATATGATAGAGTCCAGGAATTACACAATAACAATAGCATTGATTCAAGAAAAACTAGCAACAAAATAAAACATTTCTAGTGCTATGGGATGAAAGAAAAAAATGAAAATATGATCCTAAAAGGTCACATTTTTTAACCAGTCTCCCTGGCCCATCAGGTTAGAGTTCACAGTTCCTGATCTTTTGCTGCACTTTTCTGCTCATCTACATGTAGAAACTATTCCCTGATCTTTTTAACTGACCAATATCAAAGCTGTGGCTTGATTTCTTGTTGTAGATGCTTTATTTAAAGAGATGTCTCATATTCTTATTACTGCAGCTAAGAAAATGGGAAACAGTCCTTCAGAGAGTCTTTGTCAGGTTTCATGCTCACCACAAGCCAGCTGGTGCTTAAAATTAATTACAATTGGTTACCTTGGTAACACTAAATCATGCTTGAAACTTTCAATATTGTTTATCCTTATAAGTTTCCACAGCAACTTCAGTTGCAAGGGTAAAAGATTGGGGACCAAAGTTCAGTAGAAAAAGCAATCTAAACTGACCCTGCCACTGAATCAGCACCCCTTTCTCTCTCCACCTTTCATAAAAGCATTTATAGCTTGTTGCATTCTGTTTTAAAAACATTTGAACTTTGGGTATCTACCCTTAAAAGGCTATTCATCAAATGCCTACTGTTCACATCAGACACCTACTGTTCAAGTCATAGATTCTTAGATCTCTGCTAAATTGATATTGATTTCATACGGTCAATTAAAAGCATACGATAACTGGGTTGAAAGCAGAGACTGAGCAGCTTGTTATGTTGTTTTTAAATAGGGTAGCGAAGAACAAAGTTACTTTCAAATACTTCAGTTTATTCCCAGCAGTCCAAATTCCCCCTATGATTATAGGATAAAGAAGCACCAGAACATTAAGTCACAGAATCACAGAATTTTCAGAGTTGGAAGGGACCTCTAGAGATCATCTAGTCCAACTCCCCTGCCAAAGCAGGATTGCCAAGAGCACATTACTCAGGACTGCATCCAGGCGGGTCTTGAAAATCTCCAGAGAAGGGGACTCCACAACCTCCCTGGGCAGCCTCTTCCAGTGCTCTGTCACCCTAACTGTAAAGAAGTTTTTCCGTGTATTTGAACGGAACTTCCTATGTTCCAACTTGTGCCCATTGCCCCTCGTCCTGTCACTGGGAACCACCGAGAAGAGTCTGGCTCCATCTTCCTTCAACCCACCCTTTAGATATTTGTAAGCAGTAATAAGGTCTCCCCTCAGCCTTCTCTTCTCTAGGCTAAAGAGTCCCAGCTCTCTCAGCCTTTCCTCATAAGGGAGATGCTCCAATCCCTCAATCATCTTGGTTGCCTTTCGCTGGACTCTCTCCAGCAGTTCCCTATCCCTCTTGAACTGGGAAGCCCAAAACTGGACACAGTATTCCAGTTGTGGCCTCACCAGTGCAGAGTAGAGGGGGAGAATGACCTCCCTCGACCCTATGCACACTCTTCCCTATGCAGCCCAGGATTCCATTGGCCTTTTTGGCAACAAGGGCACATTGCTGGCTCATTGACAATTTATTATCTACCAGGACTCCCAAATCCTTACTCAGTTCCTTAGAGTTGGAAGAGAAATTTCATGTTACTAGTAAGACAGGCTTTTCACTATATAGATTTTCCTGCAGAGTGAGGGGTGGAGGGTTATAAACTCTGTACCTAGGTGCTTGGGTACTTGGCTGCAGAACCAGGTTGAGACCCTCCTCTTTCAATTTTTGTATAGCATGAAACACCTAGTAGCTAACAGTTGTGAACAAAGCTTCATTATATTAATGTAAACTGATGTCTGTTTTCAATGAACTGTTTATGTGCCTGTAAAACATGAGCTGACAGTCAATCCACTTACCTGAATCCCCTGATCTTTCCACCATGAATTTTGCCTCCTTCTCTGCTGAAATACAAGGAAAAAGTAGCCTTTTTTGGGCACAGAAGTCTTTTTTTTTTTTTCCTCCAACAACCAAGGCACTCCTGCATCTCTACCCTGCAAATGCTTTTCCACAGATGCTTCTTGCACCTTTTGTCACAAGAGCTTAGGGATGAGGAATTACACTAGATTAACACAGCCTCTCTCCTTACAGGTCTACAGGACAAAAATGGGAAACAAAGCTCAGGGTTTGAGCAAGTCATGAGTCTTGAGAGCTCAGATACACAGCAGGAAAGCACATAGCTAAGGCTTAAGGTAAGAAGAAAAACAGTGGCTAAAGTTGTCAATAATAGACCTTTCAAGTCTCACTCATTTATCTCCTCCTCCACACTGCCACCTGCTAAAGCATTCACAGTGAAATACCTACCCTCTTCTCTCCCTGATCCATGTGCCAGTCACCCATGGTGGACACTTGAAGTGGGAGCAGTCACATTTGTGTACTGCAGAGAAAGCACCTACCAGGGCCTCACAACCTCTGAAAAGAAGTACAGCCTCTTCTCCAAATCCTCTGTAGAGATCAACTTGGATGCACACACCCATCTTTAAGGGCCACAAAGCAAATATCCAACTCAGACACCCCCATGATTATGAGACCCCAAAATAGGCAGATGCATGCTTTACCACTCCAGAAAATTGCCAGAGAATTTCACTAAGTTCCCTAGCCCATTTAGAGCCTGAAGTAAGGATAGAAAAAGTAAATTGACAACTGCTGATCTGAAGAACACAATGACCTCCATCAGTAAAAATACCAGTATAAATTGGTGTAAAATAATGTCTATTCAGAAGGTGAAGGATGAGGTGCAATTAACCTTACTTTGCAATCGAGGCATGCGTACAGGTAGAGTTCTGGCACCCATCATGAAAGCAAGTAACAGGCATTTCTTGAAAAGTGCTATTTAGAATATGTCCCTTCTTTTATAGTAAGAAGTGAAAAATGTGCTTTTCGCACTTTTCCAGTTGCACAGAGAACTGGCACCAGAGAGACAAGGGGGTCCATATTAGCCCAGAACAGCAGATAGAGCACATTAACATTCCTCTTTCTCTTCACATATTCTATAGAAGTTTTCAGGTATTTCTTTTGCAACTAACATGACATGTGAAACCAAAATCCTTGACTGTAATGAACTATGCATTAAAGTGTAAGCGCAGAGTAGGTGAGTGCTGACCTTTCCTGGCTCTTAGCGCTGCTCTCACTGGCACAAACCATATAGAAAGAAGTAGGCTGATCAGTACAGAGTTGTAAGAACAAACCTGGGACATACAGGAATAGAAAGTCCTCTATTGTCCTGCAGGAGGAGAAAGAGGTGGGACAGAAAAGCATGTAATTAAAACACTCACTACATTCTTCCTGAACAGAGATGAAAACACAGGAGTAACCAGTAGGTGAATTAGATGCACCTTTTCTTGAACTCATTCATTCATATAACAGCCTGTTACTGCTTCATTAACTCCACAGATCTGGGGCTGAGATGTGCAGCACCGTTTTGTCCTTTAGATGCTACTCCATTCTAATGCAGTCTTTTGTTATAATTAATATTAGTTAAGGACAAAACAACAAGAATAAAGATTGAACAACTGAGTCATTGGATACTCAATACAATACATTGGATGCATTGATACTGCAAGTTTCAAAGGTTGACACAGTCTGTCAGAGCATGTGGAGCTTTTTAGCCAAGTTCAAATCCAAGTCTTTACCTAAAACTTATGTAAAGCCTATCTTTCCTCATCTCGTATTGTCCCCACACACCTTTCCTTGGCTAAACACAGCTGTTGAGACATACAGAATTTTGTCACTAGAATACCTGTGCCATTGCATTGCGCCCAAATAAAAGGAAATAGAGTGTTAAAAACCTAATCAATTTTTCATACAGCTCTTACATGTCATAGAATTCACCAGCTACACTGCTATTTCAGCCAGAGACTTCTTTATAGGAGAAACCACCAATCAAGTTGAGATGTCCACTGAGGTGGATGACATCTCAAATTTTTTCCCCACTAACGAACTTAAAAACTGCAGCTTGGGCTCCGATCTTCTGTGTGACAGGCTAATATAGTACCTCACTGGTCTACCTGGCTCTCTTTTTTTTTTTTTTTGTTCTTAATCTTATGCTGCATGTATGGGTATCTGCCCTCTGTGTGCGCTGCTCATCAGATAATACTGGGTTGCTATAGTGATTGCTTAAAAAAGAGAAAAAAGTGAAAGCTGAATTGTGGAGAACCCTGAGGCTAAAAGTTGGATAAATGACCAATCCTGAAAATGAAACTTAAGTATCATTTTTCCTGAATTCTGCTGGAACTGTTTGTAAGGGAATATATTCTCCTTTATGAAAAAAAGGCAGCTCGTTTCTTCTATTAAATCTTTCTGATTGGTACCTATGTTGGAGGGACATAAAAAAGGGGCAAGGTGAAACAGTGGGAAAAAAAATCTGTAATATTAATGTTGTACTTACCCAAGCAGATTTTTTGTTCCAGGATCAAATGCGGTCAAAATTACCTTCATGTAACACAAAGTGATATAAATCACAAGGAAGTTAAATACGATGCCTAAGGCCAAAAAGGGTCATTGCTTCCTGAAACCTGAACTCAATGACTCTACATTACTGTTTCAGATAAAGATTTATATATTAAAGTCCTTTACTTAACAAAAAACTGGATGTACACAGACACATGCACTTCAGTTTATTAGGTAACGAATATTTATACACTCATACAATTTATAGAGGAAGCAAAAGATGAGAACCAAATATCTAATCAAAGCCAGCATTTAAGGCCTTACAATCCTTTAGTTTAAAGCTTAAATTGTCACACAGATGTTTCCCTCAGTGAATCTAACGAACCCAGCCTGCACTGGAGTATAAGTATACACATTACCTAGATAGTGCTCCATCAATCGCCATGGCCCCTTGTAACTCTATTTGCCCTACTATGGCCCAGAAGGTAGATGACTGCAATCCTCTGACAGGCTCTTAGGAAGAATTTAAGAGTCCCACAGCATTCAAAATAAATTAGTGAAGCCTCAGAACAGCAAGTCTCTACTCAACAAAAGAGGAGAAAGAAACAGAAGATGGGGCCCAAAGTCACTGACATAAAAGGCAGCATCAGCATCCCCTCAGGAAACCCTGTGGCTTCAAAGAATTTCCAACAGTTAAAACAATCACTTGAAAGCTATGACTCAAACTAGCTGCCTTGCTGCAAATGGAATAATTAATATGCTATTAAAATCAACCACAGAGACAGCTATCAGAAGCAGCACCTACTTATAATACTCTATTATTGTTTTAGCCTAACAATCACTACTGCTACGTGAACTTTCAGAGGTACAAATATCTCTAGGTTTGCATGACGTTGTTTTGGTGAATTATTTCAGGACTACAGGCAATTTTGAAGACAGTTCCATGGACAAATATGGGAAACCAATGCCTAACTAAGCCTTTATTACTGACCTCATTTCTGTCTACTTCTGTGTACCAGAGGATTTAGCTGCCTATCACTAGCATCTTATACAGTGATCATCATAGCTCTAATTTTAGTGGATTTAATCATCACACTAATATTCTTTTTGCTTTAGACGTTCATCCACTGGGATATGTCAATGCTGGCAGCAGGTGACAAACACTCCAGTGTCTGAAATTTGTACTGAAAGATCAAAACATGAAACTTTCGGGGATTTTTAAGTACAATTTTATTTCTCATTCACAAAAAGTTTAGGGAACAGTACGTTCTTTTTGGCAGATGGGTAACTTGCAATAGCTTTCACTTCATCATTCTCTTTTCTTAATTAATGGTCTCTCAAGATACACAGCCTTTGTTCTAATCCCTGAATGCAGGAGCAGGTTGTAAGCTATATAATGCATAAATTACCTGATAAATAGCCATCACCTTCCCATTTCTGTAAGGATAACCCAGCACTGATTTAACCAGGACATTCATCCAAAATTATGCTCTTCATGAGAATATTCAAACACAAGAACATTCTCAGACACTGGTAAATGCCATTCAGATACCTCCTTCAGGTAATCAAGGAAACTAGCTGACCAAAGGGAAATCTAAACTTTAATGAAATGAAGGAATCTAATTTGAAAAATATTTAGACAAAGTTTCTGGTAAATGGTGCAATTTATTGTCATTCTCCCAATTATATAATTTCAAAGCTTAACAAAAAAGAGATTATTTAAGTTTACCACTTTATCTGAGTAGATATCCTTCTCCGGATTTAAAAGGCAGAAACAGGGTAAGCGGGCAGGCAGAAGGAAAAAAGAAACTATTTGGCAACAAGCAGGAGATTGTACAGCCCATTACAATTCTGAGAGCAAACACTGCTTCAGCTACATTTTAAGTAGATGCCTTCAGGTACCTTGTGCAATTTATGGACAGCTGCAAGTCCAGAAGCGTCTATGACAGCCACAGAATTCCATTCCTCTAATGAAGTTAACTAAGGCTATTTAAAATGCCATTTCTTAATCTAAAAATGAATAAAAGCCATAATTTCTCTTATGGGTATTTACACATTTGAGATGAGGCGACTTCACAATGGGAATTCTACAAGTAATTACTTCCCATACATTTATATTCCAGCCCAAAGAGCTAGTACCTGCTGGTTGCCTTTCCTATAGAGAATTACTTGAAAGTTTTTGCATTCTCTCCTAGGGGTGAAATACAATAGGAATCTACAGAGAACATCAATTTTCTTTGCTTTTCTAATGTTTACAACTTCCCTGTAGTATTTATTAAGAAATATACAACTCCCCATAGTTAGAGCTGTGCAGGCTAACAGTAGGAATTCTTGGTGTTGATGGAGCTATTGATCATACAAACATTAAAATTATGTCTCCTGTAGTAAACGCCAATAAAACAGAGGTACATTAATCAGAAAATCAATATGCTTGTCAATAGAAAGGCTAACTTTGACAATGTAATGCAGCAGGCAGACCCACTGGATGGTGGACCAAAACACAAGTAACCCAGGTAGCGACCTTTTTGTTTGACTTCTGGCTGTGCTGAAATACTGTATGAATAAGTGGAATGTACAGAATAAAAGGAGGGAGGCAAGGAGTTAGCTGTTTAAATTGTTCCGTTGGAACAAACTTTAATTTATTGCTACTGTGACCTTTATTTTTTCACTTAAAAAAAAAAAAAAAAAANAAAAACTGAAGAGGTAAAATCACCCCTTTCCCTCAAAAAAACCCAACAAAACTAAAAGCAAAATACAAACCAGCAACCAAACTCCAAACTTCTGGTTCTTGCTTTTTAGTAGCTGTATGTTAAGGGACAGCATCAGTAGCATAAAATTCTAAAACTATTTGATGCTTGGGAACAGTAATTAATAATTCCTGACATTCTGTAACACTCTTTTAACTTGCATATCTGCACTAATATGTTATAAAGCAATACACTTTTGAAATACGTTTTACTACTCCTGATGCCAAAAATTAAAAGTCATTGCTGGAGCCAGGCGTTTTCAGTCATATGAAATTTACTCAAAAAACAAAGACAACAGAAGTATCTCTCCCAATCACCATTCTTGAGTGTTCTCTAAAGTTAAAGCTGTCCTTGATGTGCTTAACTTTCCCACTACAATCTGGGAAGAAAAAAAAGAATCCCTGGTCTGCACCTGGGTAAAAGTATCTAAATCAGAGTTTTCCACAGTGCAGTTCAACCTTTTAATTAATTTATTTTAAGCATTCCACACTGGGACAAAATCAATTCTTAATTTTACAAATTCCATATACGGAATTGTTGTAGACTGGCCAGTGCAATCCTGACCATTTCATCCTGTATTACTACTAAATATATTGATTAAATGAAGACCAAAAGCTGACAGGAACTAAAAAACTAGTTTTTGGGTGTGGATCCATCCAATTCCAGATCAATTACTAAGCTTCTGTCAGTGGTTTATTTGTTTTGAGGAGGAATAAAGACAAAAGAGATCTGCTCACTGACTACCTATACAGTACTGAATACATGAAACAGGCACATTTATCAAACAGCAAATGAGTTATATGTGCTACATAGTATATTAGGCATTTCTGAAAAGAAAGGGAAAACCTGTGATTTATTACTTACTGTGCTGAAAAAAAAATAACTAAAAATTAAAAAGCTGTGGATTAATTTTAGGACTCATTTTGCATGCATGTTGAAATAAAAACTGATCTGATATAATGCAGAGTACATAGGAACAGTACAACATAATGTTAATCCTGCATCTTCTTAATAAATGATATATGGTGGCAAAGTTTTAAATTCTTAAAACGATAGTACAACACATCTCTAAATTTTATTCTCCTAAACTAAGTTCTGAAAGTGATTTTCTTTTCTCTTTTTCTCAATTAAAGCAACATCATTTTGTCTCTCTCAACTCTCATTTTCACTCTTTTCCTGTCTGTGTTCCTTTATTATTACTTTGGTGCTAAACATTAACAAAGCCATAACTGGTACAAGCTGAGGCAGCTATTTTTAGGGCAATTTTGTTTGACTATTTATGAGCTTATAAAAACATCCTTAAGTATCAGAAATCCATTGCTTGTATCTTATGATGTTCCACATTCTTTCAGAGTGAGATCTGGAGAGGGTTCAGACAATCCCAGTCAACTAATAACTCCAAACTCAAATGCTTGATTCAGCAATAAAGTTTGACTTTGCAAAAGAAATAAAAGTTTGGAACATTTGCTCCTCTAGTTGCAAACAGACTTCATCACAAAGGAGATTGACCTTGTAGCCTGATCTGATTTATCAGTAATGCTGGTGATTGCTCCAGTGCTGCTGAATACAAAACCATTCCATGGTACTAGAAATAGCTCTTTTACACAGATTAATGTTGACCATTGTGATAACTCCTCTCTAGTTTTATTTACTTTTCTAACTGTGTTGGGATATGGGATTGTGAAGCCATGAAGTTTCTATCCTTTCCACTATTTTCTTATTAGACAGGGTCCTCCACTTTTATTTTTGGTCACTTCCTTCGTTTTCAGATCTATTTCCACTTACACCTGAAATATGTTAATTTATGTTGAAGATATTTATGGAGCAGTATTCACCACGCAATCTGGGTGCTATACATTTATTTTTATACTTATCACATTATCTCCCTCTCACACACATGTATGACCCAGTTACAGTGTGGAATTAATACGTACTTCATAACTGAAAATAGTCCTGGTTTTGGAAACCAAGTTAAGATTTATGTTGAGAACTGAGGTTACAAACCTTTTTCTCATAACAGGTAATCATAAGTACGTTTATCACCTCTCACCAGAGAAACATTACAACATGATCTACTTTAGCAAGTCAACAATGACAACAATAGCCAGTTGACCCCTCTACTTAGCAATTGTCAGGCTGTGCCTGCAGTACTATGTCTAGTTCTGGTTCCCACAGTTCACAATTTCACCCTGGAAAGGAGAAGGGTCGGGGGGAACGCATCACAGTTTTCCAGTGCTTAAAGGGCAATTACAGTGGGGACAGAGGGTCTCTTGTCACAAGGAGCCACATGGACAGGGCAAGGAACAACATGTACAAGTCGCACTGGGAGAGGTTTCATCTTGATACAAGAAAGATTTTTTTTACAGTGAGAACAATTAGTCACTGGAACAACCTCCCCAGGGACATGGTAGAGTCCCCATCACTGGAGGTTTTTAAGACGTGACTGGGCAAGGCATTAGACAATCACATCTGGGCTCCCTTTTCCACAAAAGGTTGGACTGGGTGATATATCAGGGTCCCTTCCAACCTGGGATGTCCAATGATTCTACAGTCAGAACTTCATCATGGTTGGGGTATGAGTTCAGTAGACTCTAAAACCTGTTGGTACAAAAGGAAAGCTTTGAAGAAGCTTGCCATTTTCTCACGTCTGTCCTAGTGTCTCTACAACTTCCCACAAGCATTTTAAAGCTGTGTGTTCACTCAAAACTGCTAGTCACAGAAGATCCCATAGAGCAACAATCAAGCCATAATGATCATAAGCCTCAGTCACATGAGCTTAACCAAAACTCACTTCAACTTGGCTATCCAAAATCATTTGCATCCCTCTTCGTATGAGTAGTACAGAGCAAAATGGAGAACTTCAAGTAGAACACACAATTACAATGCTTAATTCTTGAAAGAACCCCTTCAGATAACTGGAGAGTTACCGCAGATTGCCTGTTATAAACTACATATAAAACTGTGAAGTATGTCTTGGTAAATAACAACAGCGGATAACAATTCATTGTAATAAAATCAGACAATTCAGAATGGCATTCCAATAAATTTGAGGTTAAAGATAAAAGAGCCAAAAAAGGTAACAATGACATCCTCCCAGTGTAATTGCAAAGTTCAGAAAGTTTGCCAAGAATATTAATCAAAGAGCATGGAAATGCTTGCATCATATAGTAGAAAAGGAATCTAAGTAAGAGAAAATGGGTAAGGAGCTGAATTTGGTACAGCTAAAAAGGAAAATACTTAGGAAAGTTAGGGAAGTAGACAACTGTCTTACATGAAGGTGTGAAGATGACATATTTATGTGGAACTAAGGAAACGCTTTAGATGAGAGGTTCTGGAAAGGAATTATAGCCAAGAAAGGAAGCAAGGTAAGTAAAAAATTTCAAGACCAATTTTAGGTTTCATTCTGTGCTACTCAGGCAAGCTCACAAAGAGTAAGAGGAGAAACAGAATTCCCTCCTAGGGCAAGAAAATATACATTTCCTTCTTGTCCCAATTATATTTCCTTCTTTCATTTCAAAGTTTTACCTAAACATTAAAAAATCTAGCAAATTAATTTAATGATCATGCATATGAACATAACATACATTACTGAGATTGGATTGTGATATGTCAATAAAAATGTGATTTCATATGTAAAATCTACCTGATATTTTTTCCTTTGAGCATTTACTCAGAACAGGAGACAAATGCATTGGGTTGGCGTGGCAAGGTTTTGCCATTTGAAGCTATGCCTCCTTCAGAGGTGTACCACAGATGTATTTGCTCAAAACCCAGAAGACTCTGAAAATCAGAACAATAAGTAAATAGCATTTTTCCACATTCAAATTTTAAGGTATCTGTAAAGCTTATTATTCAGACATATGTTCTGCATCAACACAATTCTGTGTAACTAGAAAGCATGTGAAAATGAACACTAACTTCCAACTATTTCTGACCTCTCATTCAAAAAGGTATCTACTTCACAGTTACAATACCAGCTGCAAAGCAGTAGTGATTTCTACCAAGTGTCCTACAAACTATCCAAAGAGAAACAGAAAAGAGTAGTCAAAGTCCATTTGTGTACAACGACAGTTTTTTCTTCCTGCATCTTCATTCTTGAAAGCTTCCAGAGACATTCAGAAGATTCCTTCTATAAATTAGGCCTTCTGTCACATCGCAGCATCATTGACAGGTAGATGTAATAATTACCTGTAGAGCATCTAAAGCCTGTAGAATGAAATCTCGACTGCTAAAATTGTTATGTTTATTTACTTCATTAATTAACTGTAAATCTGTTAGTGTACACCACAAAAACATTCAAACTACTTTAATAGCTGAGTATCTGTCACCTATAGTTACTGTGTCTGTCCTGCTGTTTATCATGGAAAGATTTAGGGCACTAGATTATGATTCATATTTTTTTCCTGTGGTGACAGATTGAATTACCTCATGAAAGAGAGTTTACTTGGTTTTTTATTTGAATGTAATTCAGGATTTAGGCTGAAATTTACAAATGTTTACCCTATCACAGTACTTATATGAAAATATGCATTCTAAAGAGGAAAAATGTTATTCAAATATATCAAAACGTTATCCCTATTTTTAACTCCACTAGAGGACAGAGAGGTTTTTCTAGGAAGTACATAATTTAGAGGCTGATTTAAAACTTATAGATGACAGTAACACACACAGACCTTAACTGAGACAGGAGGTCTGCTCTGTAGAAATGCATAGAAAAGATCAACTAGACTGGAGGGAAATGATCTTCAATCTTCATTTTGTACATAAAAAAAAAAGGAAACATGAGGGGACGGCAAAGACCTCTAGGCAGGTAGAGAACAGGACTAACCAGGTATTCTCCCTACAGCAAAGCAAGATTCAGAGGGCCTGAGAAATGAAGAAAAAAAACCTGTTGATTTTTGTTCCTTTTCCTAATTCCCCCTCAACTCCTCCAGCTACTTACAAGTACTAGACCGCTGCTTGCTAGATAGCAGTTGTAAGCCCAAAGAGGGCCAAATATCTTTAAGAGAAGAGAGAAAGCCAGAAACAAGCTCTCTCTCTTTTGTGATGGAAGAGAACATAACACCAAGATATGCTTAAAAAAAACCAACCGAACAAACAAAAAAACCACCAGATATTGGCTCATACAGAATCTACAGACAATGTAATAGAATCAATTTCATCTACTGAAAATAAACACTCTTTGGCTGATTAGACACCAAAGCAGTTATCTGCAAATGACTGCTTTAATTTATGCTGAATTTTGCCTCATCGCTATTCTGCACTGTATCTGTAGCCTTAGAGAAAAAAGAAAACAAAAGTGGGGGATGGAAGATAAAAAGAGAACAGAAAGAAGAAAAGCAGTGTCACTTCTCTGCAATATAGAGAAGCATTTCCCCAACCTTTTCTTCAAAACTATAGAGTTTATTTTGCAGGAGAATTTGCTGAAATAAAGCTGCTAAAATATAACAGTCCAAAGAGGGTTTATTTAGTTGTAAGCTTGAAAATCCTCTATGATAACCAACTGGTGTTACATCTCACATACATTTTCATTCAGACAGTAAGCAAAAAACAAATACTAGTTCAAACTACATTCCCTTAAAAAACAGAAACAAGTCCTACTCTGTTTGTACACAGCTACCATGGCCCCATCAACATTGGCAAGATTTTATTGTTACCACTAGTAATGCCTTTAACTTTTTGGATCTACGTTCTTGTAAGACCAGCTTCAAAGTAACTGAATGTTCAAGATTAGAAATTCAGATTTAGTTCTTCCTGTCCCTTTTCTTCACTGATATTTACCCAAATACTATCTGACCTTTTTTCTCCTACAGCTGCATTCACCTGAGGATCCAAATCGAGTAACTGGGAGAAGCTGTGAATATACCTACAAAGGCTAAGTTCATGGATGAGTGCTTTGGTATCATAGAATCTATTGATGTGTTTTACTGAAAATGAAAAACTGGGAATAATGCACAACGACATTTGTCTTTAAATGTTCATAAATTTGATAACATTTAGCAGGTTATTATATCATCATTTAAACTAATTAGGATTATGCTAGCAAAAGGTCTTTTTAAACAAGCAATAAAAAAGAAATGAGTGTGTGCCATTAAACTACTATATGTCTTTTAAGAGATGTAAAAAAAATGATAGTTTGAGAAAGACAAATTAATGAGACAATTTAAGTCCGTTTTTTCCAAAAATGTAAAGTGGTTTATCTACATTTTCAAGGACAACTAGTACTGATTTCAGGGAGATACCCAAATAACGCAATTTAAATATAAAACAGAAAAATTATATTAATATCATCTGAAAATGGAAAGAAAAAATAAACTGACAAAGAATATATTAAAATATTGCATATATATTTAAATGTGTTCTGTTTGTTCATAGAATAATAAATTGTCATGGAATTCTAAAAAGAAGAATGGGAAAACGAAATTAATTTCAACAATCACTGTCATTTTGCTCTGCAGACGGCAAGGTAAGAGGAAACTGAGAAGCTTCCTGTAAACTCTACAAAAAACATCTTTCTCCATTTGCTTTTCCAAAAGAATAATTCTCATCATTATAGAAAGATGATTTGTACCTGATGCAGTTCTGGTAAACCTCACAGTTAGACACAGAAATCTGCTTATACAGACTCCAGAGAAATGGGCATTTAGGCCATGCAGTGTACTCTTAGTGAGAAACAAATGAAGGTTATGGAAAAGAGTTCCTAAACATCTTTCCAAGCAAATGAAAAAAAAAAAGTTACGCTCGGGATCAAAGATGCAGTTTGGAAAAGTATCTAGGTTTTCACTTGGTTACTTTATACAACCAGTATCTGAAGTCTTTTAGTTGAGAGGCAAGGGTAGGAAGGTGAATCCAATTTCCAAATCTCATCTCTCATTCTGCACAAAATCAGACTGTGAAAGTATATTTAAAAAAAAAAAGTCAAAACCATTTTTTATCACTGAGGTGGAAATATGGCAGCACTCATTTACTCAGTTTCCCCAGAAGAATGGCAGTCAGAACAACGCAGCAATCCTGGGGAACCCGCTGGTTTGAAATCTTACCACTCCCTGTTTTACAAAGGTTATTTTTGAAATCAAATGAAACAGGATCTCAGCACTAAGCTTTCTTAATGCCTAGGACAGTGCAAGACCTAGCAGCGTCTAACATAAAATGAAGTATTATTTCCTGTCCTGTAATCATGTCTTTTCTACTGCACACTAGTTTACAAGTTTAAGCAGATAGTTTCCAGTTGGAAATGAAACAATACTTTCTGGCCCATGATACTGCAGAATACCTAACGGTCACATTGTTCTACACACTTTAAACAGTAAATCAACCGATATTCTACTAAAGATAACCCAAGCTTCGATAAAGATTTGCATAGCTTAGACATTTGCTCAATACTTGGCTCTTTGGGTTTCTCAGAAAACTAATGTTCTTCCAATCACCTTATTACCATACATACCTCTATGATATACCAACAAACCAGTGATAAACTTATGCATTTTGAATTAACCAATGTTCTCCTTTTCCATTTTAGTGCCAGACAAGCAAATGAAAGCATAATTTTCAGTTCGCAATAAGAGGACAAGGGCTAGTTGATTACAACGCATCTTTTCTGTAAAAAGGTCACTACCACCCTATTTTCCCCCACTAAGCTCTTGTGTTTAGTTTCTAGTGATCCCAAAGCTGAAAAACATTTGGGGTCTTGACAATGTGCTTTTCTCCTGACATCCTGCAGAATTCCTCCAGAAGCCTTTTTAACTACATAGTTAAAAATAATTCACACTCTAAACCTTGTAGTTTCCTTCCAGACTTTTCAATAAACTGCTCAATAAACTTGCATCTCTCTCTTTTATTCACACATGGAGATAACTGATGTTGTCCAGTTTTACATTATATTTTGTAGCAGTACACTGCATGACAGTGTTAACACCAATTTTGCATCTGTTACCTCAGCACCATTTAAGAATCATATAAGCATCATATAAGCTTTTCCTTATAGAAAATCTGATCGGAATCAAGTTCCTTTTACAAAGCCTCCATTTAGCAATGTCTAAATGCAAATATTTTCTTTTAAAAACAAATGGCTCAATCACAAGGCTTCCTTTCACATCATATTACTCTGACAGTTTAGTACATTAAAAAGGTAAGTTTTTATCTAAATTTAGCAGGCTAAATCAACACATTTTACTAGTTAATCATTTCATGCTTGCAAAAAAGCTACCCACAAATTCAGTTATCAATGAAAAACCTGCTTTTCTGAGCATCTGTTGGTGATCCAAGTATCAAATTAGCAACATTGTCATAAATTTGGCTTACTGTTATTGTTGCCAACAATTTTATAACTACATTTTGAAAGGGCAATTACTCCACAGCTGTTGATTGATACTAAACTAACACCATCTTTGTGCAGTTTAAATACTTCAACTCTTGCACCTGTCTCCAATTGAATTATTAATGGGAATTGTCTATTACAGTTATCTTTTCATTTGCTTCAGTACAACTTAAGAAGACAACTGCATACAATGCCTGCCTCTTTTTAACTTTTACTTTTTAACTTTTATGATTCATCTTTTAAATTGTATTCTTCCAAATTGTTTTATTCCAGATACAGAGAATTCAGAGACTTAAGAAAGACCATCTTGCTTGCATCTACTACTTGCCTTCCTTCTCCAACATGTATTTTCTCCATACCTGACAGTTCCCCCACACTCAGAAACAGGTTATTAGTAGCAGACGCCTCTGTAGAAAACAGATCCTGTAAAGTCCAGCAGAGTCCTGTTCCAACGCATACCGCTGAGCTACCCACCAGGACAGACTGGACAGAACATAGCTGGCTTTAATTAAACTACTAACACTGAATTTCATGTTAAAGAATTATTTCAGATTAGAACAGCCGCAGAGAGTAACAGAGGAGCAACCAAATGCTCCCTATGTACCACTTTCAGTATAACTGTCCAGTAAATGGTATTTTGTGTTCTCCTTCCAAGTCTGTACTTGCCATTGTGAGAAAGGATACAGGACTAGGCAGGCAGTGGTCTAAGCTAGTAAGGCTACTATAGTGGGTTGGCATAACCACAACTTGCCAAGTTGTCTGTTCATTTTCAGATTCCAATAGTCATTATCTTACAGATAAACAAAGGATTACATAAATGGTGACATTTTCATTAATAAAAAAATGCCATATCAATCCCCAGCAATATGAAAAAAACCCCAAACCTTTAGTAGAAAAAAGGTTTGAATGGATCGAGAAGTTGCTGCCACAGAAAATGGAGTGCCTCAAGTAACCACTGAAATAGAAACCCTTTAACAGCTCCTTTTAGTTTAGAATTTACGGAAATATACTAAATAGACGTGACATTTGTGATGCATTTCATTGAGATTACTACTTTGGTGCTAAATGACTTTGCTTGTATTTTATAGTCTTAAAAATTATAGATGTTTCAACGCTATCAACGCAGTAATGTCTATACTTCTTATTAACTTAATGAATTAAATGAAATTAAGGTGCTCTGTAACTTTGATTAAATAATGGTAGTACAACTAATTAGATATATTTTGATCTATTAACAAGTGACTCAAATCATTACTTAAATTTTTGGTAATGTTCCAACATGTTACCTAATCAAGCCTGTAGGTACTACTAATTTGTTCAAACAAATAGCATTGTAGATTCCCCTCATTTAACTAAATATGTTAATTAAGTTGTTCTTGTTATCTTAATCTTCAACAATGAAAACGGACATATCAATCTCTCTGTTAGTCAAGTAAAACCCCTGTAATCTTGTGACTTTGCCTCTTAATGGCTAGGTATATTTAATACCTCAAGAGTAGCCAAGTTAATTCCACTGTATAATAGTCACTGTTGTAAAATTTGACTTTTACTTCATTTCAATTCTCAGAACCAATTAGCATACTTTATGATTCCATTTGGAACCGCTCCAAGTTTACAACCATATCAATATACTTCATTATTACTTTATTTAAACAGTCTGACTTAGACCCTTGCTACTGTCAGGTGGTCTGCTATCAAGTTCTGGAAATATTGCATATATTAAACAGATGTCAACAGTACAGATTTTTAATTAGCTGTTCCTATTTTATAACATTTACTCAAGCTCCTGAGTACTGGAACCATTTGGTGCCAGACAGATATGACGTCCTTCAAATTGCACAAAAGGGGCAAAGAGGTCATGGGAATGAAAATAATAAAAGGTCACAGTCAAGTTTAAAAGTGGAATAGCTACAAGACACTTCTGGTAATAGCTTGACAGTGTAAATGCGGCACACAATAGAGAGGTTTATAGTCCATGGAAGTCCTATAGGTTTGTCCTTGGCTTTCAAGCACACAGAAACTCAGATATTTTGATAAATACCTTGATCTTGTAACTTGCAATCTGCTACTGTGGCAAAAATAAATAAATAAGTCAAATCCTTTTATCAAGGTCCAAGGAAGTAATCAGGCAAGCAGATTAAACATGCAATGGAAGAGTACTGCACCTCACCTACCCTCTTCTTCAACCCAGCAGTGTTAGAAAAAAACTGCTTCCTCATACAAAGGCCAGAAGGATAAGAAAAGTAGGTCATTCAGAGGCTCAGACTTGTTGCCATTTATTTAGAGGATAGTTTACCATAAATTCATTTGCAGCTCTGGTTTAGCTAACAGACAGAAGCCCAATGAGATGCGTATCCACCTCCGACAACTCCCTGAACTCACAGGAAGCTATCCCAAACACTTCACAAATCTCTCCCTATATTCAGCTTTCTAAAAAGGTATAGCTCTGTGCCAATGAAAAAACAACGTCAGGACTGAGCAAGACATTTCTGGTGAACAACTAACTCGCTATTGTTCTTTCTACGTTTTAGCTTAGTCAGTCCAAAAAAGCTCTCTGCTACAACTTCTGTTGCAACATTTCAGACCAGTTTATAATCATTTCTAGAAAATGAAGTCTTAAGTTTGCCCTTTGGAAAAGAAATTTAATAAACAATTTTGTTGAGCTACGTCAACATGAAAGATATGAAATATTGGATCAAGAAGTTGAAATGAAACATTTCTATCTTCCCCATATTTTTTCTACCAACTGTATGTCTCAGTTTGCATTTTGAGGAGAAAATATACTGACATCCACAAAGGATCTGAAGATACAGCTATTGCACTTCTCTAACAGCAAAACTTATACATGCCTAAGGGAAATTAAGCTAGTTATTATTGTGCAGCGAGATAAAAGTCTGGATAATGAATGAGAAAGGTACTAGAAGCCTGATTCCTGACCCATTGCTAAGGCAGCCAAGATGAAAACATTTGTAAACTGGGGATTATATTGTCAGAATTATATATTTTATTTATAAACAAATTCACGCGGTGTTATTTTCTGCTGGCTGTCAGAAATGGCTGTAAGACGGGGCTTGTTTTTTTTTCGCTTTGACACTAAAGGAGTCTACTTCCAGACACTACTAGAATTAGAAAACACTAAACATATCTACCAATGCCACAGGGCGCCTACTTCCAAAAAGTCACTATTTTATCTTACCATAGAATGGTTTAGGTTGGAAGGGACCTTAAAGATCATCTAGTTCCAACCCCCCTGCAATGGGCAGGGACACCTCCCACTAGACCAGGTTGCTCAAAGCTCCATCCAACCTAACCTTGAACACCTCCAGGGATGGGGCATCCACAGCTTCCCTGGGCAACCTATTCCAGTGCCTCAACACCCTCATAGTGAAAAATTTCTTCCTGCTATCTAACTAAATCTACCCTCTTCCAGTTTGAAGCCAGTACCCCTCATCCTATCACTACATGGTCTTGTAAAAAGTTCCTCTCCAGCTTTCTTGTAGGCCTCCTTTAAGTACTAGAAGGCTGCTATACTATCTCCCCAGAGCCTTCTCTTCTCCAGGCTGAACAGCCCCAACTCTCTCAGCCTAATCTTCATGATTCACTCTTTTTTTTTTAAGAAATACATTAGTAACAGTAAAAAGCTTTACTTAACTATGACTCTAACTTTCATGTTAGGGAGGAGCCAGTTCTGACTTTACTCATGCAATATCCTGAGAGATAGTAAAAAACAATGGTTGGCAGGACTGGGTCATCCCACATCCATTAAGATCTCCCTTCTTCCTGCAGTTTCATACTGTGAAGCAGCCAAAATGGAAAGGACCCTACTAGATAGGGTCTTTTATCTTTTAAAGAGATGAACTGCTGTAGGCAGCATGCAAGCTTAATGAAATTCCCAACTCCCTATAAGGGCCATATGTTCTTTAAGGCATCATTCAATCCTAGAGTTAGAAGGATCTAGCACAGCAGCACCTGAATGAGAATCCATGTACTCTGAGCACTGAACAAAAGTTGGAAGAAAGGTCAGCACTGAAGAGAGGACAGGCAATTACATCACTGAAAAGAGGCTCTATCCTTGTGGCCTCTTAAAGGCAAGAGCCAGGATGAAACAACGGCCTCCTCCAAGTTGATAAAGCATTAGTTCCTTTCCCTGCAGAGGAAGCAAATTGTAGCTGAGGAGGAGATAAATGAATTCAAAATAGGCAAAATTCACCAGCATAAAGGTCTGTGAAGTTCATAACTCCCATGTGGATTTTCAAATCATTTTTGCGGGTTTTTATCTTCACACTAAAACTCAAGAGCATGTAAATTTTTCTTCAAGTTACATTTTGAAAGACCTGCACAGTCTTACCGAATACGTTTCAAAGAACTAGCACAATACAGCTAAGCTTTTAAACACATCATGATCCACAAAAGCTAAAACTTTACTCTTATTTTTAATCTGTTTTCTGAAGTCAATAAATCTCACATGAATGCACTAGGTTTTTGCAAGCTTCTTTCTCTGCCTCTCACTTCCTCCTAAAAAATAATTTTCTAACTTAGCAATACAGTTTTATCAAACCTGCATATGACTAAAGTTTTCAAAAGAATCAAATATCTACTGCTGTTGTGAAAAATAGGTAGCCTGGAAGACTACCTGACTACCTACAAGCACCCTGCTGGAGGAAAAATCTTGATGTGTGAGTTCCCGTGCTGTCACAGATCAGATAATCCTCATGGAAGAAATTTAATAAAATCACAAACTGGATGAAAAATCGAAAACTGAGACCAATTTACTGCGAGACACAGATACACTGGAATGTGTGTTATTTCTAGTGCTGGTAGAACTTTTTTCCTCCCATCTAAACTGCATTTTTATACTGAAGACCTGATATTGACCATTCCCCTACAGATATACTATTCAAGTTTCCTCCCTATCTATGTGGTTTTACATTACTAGCTGATACAGTTGTTTAAAAAATCTGAAACTTGGAGTGGCACATTAAAGTTTCAAAGGCATTAAAAATCCAGGAGATAAGTACTTCTCAGGATTGTAACCATTAAAATCTATGAAATTTTTTTTATTATTTTCTCAGTTATTTTAAATATTTTGTCACTTTCTTACGAAAACTGATTTATGTCACAAAATTTTTAATTGCCTATAAATAATTGCTAAGATTCCAAAGCACACAGTGTGGCAGAATATCAGCGTGATTGCTAGCTTTGTGGAATATTGAAAAAATATAAATAAAATTGTTATTTTAAACCAAGTAGACCTAAAGGAATCGACATATTATGCATGTAACCTGGTGACAAAACAAAATTTTCAGTGAATGTCGGGTAAGCCTGAAGTCCTTGACAAGGTAAATATTTCTGACAAATCTGATAATCTCTTTTGCTTGGAGATATGATTACTTAACTTAGCAATAAAATCTGAGGTATCTTGAGACATCTTGATTTAGTTTTGAGGGCTTCCTCACTCCCTGCCCACACACTTTAGCTCTATTGTTTAAAAAGGCATAAAAATTATTTTTATGCAACAGAGCTATACAAATTTAACACATCAGCTGTCCAATTTCATAACTCTACACATTCACCTTTTTTTTTTTTAATAGATCATGTGTCCATCCTATCTATCTATTTCAGTTCTTAGAAATACAATGACACTACACTGCATCTTTTCTGCCAGGAAAATTGGAAAGCATAAAAAGGAAAAAAATCAGGTCAACTGCAATTTTTTGGTTGAAAAATATGTAATGTAAAATTGGCAAGGCAGCAGTGGGGAAAGCTATGGGGAGATGCAGGAAGTAGGCCAGCGAAGAAAAGTATGTGTACCTCCTATAGATGGTAAAAGGGTCAGGTAGCATATAAACTGCATATAAAAAAGATCAAATGGTAAAAAGCAATTAACCCCTTGGCACTGGGAATTGGGATTTCCTGACACCAACTGCTAATGCTGGCCTTAAGGGGTTATAAGATCAAATAATAATAAGCCAAGTCCTGAAATAAAAGCTATCATTTTAGGCAGCGAGGGAAGGCATTTCAAGTACATTCTGGGCTGCCAGACTAGTATGGTACAAGGGGAAGGGCACAGAGGAGAAATAACTCTGAAAGATAAATGGTAAAAATAGTTTTCCAGATTTGGACTCAAACAGACTTCTTTCAACCAACCTTTTTTTTCTTTCTGAATTGAACACACTGTTTTGCCCTATATATCTGTGATCTGTGACTTCATCCAGCTCTTCTCTGATACACAGAGAGATTTAGCCTCCATTTTATGAGCAAGTTCCCTCTCATTTTGTGATTAACTTCTGAACATGTAGCTGTAGGTGGTTTACTTCGTTGCCTTAAACATTATGGTTCTTTTACTTTCCTTCCACACAGAAGGGAAAAAAAAAGAGGAGAAAAAAAAAGAGGAGAAAAAAAAGGCAAGTTACAACAGAGAAATTCCGTAACAAACACAGCAATATTTGACAGTCAACAAATCTGAAAAATTATGTGATTCTAACAGCCTTAACCCTACATTTATGGCAGAGGGGTTGTTTCTTTCTTCGTTTTTAAAAAGAGCATTGGCCCCAGGACATCTGAGAACCTACACTTATTAACTGATACTCTACAGTTTACATATTTGCTAATTTATAGCTTTAAATTACTGCAGAAAAATTAGACATTTTGTATAAAATAATTAGTGAATTTTCAGGCTAGTAGATGATTTATAGTATGGAAACTCTTTACAAACACGAGATGAAGCTGACTTTTTCTTTAGTGCAAACTAAACATTCAGATAGTGTTATAGAAATGCTGGTCTCATCACAAAACTTCAGTTGGTGTAAATATTCCTAGCCCTTTTGAAATTAGTGAAACTTCAAAGATTTCCACTAGTTGAAAATCCAACATCGTTGCACTCAAAAAATTTGCAACATTTTTCAGCATCACTTAATCTCTACCACATGGAAACATTGTAAGGAAAATAGCCTTTGGCATAAACTTCAGTGTTTTGTTTGAAATTTTTTTTATAGGTACAGGATTCTTCTCTGTCAACTACCTATCTTCATACAGGTGTAACAGAGATTAAGAAAAGAAATTAAGTACTGTGTGCCAGATGGCATTTAAAAGGTGCACATAATCTAACTGCTACTCAGTTTTCTCTCCCTCATACAGTTGCTTGTGTTTGGCCATACCAGCTAGTCTGCCAGTAGTGACACTAGTTTTATAACTACCTAGAAAATAGTACCTCAAGAAATTGAAATTTCATGCAGTACACACCATGAACTAGGTAGGGGTAAGACCCAAAGGTACTGTCCCTGTGTATATCCCTTTGTACTGTCATGGCTCCGATTTTGAATTGTGCTCACTGAATTCAATGAAAACATCTCCATCATCTTCAGGGATGCTGGGGTCCAAGCTCTGATAAAACAGCCCTCTCCATATTGCCAACAGAGGAAACAAAGACTGATGAATTCTATAAAGATTATGAGCAGTGGGAAGGAGAAAAAAAAAGATACAAAAGATACAGAAAAACATAATATAAAAGTAAAAGGGAAATGAGGGAAAAAGACCAAGTGTTAAAGAATCCCACTGTGATACAGTACCATATAAAAGACAGCGAAAAGGTACCTGTTACATACTAACATGAAACTGCCGCTCTACAAAAAAAAAAATGCTGCTCGTTGGAAATGAAAGATTGCTTACTCTAAGCAGATAAGATCAAGACCTCATGCACTTTCAAAATGGAAAGCAACACCTGACATGCCTCCTTGCTAAGTGGCCTGAAAATATACAGAGACTGATTCTTCATGCAAAGTTACGAAGTACTTCTCTAGAACACTGATCCCTAAAAGGGATCCCTGAGGACACTACTTGTCACCAGCTTCCTCTCCCAAAGGTGGTACCCAACCAGCATTTTACATTCCTTTTAAGCGCTCTATGAAAACATTCAATGAAACATCATATCCAATTCTTTACTGTACTCCAGAAAGATAAGATCTCTTTTGTTTCCCCAAACTTTTATAATGAACTCTAAAATAAATTGTTCCCTGCTAGGTCAAAAAATGAGATAAAAAGATGCGTTTGATAAAATATGAAAGAGTGTTAGGAATATTACCAGGATCCTACCACTCTTCACCATATTTGTTCTCCAATCCATATTTGAGAAGCTGAGAGTTAGGAAATCCTGACCTCCTATGGCCTGATCAAATAAAGAATATTAGCTCCACCTTTGGGTTGCCTCCAATTAACACTTCTGTTCTGAATTCAACAGCTTCCTAGGAAGCAGGGGAAGAAGATGACAAATGGACAAGGTCATGCAGTAAATGATCTGTTTTACCTCAAACCAGGACAAAAATACATAAAGCCACATATATTTACAAGTATGTAAAGCTTATTTGAAGCTCCTCCAAATAACTCAGAGCCATACTACTTCATGAATGCCTGCATGGAAGTAGGAGTAATTTCTTTAAAATTTATATTTTTCAGTTGTATTATCTAAGCATACTGATATTCTTATATAATGCAAAACAGCTTTTCAGTGAATATTCTAGTCTCAGACTACACTGTTGTAGTAAATCACATCAACACAACCCCGATCCCGTTAATTAAAAAGCAGTTATCTGTTCTTCCACTGTATCCTTAGGGACAGACAGTAGCCAGCATGATATTTTTTTAAACTCTATGGACCAAATGAATGTATGGACAAACTGACCATAAAGCTGCATCTTGATGCAAGGCATTTTGGATGAAAGTCTGGGTACGTACAGTCAGGAAACTCAATTTTGCTCTGTTTTCAGTTGGTTTGTAAGGCAACAGATTTGTATGAGAAAATTGTAGCTTTGGTGGTGACTATACCCACTAGACAAGCTGGGATGAACCATTTTCTCCAAGTATTGTTCTCTGTATGTATCTTCTCTTTTCTCTTATCTGATTATCCTAAGAAGATTAGTGATTATAACAGCATTGTATTTACATTTCAACTGCCATTCCCTTCTACTCCCTCAGAGATATTTCAACAGCTAGTGGACCATTCATGTCATACCAAGCAAACAAGCTTGCTTCTCTTTAGAAGTTACTACTATGAAGACAAAGCTGCCTGGCATTTGCAACAGACTAAGACCATATATGAAACTTAGCATGTCTCAGCTAAGGGGCAAAAAATTCCACTTATGTGGTGGTGATTGCTTAAAAGGGTTCACCCAAATTCCCAGGACAGCAAGAACATGTGCTTGCAGAAAACAGTTAAAAACTAAAAAGGGGAACAGACTTGATTATCTTTCTATACTTGGTCTTACACTGACTTCTTCACTTTTTAAAAATTCTTATGGAAATATGAGATGGTCCTGCTGAAGTTTTCATTCTTATACCTACTATATCCATGATCTCCCCCACGCTGTTCAGCTTCACTCCCCACAACACCTCAATTCATGCCAAATCACTCTCTTTTCTAGGACATTTCATATATACACTATATACTGAAGATTAGTAAAGTGATGCCCATTCTGTATAATAAAGCACATATATCCCTAGAGACATGAAGCTGAATTGAGAAAATCCCAAATTCAATCACAGTTTTGGCGTAAAGGCTGAGGTGTTCCTGTCACTTAGACTGAAAGCCTATTTTCTGCCTGATAAATTACTGTTCTCCCCCTTCAAATTTCTCTACTTTGGAAATTATTTCTGCAACATATTGGAGGGTACTGATGCTACTAGATTAGGAGATTAGTAATCCTAATTAATTCTTCCATAATGAGAGATAATGCCCTCTCCAAAGAGCATTTCAAACAGAAATCTAAGTGCTCTGAACCATCCTTTGAAGGAGGGCCCTCTTCCTTCCCCATTGACTATGACCATAGATATTCTGAGAGGTACTTAAAACAGAAGATTTAAATGCCATTCACTGCTATTACTGAAAGGCTTTTCCTCCGTAATTTTTTTACAAGTAAGTGGGGTAAGACCTCATGACAAGGTTAAGCAACTGCAGTCAACAAATGGTTAAGAAATTTTATCTGATCAGAAAAAAAAAAAAATCCTTTGAACTGATGATCACAGAAAAGCAACAGAAGCTGAGTCAAAGCTGGCTTTCTTACATCCTAGGGGGAAAAAAACACAATTCCTTTTTGATATCATTATTGTTGTTTAACAAACAAGGTAGTCTAAGACAGACTTGGAAAGCTCCCAGCTTTAGAGCTAGGTCCATTCCTCAACCAGTAAAAGTATTTACCAATCTAAATCACTCTCAACTTTTAGATATAGTGCATATAATCTTTTCATCAGCAATAAGTTGTATACACTGAAATATTTCCTTTTACCTGCCAATAGCTCTTCATTCCATGGCTTTTAACAGTCTACAACTCCTTCACCTGTTTAGGGTTGTGGATAATTGGATGTCATGCTGTTCTTGCATAATATTTTTCATGTGTAATTTGAAATATGTAATCATAAAATAAAGAAAATGTATATCTAACATGAGAAAGGTGAATTAATAATTCTTAAGTTTTATTCTCCAATGAAAAAAACTGTAATTGCGCAGTATAATTTGGCAGGGATCAATTAGGAAACACTGTATGAATACACATTACATTATTGTAATTTCATATAATATTTTCCAAATTATGTAGGTATTTCTACAGAGAATTCAGAAAAAAGCATCTACACATACCTGTTTCAAAATATATTTTGCTTTATATGTAATCTGTAGAAAGGATTTTCCCCCAACAGTTATCCCTGTATTGCCGCAAAATGACAGCTGTAATTATACAGGAGAACCTTCCCCCCTCCCTGAAGGACAGAAATTACAGCGGGATACAGTCTGAAAACCAGCCAAATGCTTGTTTAAAACTGTTTGAATGCTTTGCAAGCGAGGTATTTTTCAGCTGGGGCTCTTCTTTCAACCACACAGAACAATGGCTCATATAAATGCAAAACAGGTATGAGAAACAGGCAGCATGGTTTCCCCAATCTAACACTATTAACCATCTGACCCAGTATTGGCAGGATGCATCTCAGGAACGTCACCACTCGCTCTGACAGAGCCCAAGGACCAGGGAATGTATTGTGAAAGATAAAGGAGCAAAACAAAAAATATATAATAAAATCCTCCATGCTCCTAGGCAAAGAAATATGTTGCAATAAAACTTTTAAAGCATTTTTTCCTGTATTACACTGCCTGCTTTTTACATAAAGGAACCAGGAGGACAAAGTCCTCACACACACACACAAAACCTTTAAAAAGCTTTTGAAAAGCTTTACAATTTCTACAAAGAGGCTTCCTGTAGCCCTTTGAGAAGGCAAACAGTGCTTTTAAGTGCTATATTTTTATTCTTTTCAACTTGTAGATAAAATCCAGGTCTGATCCAGAACATCCTCCGCATGCACTAGTTTTGCAAGGGAAGTTAATATAAATTTATCTCACTGATAGCATCATAAGCATGCAGTGGACAGGAAAACATATGTCACAACCTCACCGCAGTAAAATGAACACAGTAAACCAAAAATCATCAAGTCTGCAGATGTGAGGATGGCATCAAATACACTTTAGGCACGATTATCTGCACAAACTAATTCAATAGTACAGTAATCATGCAAGCTCCTTACATATGAAAAAAGACACATGCAGATGCTTATAAGGGTGGGATTAGACACCTTATTAACAGTCCCAGTAAGGATATTTTCTTCAGTTAGTATCTAAGGTACCAGAATTTAATCTCTGATCTCAACAAAATTTCCTTCCAAGGACACGATGTTTCATTGTGAACTTAGTTTCTCTGAATACTTGCATTCACATCAGTGGAAACTTCTCCTTGGATGTGATGATATAGTAACAGACATCTCCCATCTAAATGCATGCAAGCGTTTCAACAGTACTTGCAGCTAAGCATGTTGGACACTGTATTCCACGTGCCAGATTCCTCTTGCAAAATCCTGATTATCGTCTTTGACATGACAACATTATGAGAGCTACTGAAAAGGTTTACTTATTTTTCTTCCTTCTTCCAGACAGTATGGGTCCCACAGGCCAAATTCAAGCGAACACCAAACCATTAAGGAAAGTATGGGGGCTATCACATCTTGTACCCAATAATCACATGAAACACCCTTCTGTAGTCTGCTACAGATCTGAACAGGACCTAAGGCAAGGGTTCAACAAAATATTTCAAATCTGTGACCCTTTTGTTGGTGTAAGTTTAAACCACAAATTTCTACTGCTTTTACTAGCTCTTTGTTTCAACTGAAAGTTAGGCTGTGCTTAAACTTCACCTTACAGGGAGAGGATTATGGTTCTTAACTCTTGCTATCCATTACAGTATGAAACTCGCCAACACCTGTGTCTTCTGGGCAATTTATATTGTGTATTTCATATGAGCACGTATCTTCAAGCCTGTTGATTTTGCTGAAATAACATACATTTGACATTTAAAATTTTAACTTACATTTAGTTCCGTGGAGCTTCGATCAATGTCTCCATTCTGGAGGGTGTCTTTCACTGAAAAAATATCAGTCTTTTCCTTTACTGTTCTCCATAAGAACCATGAAATAGCCTGAGAGAGTATCATTTGGTTACCCATATTTGCAACTGGAGAAAGTAAAACAACAAACTAATGAAAAATTATTGCATAAAGTATTTTGGGAAAAACAGTTGCCTGGTCTCTGCCACTGGCATGCATGTTATTTAACACAACTGCAAGGCAGAGCAGGAAATAATCAAAGGTGACAGATTAAGAGTTTTTTAATTGGGTTTAAATTCAATAATATTTTATGAGGAAACCAAAAATAGACTTTATGTGCTAGCCCCAGTGGCAACTATCCAAGTTTAAAATCAAAGATTATTAACATATGAAAATACACCATATCAAGGGATAACTATGCTGTTTTAAACATGATTATTTCCAGCCGGTATTTCCACCTTATGTAATGCAAGTTACCCACTGACTGATTAATCTTTAAGACCCAATTACAGTTTTAGCTCTAAGGGAGACATTTCTGAAGACATTTTCTTAACTTATTAAGGTAAATATGATGTATGGAATTAATCTAACAAGACATGGAATTATTTTAGTCATGCAGGAAATGAAAGTCAATTTCAAAATGTATCAAAAATGCATGCAGGTTAGAACTTGCACAAAACTCACCTTGGAGATGGCTGAAAATCAGTTAGTCAGCTGATCTAGGAATATGAAATGAGACTTCAGTCAATTATTAGAATCCGTTCCTGAAAAATCTACAAATATAAGCAAAGTAAAATGCTCTAAACATTCTTAAAGCACAGGTATCCTTCTTAGTGAAACATTTAGTTGTGTGACATCTTAATATTCATATTTTTATTTACAATCATCTGGAATTAATCCTGCATAATTAAGTGGAAAGTATCTGCAAGGAATGTATTTTGATCTGTAATAAGAATATACCACATAGTTTTGGGATCATGATGGAAATTATTCTTCACACAACACTTCCAGATTTTTTTATTTTTTTTTTAACTTTAAAACCCTATCTCTAAGCCTGGACCTGTTTTGGAAATTCTAAAATCCTGAACACAGCAATTTTACTTGATTTACCTACATACTCCTACTGTTCGACAGATGCATAATGCTTCTCAGATAAAGACAGTATTTTAGAGTCTACTAGCAAATGCAACAAAGTTGTAACTAAACATCTTTTAACACTTTGTTTCCATTTTCTCACACTAAATACTTGAAAAAATTGCTTTTACGCCTGTTTTCACCCCAAGGACTGCAAAACTTCTTTGTACCCATAAATCTAATAGAAATCAGAGAAAAGAAGATAAAATAATGAAAAACAAATTGGTGCATTGAATCAAAAAGAATGATACAGACTTTTGACAAGAGATGGATATCAGACTACATTTTATTTATTGTACACATTTGCATTGTACACAAGTTCTTTGTATTTACCCATCCATTGTTTGCATACTGACTGGTTCCTACACTCTCATATTCCACCGCGCCAGGAGAACAAACACTTGCATACTTACCCTTTGAAACAGTACACACATTTACAGAGAACCTAAAAATAGATGCCTTCATTGGAACTGCAACATATATTACAAATGGTAAGATGGAGCAGTATGCCACTACCTATATCATTAGGCACTGTGGCTTTCACCACAGGAAATTCATTATCCTCTACTCTGCTAGGCATGAAAGGGTCATGACTTTCTGCCCTCATTGAATTCCTACTCACATTTCTGTAATATGCCTGAATGACCTTTATATACAGGCATATGTCAGGCAGTTGTGAAGCTCCACAATTTTTACTTTTTCAATGAAAATTCTGTCAATTTTGGCTATTCTCCAAATAAATACCTATATACATTTTATGAGTCCATGAAATCATTACAGATATACTTAAGAATCTGGGCATCTCCTTTCCTTTCTTTCATTCTACCACAGTGATCTTTGGGCTACCAAAACCAACTCCTTATGTTTCCTAGTCCATATGCGTCTTTTTGCAGAGAAGAGTCAGTGAATTATTCTGACATAAGCAACTCAAGGCAGTAGAGTGGCCATAGGACCACTCTTGATGAGTTTCAGATTAAAAATTTGCTAAACCATTGCTAGTCCTGATTTCTATACTCTTCTGCTTGCCCTGTTTTCCAGTTTCGCTTTTGGTCTTCAGTAGGATGAGGGGGGATTTGCAATATATCAGATTAGTACAACGCTGCACCTATATTTCATCAGGACCAGCCAAATCCCCACTTTGGAGCTCAAGGGGGCAATCTTTATATACAAGTTAGTGAAGCTATTCATTATTTTACCATGAAAAAAGACAAAGGCAATTTTTGGTAAAACTAGTAACAGAATAAATGATCAAATACAAAAAAAACCCCATGGTGGTAGACTTCTGGTAAATCCAAAAATAGCTTCAAAGAAAATCTTCAAAGCAAAACCAAATAAAATGCTTGCACCAATACTCTGATCCAAAAAGTGGTCTTATGTACATACTTGCTTATGTATATGCTGTTACAAATCATTCACACACGAAACTACTCCTATTCCAGAAGAGTGCCTTTTCACTGATTAATATAATGAACTTTCAAAGTAGCTTAAATTTAAGACAGTATGGCAACAGGAATATTGATAAAGAAGTAGTATGCTTTATATATATGCTGGTCAATACTCGGTCCAATCTTGTTCAATATATTCATCAATGACCTGGATGAGGGGACGGAGTGTATCCTCAGCAAGTTTGCTGATGATACCAAACTGAAAGGGGTGGCTGACACTCCAGAGGGCCGCGCTGCCATCCAGCATGACCTGGACAGGCTGGAGAGCTGGGCAGAGAAGAACCTAGTGAGGTTCAACAAGAGCAAGTGCAAGGTCCTGCACCTGGGGAGGACGAATGCTAGGCACCAGTATAGGTTAGGGGTGGACCTGCTGGGAAGCAGTACTGAGGAGAAGGATCTGGGGGTCCTGGTAGATAGTAAACCCAGCAATGTGCCCTTGTTGCCAAAAAGGCCAATGGAATCCTGGGCTGCATAGGGAAGAGTGTGGCCGGTAGGTCAAGGGAGGTCATTCTCCCCCTCTACTCTGCACTGATGAGGCCATAACTGGAATACTGTGTCCAGTTCTGGGCTCCCCAGTTCAAGAGGGACAGGGAACTGCTGGAGAGAGTCCAGCGAAGGGCAACTAAGATGATTGAGGGATTGGAGCATCTCCCTGAGAGAGCTGGGACTTTTTAGCCTGGAGAAGAGAAGGCTGAGGGGAGACCTTATTATGGCGTACAAGTATCTAAAGGGTGGGTTGAAGGAGGATGNCAATCCTGCTTTGGCAGGGGAGTTGGACTAGATGATCTCTAGAGGTCCCTTCCAGCTCTGAAAATTCCGTGATTCCATGATATGTGCATCCTACCAAAGTTCATACTAATTTGTATGTTTAAACAGGCTCCTATACAGTTGCAACTTACTTCATCTCCAAGGAGAGGAAAGTAACAGTAACCAAAGGATGAATTCACATTAGGCGTTAGTGCTCTGCAATGAGACCACAGTTGGAGGCCCCTGTCTCCATGTGTTGCATATGCATGTACTTGTAGAAATGCAGTATCTAGATCTCATGCAGCTACTGAAATGCTAAGTTGTTCTCAGTACAAATATCTCAGAAAGCCTTGATGAAAATTTGTATCATCTCTCAGTAAGACCTTCCCTATTTACCCCTTTGTAAAGTGGCTGTGCTCCTGGTTGTATCCAGTTCAGTCCAGAGACTGAACTAGATTTTAGTTCAGTTTTACAATTCAAGTCAGATTTTATTACATGCATTTTATCAAACTGACACACATGGATACACATCATCACCCATGTAGTAGTAAATTTATTCTGCTTGCAGGGGGACCACACAAAAGCTGTTGCTACTACATGAAAATTGCACTATTATTTGGTAAGCCATCCTATAAAGACCCCAGTAGCTATCATTACTAAGTTACATCGCTTCCATCTATGTTATGAATATGACTGATCTGTCTTGTTTGGGTACTTGCAGGAACGAACTTAAACCTTGCTGAATGAAGATTCATTCAGAGATTTATAAAGCCCAACAACAACAACAACAAAAAATCCCTCATTTTTTTTAATCTCATCTTTCCAGAGTGTTCTCAGTGATATGATCCCACAAGAGAACAAAGTGATTTACAACCTCAGAAAAAAACAGCAATATGGTCAGTGCCAGTATACATGTAATCATGCACATCAACATAAAGGGCTTTGTACCTCTAAGTACAATATATTCAACAGTATATCAGAAGGAAAACAATGTTGGTCGTAATGAATACTTTGTTTGGTATCTACTTATTATAAAGTTTATTCAGCACATCATTGGATGCTAAAACTAAACTCTACATATGCAGAAAAGATAAGTGACATTCTCATTGGTTTCTCTAGGAATTTATGAAGGTACATGTCCACACATACAGAACTGAATGTAAAATAGTAATCTCAAGTATGATGTGTAGTGAATTAAGAGCTGTGAATTCCCAGTTCCTAATCTTGTACTTAAATATACTGTTTTATTTAATGGGAACCCCCTTTCCAAATTTAATATAGAATCTTTGAAAACTGCTTACTTTTGTGCAGCTTTCCAAACCTTCTATATCAATGGCAAGTGAACCACTCAGAAAGAATTTTCAGTAAGTGGTATCAAGTGGGCCCAAAATACCCGTTGACCCTGAAAGCAAGAAAATGGAAACAGTCACTTCAAACTATGTAATTTATATTCTCCAATAGTGTTAGAGTGAATAGCATTCAGATAATCTGTGAAACTCTCAAACCATTATCATTTACCCTATGAAACAGCTTCATTGTAAGATGAAGAATCTGTAATACTGGAGGAGCACTTTTATACAACAGTCAAGAGATTTCTGAAATGCTCTCAGGAAATGTAACCTCCACAAAAATTCTCAAGGTAAAGACTTACACTGTTTGCACAGATCACAACAATACAAAAACAATTCCAGAAAGTGAATGACAGCAATTTAAGAACAATGGATTTAAAAAAAAAAAAAAGTCTTTAGAATTCCTTAATATAAGAGATCACTTAAAAGATTGTCCTGGTTTCACAAAGACTTAGGTAGGACAGAAAATCAAGGGCTAGTCAGTAATTTATATTTTACGTTACCAAAATGCAATACAAAAAATTAATGGGCCAAACCAAGCAAACTAAAAAACACTCTCCCTTAGCACTGATCAGCAGAACTGGAAACCCTTTATACACAAATGGAAGGAGCAATCTGATTTCCTGCAGACACCAGTGGTATCAAAAAAAAAAAAAATCCACCCCCCCCAAACAGTTCATATTTCATAAATCTATATTAGAGGCCATGAGCACTCACTACCGCTAACAGTCTTGTAATGTAATCCTTCCTCCATCTCTCAGAGGAGTACTAAGCATATCACTAGGTTAGCATGTTAGCAGATCTATAGTTCTTATAATTTCCAACCTAGGTATGAATGTTTGAAAGTAAATTACTTCATCCTTATACTGCAAACTAGACTTTTGCCTAAAGATGCACACACACACAAACCCCTCTCCTCCTTCCTGCCTCTTAATAACTATTTATAGAATGCAATCATATTAGCATGCAGACACTTCTCCCAGACTAAATAAGCCAAGCTTTCATCTTTTCTCACAGAAACAGCTCTCTCTTTCCTTGAAAGCAGTTGCAGCTCAAACCCCTCCTCCACATACACAGTTATTCCAACTGGAATGAGTCTTCTTGTATGCAGATAATCAGACTGTACACAGTATCTCAGAAAAGCTCTCACAGTCCTTGCACAATGAAATATATACTTCTCCCACTTTACAAAAAATGCCTCACATGATAGAAATGTGCATTTTTTTTTTTCCTGAGTCAATCATCACAACCATCCTCCCTTCCGAGCATATGTGGTTTTGCAGTACTACTGTGGCACAGAAGGCACCACAGTCAGGGAATATGCAGGCTGTATTTCACAGCCGGACATCTGGATGGAATCAAAAGTCTATCATTAATATTGTCAACTGCAAGCTATAAGTGAAAAGCATAATAGTGATAAGAACATAACTCCAGCATCTATCTACCAATGTGTCTGAAACCAGCAACACCTAGATGTTACACGGTCTGTGGGAACCACTCAAAATATTTTAATATAAAGTCCTAAACTTCTTCAACAAAAAATTCATATCTGATCTTAGGTCAAATTCTTCAGACTTCTAGCAGACACTATTAATTTAAACTTACAACCACAAATATCTCTTTATTTGGGGAAAAAAAAAGTATACCATTTCGCACTAAAACAGTACACAGTAACGTCAAAAATGGTAACACATCTAAGCTAATGACAGACCAGAGATTCATCTCAATCCAAAGTATTTCCAGTTGGTTACCTTACGAAATTTCCAAAACCATGCAACTGAGGATGCTCCACACAAAGTCACTCCACTAAAGAATGGAAATACTATGACACTTTTGAAAATCATTTATAACAAAGCTGGCCTGGTAATAATCTGTGACATTCACCACCTATGGTTGAAAGAAACTTAACTGTTGGTATCACACTAAATTTATACTCTTGGTGACAGGGAAGAGAAATCATTGCTGTCTGTAGAGGAAATCACAACGTACAAGGAGTTCTATTGAAATATATTGAAAATATTTCTACTGTAATTAATTTTGACCTATGTACTAGTTGTTCTCATGATCATTTTACCATATCAATGATGAGATTTATTCTGGTTTATCAATTAGTTTTGTTTTCATACTATTTTATTATTTTTAATTCTATTGTGTTAGAGTTGTATAGTTTGTAGAATTCTTTGCTCTAGATAGAGCAAAGGCTATATTATTACTACTGTAGATTCTGGCTTATAGGATGATTGGTACAAAGACTATTTGATCTGGAAGCATATAAGGAAAGGAGGTGAATCTTGAATGCTAACACAGGTAATAAGAAATGCTCAGACAGAAACAAGGCTTTGAATTCTTCACACTAGTAAGCAATACAAACTGTGAAATAAGTAGATAGGATCTGGCCCAGACACAGAGGGGTATACTGTGTCATAAAGTCCAGACTGTTACCATCAGGCAGACACGTCCATTTCACAAAATTTCAAAACCCACTTACATTCCGGTGGCTCCTTTGTGAATAGAAGAGAGAGCGCATAAATTTTGTGACGTAGTTTAAGTTGTTAAACTACTCTAGTCCTGTGTATATATTTCAAATATTTCTTTTCATATTTGTGCACTCCTAAAATGCAGTGCTGCTCACAGACATCCTACTTTTTTTTTTTTTTATGAAGCACTTTGTCTATGCCACTCCTCTTTTTTCGAGTGTAGAGCTGGCCAGTACATTGGAGCAAATCTTTTCTCATACATGAATGGGAATAAGAATCTACATTCCACTCATTCAGTACTGCACCTTGAGAAATGCATCCCAAGTAATAATGATGCCTTCTCTTCAGATACCAATATGATAGCAGTTGCAAATGTACCTCAATTATACGTTAATATGGCTCAAATACATATAATAAATACTTACAGAAAGCCCAAGTAGAGAGAAAATACAAAATATAACATGGTATGAAGTGCATGCTTGCACTTTGAGTTTGAGATAGATGTATTGTGAATGCCAGTAAAGCTTTCATATGTTTAGGTTGTATTACATCAGTCTTACTACAGCTGTAAAATGGAGTAACAGTAAAGTATAACAAACCTTTATTTATTTGTGCAAAACCACAGGATGCAGCTTTTCAGCCTGCATTCTCCCACTATTTAAAAACACCCCTTGTTTTATGTTGGAACTGTTTGAGAAAACTGAAGAGAATTCACTGTCCAGTTCTCCACAAATTAGCAAGTTAACTTTCGAGCCAAATCTTAATAATACTTTAATAGTAGAACAGTGATATTTCACACACTATATTCTGATAGTAAAGCACTGAGGAGGCACAGAAGACAATTTACATTATTGTAGGAAATTTCTTATGACATAAACACCTTAGGTCTCAGACCATTTCTCTTCCATGCTTCTACAGCAGTTATAACAATAAGATGCTGGTTACCAGGACTTGTAAATGTTCCAGGGAAAAGGTGGGATGCAGACCACATAAATTTACTGTTTGGAATGTGGGTATTTCCGGTGTTTTGAATATTTTATTGCTTTTCCAAGCCAGAAGATAAATACAAATTCCCTGAATGAATTCCAGTTTGAGAATTCTAAATAATCTTCATTTAGCAGAAATTAATTAATGACAGTTAAATATTCTATGTAGATAAATACCATTCTATAACATTACCATTAAATGTTTATGACATTGCTTTAGATGTCAAAACACTATCCACTGCAATATCCGATTCAAAATGAAACATAGAAAATAGCATCCTCTAAAAACAGAAGCAAATGTTGAAACTGAAAACATTGAATTCCTGAAGTTTCAGCTGTTGAGCAAATTCATTTTCTAATGGAAAAACTATTGCACAGCTTTTAAAGATTATTTCTAATAGGCACCCATAGTGTATATCCATAATAAAGAGCTTTGTAACAGGTATCATAGAAGTCATCTTTGTTTCCAGTTTGAGCCAACTAGATTACAATGAACTTAAAACCTACACTTTGGAAGATCTTGTTTACCAGAATCTAAAACCATTAGAAAGTTTTTATTCTTATTCAAAAATAAATGAAAAGAAAACATTAAGCAAGGCATTTTGGAAACGTGATGTAGATAAAGTTAAACACAGTAGAGAAAGAGAGTGCTAATTTAGAAAATTAAAACTTGCACATCATCTATCTTCTGGTCAAATGTACCTCCTTCAAAACTTCATGAAAACATAATTTTTCATGCATTATTTCACTGTATGTAACAGTATCAATTACATTACCTCACTGTGGAAATGAAGTATAGACAAAATAATTGTAATAGCGTCTGCTTTTAATTTTGATAGAGAAATAATAAAGGGATTCATGAGGTTTTGGTCAAAACATTTTTTCTTTGAAGGATATGACATACAATAGACCTTAAGGAATTTTGTGTCCACTGTGACTTGTCCTTGGCAAAGTAGCAAGACTCCTTTTTTTTTTATTATTATTTTTTTAATGACTCTTTCTTTCTATCAAAGGAATAAGAAGGTTCTTTTGTACTGTCCAAAGAAATTCTGCTCAGTAGGTTGGAAAAAAAAGCCCTGTTTGAATAAGTAGGAATTCTAAGGCAAAGTCTTTGTCACTGTGAGGTTTCAGTTCAACTTCTTAAACATCAGTAAGACTTTTATGACATCAATATCTTACAGCTGTATTTTCAGTGAGGTAATTTCTTTGTCTTGGACTTCAGAATTTAAACAAGCACAGTAGTAGTCTCATAGAGTGTAATGGGAGGACATGCAAGTCTACAGCTGGGGCCTAGGAAAGTATCACTTTACTCCACTACCAGACTTAGAAGTTGTGATACACGGACTTTTGGTATGTCATGTTGCTATGGAGATACCACTGGCATAGATCTTAGGTAACATATTGATGGAAGTCAACACTAACTGGCAGATCTATGTTTGCATACAAAGGCCACACCAAGCACAAATGAAAAACGACTCTGTCCCCTTGTACACAGTTCACATAACGTGATTCAGAGTTGTCTTCAAACTTTGAAAGTAAAAGAACTGAGGAAAAATACTCTCCTGACCCATTCTTGTCCCAGCTAGTGTTTTTCCACCATGCTTAAAAGTTCCCAGGAGAAAAAAAAATTTAAAAGTATATACTTTTCAATGTATGCAAAAAAGACATTTCCTTTCTCCAGAATGAGATCTGCTTCTCCATTTCGGAAAAATCTATATCATTATTCTCCCAAGATTGTCTTCAATAGGCCACTGAAGAAGGACAAACTCACCTTCCCAATCTAATTGTTTTTATATTTCTTTTCCTTATAATGTTTTTTCTTTTAAAAAGATGTAATGTAAAAAAATGTAAAAAATACATTTAAAATATCAAGTTAATGAACTTGTGAATAAGCCTTGTCATCTCTTTTTGTTTCATGAATGTAAAGAATACCCTCAAGTCTGTTATGTTTCAGTTTCTTGTTCTGTTGACTACCTAGTAAAGATAGATGTCCTCTTTGAACATGCCAGAGAAATTTCTTGCTTTTAGAAATAAATTAGTTTTCTGGTTTTTTTCAGAATTGCTGACATCACAATGAGTAATGCTATTATTAATACCTTGAGAGGTACTAATTTTTTGCATATGGATGATATGGAACCAAATACATAGGTTATGCTGGAATCATAATACTGCTAATGGAAAGTCAGTCTTAAGTAGTCATCCTGCATTTCCTCTTCCTCCTATCTCATATACATATTATATGAAAAATATTATTAGCCTAATATATACCCTGATTTCTTCTGTTAATCATCTTGATGGAATTTATTCACAAAAATGCTACATTCCTCAGAATGAGTGAAATGCTTTTAATAGATTAAATTATTGAAGTAAAATAATGTGAATCAAAGCAAATAAATGACTGCATTTTAATGCATGTTTACAGGTTACATTTTAATGCATGTTTACAGGTTAATATATGTGTTTAATGCAACATATTTGGAAAAATGTTCATATCATGTATGCTCTGTACGTAGAGGCCCACAAAATCTTTAGTCAGCCTTCCAAGTCTAATCAAAGATCTATTTTTTATGGACAGCTCCTGTTCAGAGAGATTGCTGAATCTTGCTTTTGTGTTATTTATAATCTAGATTGATATGTGGCTCTGAGGAAAATATACACACTTTATATTTTTTCATAAGTGAAGTGTGTTTGACCATTTTACAGCCCAGAGCATATGACTTCAGGAATTTTCATTGCATATGTTTTCTTCAAAACACAACAAGCTAACGACTGTTCATTAAAAGTTACTTGGGTTTACCACTTCTTCATATTCTGCCCACAACCCTTCCTTCTTTGACTAAAGCAGACTTATAGAGGAGCATGAAAGTATGGGCTTGGCTTTAAAGGAGATATATGCCATTGTTGCGGAAAACATGAAGGGAACAGTATTTAGTTTCTCTGTTTCTGCACTTGTTTAGGTTAAACCTAGTGCATTTTGTAGAAGCAGACTTTGAAAACAGGATTATCTGAGTACAATTCTTTGCAGCCCCAATACTTTCTGTAAAACCCATGTCACATCAGAGGTGTGCCTCGGTGGACCTAATTCTTTAAATAGATTTTAAAATCCAATCAAATGAAACTAAGCAGTCTTGCTCCTTAGGGACATATGGTACTAAATGAAAGAAACACTTAACAATGAAAGAAAGAGATAATAGCAGTCACAGGACTACATTATTCTTACACATATGTATATAACATACAGAAAAGAAAATGCCTTGTGCAGTATGAATAGTAAATTACATCCTCAATAGATTAGCTAAACTGACTGAGAAAACAATGTTACCTGAAAGGCTGTCAATTTAGAAATGACAAAAAGAAATAAAATCTTTTAGATGGGAAGGAAATGTGTTTTTAAATACATATTTCAGCCCTCAAAATGTACTTGCGCTACTGTGATGTAGGAAAAAAATAGTCTCTATAACAGAGAAAGTAGATGGGGTAGCAAGCTGTAAAAATTATACTTAAAAAGTAGGATCCTTTGTTCTCTTCCACTGTGTTATGACATAATTATATAATATTAACTTTAATATATAGTAATGGATTAGTGTCAGTATTTCACAGCATACTGCAAATAAGAATATTAATACCAGGATAAATGCAGTTTCAGAAATTGCTGACATTTGGAAAATGACTATTTGACACTTGAACCCCCTGGGTCAGTTTTACAATTTATATGAGGTGCCCAGAGCTGATACGCAGTTTATTAAAATGTATTTGCTATCATGAAACAAAGATTTTTAAAAAAATCTGCAGAAATTATAATTGAATTAAAACTCAAAGTATTCTTCTACTGCAGAATCCAAGTGGCTTACATGTAAATTACCTGCTTTAAAACAAAATCAAATAATAACTATCCACAATTTGCAACAAAGGATGTTATGACCAGGCATCAGGCATATTTTGCAAAAGCAGCCCCTTGACCTTTGGGTTCTTCTGTCACTTACCAGATGGGTTGGGATTTAACATTGGTGTGATAGCAACGGAACTGAGCCAATAAGGAATAAAAAGTTATAGTGATTACAGCAAGATATATGTATGATTGACTCAAATTAGCGGAAAGCACTCATTGCTAACAGAATAACTATCTTCAGCATCCAGCAGGAGCACAGGCAGACATATTTCAGTGTTTTTTAGTGGTTTCTCTTTTTATCCTTTTTCTCTAAAGGCTATGCAACACACCCCCACATTTGAAATTAAATGACCGTTTTAATTATGATAGTTTGTTTTACTGATATAGATACACTCTCTCACTTGGCTGATTTTTTAGAATGTTTCATTCATTATTTTATTACTATTGGTCCCTTAAGATTGTCATATTGAATTTTCCTAGTCTCTGAAGTAATGAATATTGTAATTAAATCTTGGTTAAAGGTAGTTCACAGCCAAATGGTGCTCATTTCTTCCAAGCATCTGGTTGCCAATTCAACTTTTAGTTTGCTGGCTTTGATAATTCTTTGACCCTGATCAAAGAACTTTTTAATAGAGCTCTTAGTGGCTATTTACATGAGAAGATAAGAAGTGGAGAATGAAACTACAGAAAAAGCCAATCAGGCACTAAAATTCTGATGGCTTTTACCACATCTTACTCTCCTCTCCTTCAGAATAATCACAAGGATACAGAAGTGAAAACAGGTGGAGTTAACTAAAAAAGTCTGTTCATTGCCCCAAAGGGACTACAAATTACATTAACAGTTAGATCCTGTCCTCCTTAATCCCATGGAACTCAGTGGTAGTTCCAAGTAAAGCAGAAGTCAGCCTTATCTGGTATATATATTCATGAAGCTAGAATGCGAATACCCAAATTTAGTGAGAGCTAGTTACACAGATGCCGAGGAACAATTACCATACGAGAGCTGAACTTTTGTCATGCTGTGACTGTAACTCTTTCAGGTGCCACGCAATCTAATTCACGTTACATCTTGGACAAAACCATATCAGGGCATTAATAGAAACAACTAGAAGGAAAACAGATTGTTCCATACCATGGGGGATGCAAGGAAATGCAATGGGGAAAGAGCTGATCTCCAGTCAACCTTAGAGAGAGACAAACAGGCCTGTGAGAGCTCTTTTGGAGGCTGGCATGCAGAACCACTGGCTTAAAGTAAACAAAGCACGTGTCTAGAAGATTTTGAGATGAATGAATGAAGAGAGGAGCTGCAGAGAAGGAGGATGTAACAGGATTCATAAGAAATGAAAGAGCAGAAGATAGACTTACTATGTTGGGGGAAACAGGCTAAGGAGATAAGCCAGGGTACCTGTCCTCACATCAAGCGTAGTTCTTTCCAGAGCCTGAACAGAGCTCACAGTTTAAGCTTTCTTCTGTCAGAAAAGCTCCATAGAAAATTGGGTAAAAAGTTCAATATTCCACCCCGTTTTGCCAGGAGTTTAATCAGAGGGACGCAGCATAATCTACTTTTCTACTGTGGCAGACGGTTTTGGATCATACTGCAAAAACCGCGTATGCAGTCTCGGAAAACTGCTGTAACCTGAACCGGAGCAGACTGACATTGTACTACACAAGTTCAAAAAATGACTGCATTTTGCCCATACCCAAAGGGACCATAACAGAGAGGGAGGCAGAATGGGCTCCCATCTCCAAGATGAGGTACACAGACCATAATTACCACCTGGCTGTACTCTTTCAACATAGGTAGCAGAGTGCAAGCCAGATCTATAGCTCTGGCACCAATACTACCTCCCAAATCACAAGATGGGGATCGCTTCTTCCAAGTTAGGCATTAATTGTCTATTCATTTTCCAAATACATGGACTTGGGAGCTTAGAATGATCTGTAGAAGAACTGAGCACTCACAGCTTTCAGTAAGGTCAGTGGAAGAACCGCTTTGGGAGTGGGGGACAAACTCTAAAAGGGTCCTAAACGTCTTAAATGTAAGAGTCAGCATTATCAGATATTTCTGACTTTATAACTCCTTAATTTATAAGATATAGATATAAGCTTCTTGAATTACAGAGGGACTAGAAAAATGCATCAAAATTAGCAAAAAACCTAATCTTTCTATTGATGAATACCTCAGAAATTAATAACTCTGTCTTGACAGCAAAGTTTGAAATAGCATGCAGTAAATAACCTCAGATATACATATAGATCAATAAAATGGAAGGTAATCAGTGTTGTGTTATAAGCGAGCAACCCTTTGGACTAAGTAAAACAGCCATCCTAATGAAAAAATGGTATGAGATCACAGCCTGACAGGTGAGGTTTTTAACTCTCAGTAATTGCAAACATTTATGAAAAGGCTAGATAAATATTTTTTAGAAATACACAGTACAGCTGATTTAATTTTGAGCCCATGGCAGAAATTAGGGGAGACCTCCCCTAGTCCTATAATTTTATGACTCAAAACTGTATTCTAATGCTTACATACAAAAAGGAAAAAAAAACCAAAAATGTATGGGCAACCTTTTTCAATCTTTTGCTAACTTCTGACTGACTGACTTCATTTAAAAAAAAGTTATTTAGGTCCCAAGTCTGTTCTTTAATAGGAAAGCCTCATCATTTGGCAAATACAAACTAGCATGTTGACAGTCATCCTGCATACATAGATAGAAAGATATATATAGAGAGATGGATATTAAAACCCCCACATTTCCCTACAAGCAATTTTAAAACACAAATTGCACTTTTAGGCAGAATGCTTGCTGTCTTAACAATATCAAAATATCATGCATGTAAGTACACACAAAGCAAAACCTACCAAGTGTAAGTAAACCATTTGCAAACAATGAGGACCCATACGTTTAAATACACACAACTTTAAACTTTTAGAATAAAACATTCTGTGGTCTGCTCAGTCTCAGACAAAATACTACAGCTATTAATTTTCTTATTAAGGAGACTTTTCAAATGACTATAAAAATACCAAAAACATCCTCTTGTTCTCCCGGACTATGCATTAATTTTCTCTTGGTGGTCATTACCTTATTCCTGCCTTACAAAGAATGGCATGCTGTTGTGGCATTACCAATGTAAGGCTTATCTCGCTTTCTAAGGAAAGTGCATCTCCAAAAATGAGCAATTCAACAGGCTGAATTGTCATATTCTCTTTTCTTGCTACAAGTATGTCTGTTTCCATGATCTTATAAACAGCAGAGTACTACAGCAAACTAAAACGATCATTAGACATGTAACAGAAAACAAGCCATTTCACCCATGTGCTCCTCCCACTGCTGAGAGCACTTGTGAAAACTCAGCCCTAAACCAGCAGAAATATATCTGGAATGTTAAATATGGTATTCCTGGACAATGAAAGGCTTACAATTGACACAGTTTCCCACAAGTAAAGCTACTTCATGATAAAGTGGAAGCATCTCCTATTTTGCAGTGTTGTCAGAAAGGATCTGGTGGGGTTTTTTTTTTGGTTTGGTTTGGGATTTTTTCTCTTTATTTGAAGAAGCCTTTTGAGGTCCACTTTTAAAAGTGCCAAACTGTAATCCATTGTACAAATACTCCATCTGAATACCAGTATCATCTATATACAAATGAAACACAATCTATATACATATCTATATACACAGAAAACACATCTATACACAAACTTCACTCCTTTTCTCAGCATCAGCTTTGCTATTCTTGTCTTTTTAGACTCCTAAATTGTCTTTAGAGCAGTGATATTGAGAAATAAGTTAGGTAAATTATGCCCTCAAAAAAAAAAAAGTGCCTTTTGGAGATTTTTCAAGTGGGAGTTTTGTAGTTCAAACAAATCAAGATGCAGAAATTGTGGTTTCCAGCCTTCAAGGAGTTACAGCACTGTCAATGGGACACTTGCCACAAGCCCACAACTACCTATCTAATAGGATTAGCTAAATAGCAAATCATGCTGTGCGCCTCTGGCATCTGGCACTCTTATAATGGCACTGTACCAACACTTCTATTACGTTGTATTACAGGCACAAAAAACTACATTATGTATATCCATTATACTCTTTCAATACTTCCAAAGTACTCTGTCCACTTATAAGTATGTTTATTCTTCTAATAACTTCAGTATTTTGGTAAGGACTAAACAATCATTAAATAGTAAAGACAGTAACAAACTAAAAGTAGAGCTCTATTGATATAGAAACAGCATACATTATTTGAAAAAAAAAAAAAAACCAGCTAATTAAAGTAATATCTTATAGAAAAGAGTCCATAGCAGCTGCTGGCTTGTAGCAGCTTTTGGCACAAATCAGAACCAACTACTGGCAATGAAACACCCGAAAACTTTTTGAAGAGAGATCTTACTGTATGAACAGAATAAAAACAACACTATGTAAGACCTTGTTCAGCGTTCACAACTAATGCATGGAACCATTTCATTTCCCCATTTTATCTATTTGTTTTCCTGAAATTATAAACTACAATTCTCTTTTGTCTACCATGTCTGATCATTTCAGATAGAAGATACCAAGTCGCAATAAAGTAAGCAAATATTACCCTTACAATCTTAGTATATATCCACGTCCATACAACCAGATCAACACACCTTGGATTGCTCAGATTTATCTGATTTTGGTTGCTGACTAGATGTATCATCAGCTTCTAGGACATATATCAAATGGTCATCATCTTTTGAAGTCTTGAGAAAAAAAATAATCCACTGTAGCAACTAATAATTTTGAATTTAGGGTCCCTCTTTTTTCCAAATTCCACAAGGTGTAAAAGGAGTTATGGACCTAATTTTGCATCAGCACAGTTACAGCTTTAGGTTGAACAGCCTACTAAGAAATGAGAACAGGAAAATGAAGCTTAGATCCCATTATTCCATCCATTGTTTTCCTTCTGAAAACTCTCCCCTAGAATCCAAACAACAGCTTTCTTATCTTCTTGACACGACTATGAGTGCCTTATATATCATGTATGAATTTCTGTACCACAGGATAAAGCAGAACTTCCTTTAATAGTAAGGATGAAATTAAAATGGAACATGAAAACTACGCAGAAATATTGAAGTCAGGGTCACTGTTGACATTTGAGTCAACATCCCAAACCAAAACAGCTAGCCTCAGCCCAATTTACAGTGACAAAGTATTTACGTATCACACACATGTATTGCAATGACCTGAAGCAGTTATATTTTCAAAGAACATTAAGAAGAATATGATCCCTCCTGGTGCAACTGTTGGCTCTTTTATCAAAACGAATGAGAACAAATTCTACCCAATCCTAGACCAAGTGGAAAATTCAGTTAGCTTGACAACAATGATATAATTATCAAACCATAGAGCTTCCAAAAGCTCACAATCCCTTCCATGCAATAAATAAAGGAAATTATTTTTAGTTCAGTGCATAAGATGTTATCAAATAACATCATAGAAAAGTGACTTTATAAAACAAATAATTAATAGTAAAAATGGCTCTCAGAAAAAATCTCCCAGCATATCTCAGAATTTTTTCTAGCTTTCTTGTAATAGTTGATCTTCTGTGTTTTTACCTTAGTAATCGGGGAGGAGGGTGGTGGTGGAAGTGTCTTTTACATTTTTTTCTAATACGTACAGTATGAAATGCTCAGGAGTGCAGAGAACGATGTCCTGATGGGTTTTTCTAACATTCTTACACACTGTCTCTCATAAGACTAAACCTGAGATGACAGATGGTGTTTTCTCTACCTCATTGACAATTAGATTCCACTTATCTATCCAGAGCTTGAAAATACTTCTTTGCTGCCCCTCCCTTAATAATTTTGACCAGCAGAATTATTGCAAATAGCAAGGCAAAGGCAAAAGTCTGAGCAGGATTTGACTCATTCAAAGTCAAAATAGCAGTAAAAAGGTAATTTAGAAAGTCTATCTAAAAGGACAGCAGGTTTCTAGCTCTAGACAAAGTCCCTCGTAGATCAATTTTACCCAAAACACATATCCCCCAGGTTCCTCAACCACCTGGGGAATGCTTCCCAGGAGGTTTCAAAAGCAGGAGTTTCTCCATATTTTTTCAAGTTGCATTCAAATATCAACCTTTTTTTCCCCTAACTATACACGATTATACACTGTTATGCTCCCTTCCTGCTTTCGCCAAGATTAGGAAACAACAAAGCTCGGGGAATTGGATGTATCCATTAGACAGGTAATTAGACCAAAAAGGAGAGTGTAAAAAAGAAACTGAATATGCAGTTAATTGAAGTCACTGGTTTTTTGGTGCTGGGACAGAAGAACTGCTGGCAGAAAATCATGCTGAGTGGAGCCAAGGCTGAAGGCTTTTAAGATGGCAATTGTAAACACAGAAATTTCTCTTGAACCAGGAAAATGTTGGATTAACTAATTCTATGGGAAATAATGAAACCTCTTCCACCCCGTTGAAAAAACAGACAAGGAAGACCTGAAGCAAATGATTATTCTCAGTTCCAGTTACTAACTCATCTCATACCTCAGGATTGCTTGACCAACATGTGTTATGCTTTTTTATTCTAGATCATCATGCTGAAGAGTGGCAGAGTTTCTATCCCTCAAGATTCCTGCAGAAAAAGAAAAGTGGCAGAATTAAATTTTATTTCCTATCTTTCTTCTGTTTAGCTTTATTACTTACAAACAAGATGGATTCCAAATTTCATAGAGGATTTTTTAGGGGTTTTTTTTAATAAAAAATGAAGATTTTTTTAATGAAAACATGTTTCTGAATAAGTATTTAATTATATCCTCCCACTGAGCAATGGTGCATTCTAGAAAATGAAGAACAGTTTATAAATTTTCAAGTACAGGAGAAGTGCAGGGAACAAGAGAAAATACATAATTTGTCAAACTAGAATTTGGCTAGTACACTCAGCCCCAATCCTTCCCAAAAATATACACATGGTGGGAAGAGGAGGGCATACTACATTACAAGTGGTCAATTTTAGCTTGGCAATTCACATAACTAAGTAAACCATACTTCTTTTAAAATTGGTACTCATGGCACCTATATTTTTTAAGATTTAAATATGCAAAAATATATCTTCCCTGAGAGGATTCTTAGTTGGATTTGGAAACCTGAATATATAGATATGCATGTAAAATTTTCGAGTTGGTTCTTCCATGGAAACAGTAGGGAAATTACACTGAGGAGTTTGATTTATGTTTCCATTTGCTGACAGCCTTTGCAGAATGATACAATGCCTTATTCTATGAACTCCATCCTCATTATAATATCACACTTGGGAGTCAAATATTTTAATCATTACAGAGGATGTAGCAATTCAAGTGGTCATAATGAGATTAATAAAGCAAGAAGGTCCTTCAGATAGAACCTTATGTCACGTTAGGCCTTATTAGAAGAAGAAAGTATCTTGCCACTGTGTAGCATATTCTGAAGGGATTGTCAATAACTGTCGCACGGTTGTTCAGTAATTGTGATTCACTGCTTTGAGAAATTTATTTTTCATCTAGGAAACCAGAACCCTGGAACTTATTTCATTTAGAATGCTGCAAATTCACACTACCCTACAGCAAATTTCAGGATGCCAAAAGATTCAGGAAGGTTCCTCTAATTAAGGTGTTCAGTACTGGGGGGAAATGAAGTTGGCCACTCTTGACCTAACGGCATAACACGCTTTGCTGATCTGCAAACAGATAATGTATTCCTCGGCTGACACTGATTCCTGAAGCTATATAATCGGCTTTCTCCTCCGCTGGGAAGAACGCTATCCTCACATTAATTAATCCCTCTAAAAACACTCCCTGCATGCCAGGGCCTCGGTTATCATGTTTGTTGTACAATCACAAGCCCATGAGTGAAAATATTTTTAAGTTTCACTAAAATTATAGCTAGCCAGTAATACATGTGTGTGACTTTAACATAGCTGCTAATATTTAAATGGCAGCTGAGCCAATCTCTTCACAAACTAAACTCTCCTATACCACGTTTTCTGAGTAAATACGTGATAATATTTAACAATTTACCTTTGTGCTTAGAGCGGCAGGAGGTGCGGTGGGTCAGGGCCGCATTCACCTGCGCTGCCAGGGCACAGCGAGCGCTGCCGGCTCCCTCGGGGGCAGGGAGCACAGCGGGCAGGGCAGGCCCAGACATGGTGGCCGGCTCCAGCCACCAGCCCAGGAAACAAGGCAGCAGTGGGGGAGGTCCGAGGACAAGCCGGAAAGTCACCCTGCGGGTCAGGGTTGGGCTGCGGTGCAGTGACCGCTGGGCAGGTCCATGGAGATGAGGTGCAGCTGGGAAGCCATGCCGGGGCTGGGGACAGGCCCTAGGCCTGGCCAAGCTGGAGACCCTGGCGCTGGAGGTGGCCCTGGGCTCAGCTACCAGGCTTGGGGCAGGAGGCTCCTCATGGCCATTAAGTCCTACTAGTGCCCTCAGGGCTCTGACGCATGCAACCTAATGACCAATTTTCCTTCGTTTTGCAAAAAACGTGGAGGAGAGGGGAGAATTGGGAGAAAACTCTTACATAACAATGCAATTTATGAGCGAAGATGGAAATTTAAATCTCAATTTCATCTCCTCACTCAAACCCTGTTGTCTAGTAGAGCAGAGCACGCCGTGCTGCCCAGGAACAGCTGTCAGCCAGAGTCAGAGGTGGAAGGAAACGACATGTCTCAATGCTGATAAATATCTAAATGGCGGGTGTCAAGAGGACTGGCCCAGACTCTTTTCAGTGGTTCCCAGTGACAGGACAAGGGGCAACAGGCACAAACTGGAACACGGGAAATTCCATCTGACCATGAGGAAAAACGTCTTTACTTTGAGGGTGACTGGGCACTGGAACTGCCCAGAGAGGTTGTGGAGTCTCCCACTCTGGAGATATTCAAAACCCGCCTGGATGCAATCCTGTCCAACCTGCTCTAGGTGAACCTGCTTTGGCAAGGAGGTTGGACTAGATGATCTCCAGAGGTCCCTTCCAACCCCTGCTATTCTGTGATTCTGTGACTGTGGCATGATGGCTCAAGACAAAATGATTATTTCCTGTAAAATAAATACATACCCACATACAATCTGATGTCTCTGAATCACAGTAGTGCAAAGGAAGGCATCATTTTCTTGCAGACCTAAGCAATCAGTAAGGAAACCTCCCAAAAATTCAAGTCTTACCTTAAAACAAGAAAATAAACATGAAGATATTAAAAATTATTCCTTCCTTCTTTCTACATTAAACACCATGCAAGGTTGTTTAGAAAAGTATACCTACATGGGAAAGACTCATTTTAAGTGCATGCTTAAATAACATCCTGAAATTTCACTTGAGACCTCTGTAATATTTGAACACAAATCCACCCAATAAAATAGAGGTTTTGAGACCTGATCCTCCTAATAGCGTGGACTCAAACATTTCAATGCATTCTTCAAACAGTAAATCAATTCTTGCACTGACCTTGTGAATTACTTTAAGTTGTCCTTTGATTTTGAATTTTGATGCTAGACCAAAAGTAGAAGTAGATGTTTCCACTGACAGCTGTCACAATTATCTTTTAAATGGTTAAAATGTAGTAGTATACGCATGATATTTGTCCTAAGGAATGTATGTTCAGGAAAGAGACAGAACTGCTACCTGAGGAAGGACACCAAGTGATAAACCTGGCCATTTCTTACCAAGATAAATTTTCCTCAGTCAGAAACTATAGAGAAGCATCTGTCCACAGCAGCACAGAAGAGCAATTAAGGGGATAATGTGTACCTTGCATGCCATTAAAGCCTCGGGCACTTCTGTTGAGAGCATTCTGTAAGCCCTAAGAACCCCTTTGTGCATATTTAACTCATTGGGGAATTGTATATCCAAGTAGTTACTTAAACTTAATCCCCCATAAGCCAGAATGGCAAAAAATTAAATTTCAAGAGTTGGGGAAAGTTTTCAATGTGTACACAGGTTAAAGAATGACTTAGGCTACAATCTGTCATCCTAATAGAACTTTTCCCCTTCCAGACATCCAAGGTAGCATGTTCCCCCTGCCAAGTCTATGCTGCAAGTATTTACCATAACTTCAAGGCAACTTAGAGAAGAATAAAGAAATAAATTTGTTACATCAATACCATGTTACAACTAGAGCTTGTGCTGACCTGCCTAAACCACACTTAATCAAGCTGCTTCAAATTCTGCTAGGAGAGTAACAAAGAGCACCATACAGGCTAACCAACCCAGTGTTCAAGTAGGTGAGTCACCAGTATGCTGCAGTTTTTGCCAGGATCAATATGATGTTTACAGGATGAGGGAGGGGACAGGGAAGGAAAGAAGGAAGGAAGGAAGGTCTCCTCCCTGGGAAAGGAAGTCTTGGTTACTCTTAGGTTAGTTTTTACACATTCTTACCACTTTCTGCTTCCTTCCCACTGGATGCCAGCCACTGTGAGTCAGGTGCCGATGTGCCTTCCCCAGCCTCAGCTGACACCAGGATGTGGGTGGTCACCCACTGACCCCCAAAGCTGTGATGCACCAACATCCTGGGGCTGCCAGCCCTTTCCCAGTTCTGGCACTCGCAAAGCTGAAGCTAAAGCTGGTGAGGCCACAGGCACGAGGCTGCTGAACACAGGAAAACAAGTCCCAACCAGCTCCAGCCAACACAAGCCCATAGAGTTCTTGGGGCCCTGCTCTTCAGGACAATGCAGACCTATGGCCTTCTACTGGCAATAGCAAAAATGCTGAGCTTCTGATCCCCTCTTCATAATCACTGAACCACAGGCCATCACTCAGGAGCCCAGTAAAGACATTGTAAAGTCTACAGCCCCTCAAGGATTCTGGATGAAAACCGAGCAACATATCTTCCAGGTGTGCTTGCTTTTTCCTGTCTAGTCTTGTCTCACAGCAACCTGCATAGGTCTGAGTGAGGCTCACATTTCTGTATCACCATTGCATGGCCATTACTTCAGCTGGTAAGTGATTGATTTTTATAGGCAATAAAATTTTCACAATCCCCCAAAACACTGTGATTATGGAACTTGCAACTATAGCTTGGTAAAGTTAAGTTCAAAATTCCTGCAGTTGTTGCAAACGACAGTGTTAGTTTTAAGAATACAGAATAATTAAAATCACACCTTTTAACATAAGCACCTATTATGAGGAAGGTCATAATAAATAAGGTAGTTTATAACAATTTCTAACCACTGAGTAAACATACAAACATAATTAATTTCCACATATACGATTACAGATTGATGAGTAAATACCAATTCCATCATCACACTTGGCCAAATTTTGATCTAAGTAATTGCCTCAAGTTTGAAAACGAATACCTTCATGTATATCATGCATACATTAAGCTGCTGTTTGCTGGCAGCTTCTTTAGAGACAGTTTGGAACATTTCATTTGGCGGGTAGCTCATTTTCACAGATACATATCTCAGAAATATTATAACACATTTCCAAAATTACCAAATCAGCCACTTTGTAATAAAAAGAACTGTTTCTATCAAATTCCATAGTGATTAAATACCCTATGTATATGTAATATTTTGATACTTCCATAGTTGAGAATTTCCACACCATTTGTTAATCACTATGTTTTAAAATATCCTCA
>VUYV01000002.1:10134438-10304423 GCA_008711295.1 Anarhynchus alexandrinus
GAAGGAAGGAAGGAAGGTCTCCTCCCTGGGAAAGGAAGTCTTGGTTACTCTTAGGTTAGTTTTTACACATTCTTACCACTTTCTGCTTCCTTCCCACTGGATGCCAGCCACTGTGAGTCAGGTGCCGATGTGCCTTCCCCAGCCTCAGCTGACACCAGGATGTGGGTGGTCACCCACTGACCTCCAAAGCTGTGACGCACCTATATCCTGGGGCTGCCAGCCCTTTCCCAGCTCTGGCACTCACAAAGCTGAAGCTAAAGCCGGGGAGGCCACAGGCACGAGGCTGCTGGACACAGGAAAACAAGTCCCAACCAGCTCCAGCCAACACAAGCCCATAGAGTTCTTGGGGCCCTGCTCTTCAGGACAATGCAGACCTATGGCCTTCTACTGGCAATAGCAAAAATGCTGAGCTTCTGATCCCCTCTTCATAATCACTGAACCACAGGCCATCACTCAGGAGCCCAGTAAAGACATTGTAAAGTCTACAGCCCCTCAAGGATTCTGGATGAAAACCGAGCAACATATCTTCCAGGTGTGCTTGCTTTTTCCTGTCTAGTCTTGTCTCACAGCAACCTGCATAGGTCTGAGTGAGGCTCACATTTCTGTATCACCATTGCATGGCCATTACTTCAGCTGGTAAGTGATTGATTTTTATAGGCAATAAAATTTTCACAATCCCCCAAAACACTGTGATTATGGAACTTGCAACTATAGCTTGGTAAAGTTAAGTTCAAAATTCCTGCAGTTGTTGCAAACGACAGTGTTAGTTTTAAGAATACAGAATAATTAAAATCACACCTTTTAACATAAGCACCTATTATGAGGAAGGTCATAATGAATAAGGTAGTTTATAACAATTTCTAACCACTGAGTAAACATACAAACATAATTAATTTCCACATATATGATTACAGATTGATGAGTAAATACCAATTCCATCATCACACTTGGCCAAATTTTGATCTAAGTAATTGCCTCAAGTTTGAAAACGAATACCTTCATGTATATCATGCATACATTAAGCTGCTGTTTGCTGGCAGCTTCTTTAGAGACAGTTTGGAACATTTCATTTGGCGGGTAGCTCATTTTCACAGATACATATCTCAGAAATATTATAACACATTTCCAAAATTACCAAATCAGCCACTTTGTAATAAAAAGAACTGTTTCTATCAAATTCCATAGTGATTAAATACCCTATGTATATGTAATATTTTGATACTTCCATAGTTGAGAATTTCCACACCATTTGTTAATCACTATGTTTTAAAATATCCTCAGGACAGCACAAAGCGAAGGTACAGTCTTTCCAGTCCTGGTGTTATACAGCTACACTTGCGAGTATGATTTGAAAAAAAAAAAAAAAAAATCCACTTTCAAACAGTAGTCTTTTTTAAATACTTGAAAAATTCACCTTTGTTTCCTACAGCTCTGAAAATATTGTTTTATAAACATAACAAATTTCATTCATTTAGAGTTTATGAAATGTTAGAAAAATAGGCTTTGTATAATGGTAATCCATTAATTATAATCATCATTAATAATAGGAGGAACACCAAGGGAACAAGGTTGCTCCTGTTTGGGTATAGAAATACCTGAAACTGGATCTATTTTTCCTTGTAACATATTCCTTATGCGTATTTTTCTCTCATTTTAACTTCAGCCATGACAATTGACCTGCAAAAACCCTGACAGGTTTCTTTTTTTTCAAATATGTGTATTAGCTAATAAAATGAAAACCAGCTAATGCAAAGTTAAACAATGTATAATTAATGATAGCCAAATGGTTGGAATGGAGTACTTACTCTTCTGTGATACCAATGGAATAAAAAAATAGTTAAGCCTTTTAATCAACACCTACCTTAGTTATCCAACATAAAGCATCTCCCACTATAAGAATTTCTGGTGATATTAAGGCTATTCAGTATGTTTGTTTCTGAAATGTCAATTAATAAGTTCATTATTGTTACTTAATAAATTTTACTATATATTCTTAAACACTGTTTATTAGTTTTCTATTCTTGTTTGTTAAACTTTGGCTCTATCTCACATTTGTAACAATCTTCATTTTAACATTGACAGTAGTCAGTGATACTTCTACATAGATTTCGCCATTCTTTTTTTTTCCCTTCTCATTTACAGTTCAAAGACACACTGTTTTTAACACATGAATTAAGAAATTAAGAATTAAGAAAACTTATTATAGGGTTAACTTCTGACTTTCAAAGCTAACTCTATTCCAGTCCAGTTAGAACTAGTTACATTCTGAGAGCAGTACATATTGCTGTTTAAAAACCTGCTTTTTTCCCCCTTCTCCTCATCTCAAAATGACTCCTGTTTATTGGACCTATTCTGCCAGTTATACTAGCGTTTGGTATCACTGCCCCATCTATTTTAATTTAACCAAGCAGTTAATGTCAGTATTTCTGTGCGTTCAGATGCTGCAGCAGGATATTGCACATCAGCAGTCACAGCTCTCACAGCACCTTCGGTTGCACATTTCACCATCTTTCCCCTACTTCCATTCCTCCACCTTTTATTTTTACAGCGACCTGTGTAGCAATGAGCATTAAAGGCTTTGCTCTAAAAATACCCCAAAATAAGAAGAGAGCTTTTTTCCAGTGGCTTCCCCAAATTCAGTAAGAAAGACCAATCCAGAGAGGGTTTTCTCTCCCCTACAGAGCATATGGGGTTTTAAACCCTCAAAAGCGTTCTTGGCCTCTCTATAAATTTAAACTGGTAAGAAATCAGAGAGAACGGGCATAACAGAGTGACAACATTCAGATCATGCAATGACAGGCACCAATAAAAGTTTCTGAATGGTAGAAGTGCTGCATGAAAGGGACACTCAGTTGGAAAAGCACTTCTTACAAGATTCAGTGGAGTTTAGCAATAGAAAGAAATCTCGCACTACATCAACATAGCTAATACTGACATCCCAGATCATCCACAAATTCTATAAACCAGGATAAGGACATCTAAAAGAAGTTGCAGGGCAGCAGTAAAAAAATCACATACTAACTTGCTACAAGTGTCTCCTGATTCTTTGAAGGGGCTTTTCTGTAAGCAAACCTAAAAAGGGACTAAAAGTGACAAAAAACTTAAGTTTGCTGTGCAATGCAGTTACCCAATATATGCAGAATCAAAAAAAAGACTGTATTTGTCTAATTGAAGTACATTTAAGCCATTGTCTTCTGTTTTCTCCTGCCGCACCTTGCCAGCCCCACTCTTTTGCAAGGTTTTTCAAAAAAAAAAGCTCCCCTGACACTACTGTAGTAAAATTAAAGGACACAACCCAGGGTGTTCTGGGTAAGATTACAGAATTCCTTTCCTACCCTCTGCTTCATGCTTAATCCACTACAATAAAATTTTAAAAAGTTTGATACACTTGACAACTTGCATATGTGACTCTTTCAAAATAAGCAAAATATCAAACTCTATTCATGCTATTACTAAGCAAAAGAAAAGTAGCTGAAAAGCAGAAGTAAACTTTAAAAGATCGACATTAAATGCAATTCTGTAAGTACCATAAGTTTACTAGTCTAGTAATCATTTCGGTTTGCAAAAATATAGTTTAAAAAAAAAACTTTCACAAATTTTTCTTATCCTATTTCTTGGGATGAAATAACAACACAATATTTTAAGAAGTCTGCATCCAGTTTTGAGTATGGAAAAGAACCATCATAAACAAAATATGATGAACAAAGGCATCTGGGGCATGACCCTCTTGAATCTTTATAAGCAAAAAAAAAGAGAGTAAGTATGGGAAAAATGCTCCTAGTATACACAGTTATTGCATCCCTACCATAATGTGAATACATTTAAGTTTTATTAGCAAGGGTAAATGAGTATAATTTGACATTTATACTTCTTTGACTTCAGTAATATTAACAGCAACAAAATTTAAAAAGGCTTTAAAACATGCTATATTTGGAGTTTGAGCACACAAGGAAAACTGTGCAAACACTTTAATTTAATTTATTCCATTTTACCAACAGAGTTTAATGGTTCTTATAATATTGCCAGTAATGCACATGCTTATAATAACCAGAACTATATCTTCTGGTTAATCATTAGTATATGAATATTAACATTACAAAATACTATATTTAAGTATTTCTAAGTACAGCTTTATTTATCTAACCTAAATTGCACCCAAAATCACGCAAAAGTCACCCTGAGATTGTACTATATTGCAAACATCAGTACAATACTAAAAAGACAATTTTGTTAAATTTCAAACATTAAGGCTGAAACGTGGGGAGGGGGGGGAGGGAAGTCACACAACTTTTACTTATTTGTGTATTATCACCAAACATCATTGGTACCTCTGAATGCTGCTATCCAAGGGGGATAGTATGTTGTCTATATGTAATTATTATCTGTCTTTAACCAATAGGTGACTGGCTGGTTATCTGGAATTTGAAATATTTTCAGCCCTGAACTTCCCTGTTGTCACCAAATAATAACTAGAGGTTAACAATGTTCCGTGAACAACTTTCAGGATCATGTTTTTTTCCTTCAAATTCAAAACTTACTGAACTAGACTTCTCCATTATAATCATTCAAGAGAGACAGATCCTCAGCAGATGTTAAAATAGAGATGAACTACTGAAGACAAGACTCAAATATCAAGTCTCTGAATGAAATAAATGTAAATTCCTAGACCAGCACAGCCAATACAGGTTTCATGTTTCAGAGTCTAGGCTGTTCTGGATATGTAAATGCTCCTATGGCTCCAAGTCAATGAGCTGAGTGCAAATTATTACAAAACAAACTATGACCAAAAACCTAAAAAGTCACCCTGAGATTGTACTATATTGCAAACATCAGTACAATACTAAAAAGACAATTTTGTTAAATTTCAAACATTAAGGCTGAAACGTGGAGGGGGAAAAAAAAAAGTCACACAACTTTTACTTACTTTGATGCCTGTCTACATGATGTGATGAAGAGGAGCAAAGTATTACCTGAGCTGCTGCCAGCCACAAACTAACCCAGCTACACCTACATGCCAAAACGCGCACCCTAACACAGCTCCGCTGCTCCGGAGACACTCCTCTGTCTCTGCGTACAGTATCTGTGCGGCACCATGTACTGACCAGTGCTTGCTCGGTATTTTGTATCCTGTTTCACAGCCAGAGCAGAGGTTTGGTGCTTGCCACAAGCAGTTATGGCACATAACAGAAGTCAGAGTCACATTAATCTGCAAAGCACTGCTTATATTTTCAATTACAGAAGGGAGGCAATTACTAGCTTCCAGGCATTGACTGAAACTAGCATTGATTTGGAATTGCAACCTATTTTTTTAACCCCTAATTAAACATCAGCCAAGTAACCCTGGTTCTGAGAAAATGTGTGAGCCAGAATACAGAGCTATGTAAAGACAGACACTTGATTCTCCTTTTTACCTCATTATTATTTCTTCTCTTCTCTGGAATTCATCTGTCAAAAAAATTAGAATCAATTTCTTCAATGATTTGCACTTTCCACAGGCAGTTCTGACATTTTTGCTAGGCAACACCAATTTTCACTAGAACATCATTCACATCAGTATAACAAAAAGAGATTGTTTTTAGAATCATTTTTCCCTGAATCATATGCCATAATCAAGGAAAGGAAAAAAAAAAAAAGATATTAGGAGGACATAAGAAAGAGTCTCTTTTTTGTATCTATGCAAACTCACATCTTTCTCCTAAGGTTTCCAAGTATTAATTTTAATAACTATTGAATAATTTTTAGCATTATGGGTTTCAGATTTGGACTTCAAGATTCTACAGAGAATGACAATTGTCTGCCTAAATTTTTTTATTATTTTATTCTTTTTGACCTAGTGAATCTGTACCTATCCAAACCAAATTAGTTTACCTAGATGCAAGTCCAGTGAACCAGTGAATCCACTGGGGGCTGGATTCTATTCAGTCACTTCTGACAACTAATTTTCAGCTGAGTTCCATCTGGATGGGATTTTATTTCAATAGAAGGTCAGCTCCTGGACTTCAACACACAAAGAGCTATTTGGGAAGTAAGAAGTTGTCAAAAGCCTCCTTAAATTAGAAGCTTCAATAGAAAGTGGTATAGAGCTCTGGATTTGTTTCAGAGGTAAGTGATTAAATGTTTGTGTTCATAGAAATTACAGTGAATATGCACAATGCAGAAGCCATCTGCTGGAAGAGTCTCATAAGAGATCAAACACTGAATATACTGGAAAAATCCTATGGGAATATCTTCCACAATTGGAAGCTAGCAGAATGAAAAAAAAGCATGGCACAAGCTCTTTAATCATAAATCCTGTGAGTTTTCAAGAAAAGTTCTGCATATTGTCAATTTATATTAGTCTGTTGTGTAAACAAACAGCCTGCAAAGGCAAGAAACAGCCAAGACTTTTACTTACCAGAGAACTGATGGGTTTCTTTTGTAATCACAGAATCCAAAAGAACAAGCCCAAAGTGCAGCTTGATAATTATCTAGGATTCCTCTTTTTCAAGGCATGTGAATCTGTCCCATCTTATTGGTCAAACTAACTTCCAGCACCATCATTCCTCAAACAGCATTTTTAGTAGCCCTTTATACTAATCAGCCTATACCCCAAATATTTTATCGGGACTGGAGAAATATGAAATGTGTGTAAAATAAACAATTAGGAAGAAAACACTTTTGGCAACTGATAAAGTAAACAATATTTGCAAGGAAATGTTTTATAATTATTGATTTAACAAAGTGAAATAATTGCTTTGCATTTACAAGAATGCTCAAACTCCAGAAAATACAGGCACTTTTGTACAAACCAGACAGTTTAGAGTAACCCTCTATCCATTACACACAAAATTCATCTTAAGAAATTTTTCGTGCAATACTGCTTCTACTCCAGATGGCTACCATCTAATAACTATTTAGTTGCATTAATTTGCTGAATTATACTTCTTACTGACACATACTTCCTGCAAGAGAGAAGAACATCTTGTTTTGTCACAAGTGTCCATAAATCATGAAATTCTGCTTTCTAAGTTTTACATGCTGTGGGCTAGCTAAAGAATGCTGTTCCTTTTTTTACTCCAGAAGGAAATATCAGCTTTGAAATACAGTGGTGTTAGATAATACTCTTCAGTTTTCCAAAACCCTTCTTCAAAAGCTTTCTGAACTACAGAATACAATTAAATCACCTGAGAAATACAGCTTTTTAAATTATGTATGACATTAAAGAACCTTTCAAAACATTGGCCAAAGACTATATCATTCTGTGGAATTGGAAGCAGACCAAATTGTTTAACTTGCATTCTGGCCAGGCTATCAGGTCAAGCTTTCTCTTGTTAAGAAGTGCTGTAGGATGCTCAGTAACCAACTGGGTTAAGAACTCTGACCTCTTAAATTTCCAAGGCTATACTTACTCTGTAATTGTGATTCATCTAGACATGAGAGGTAATTTTAACAAAACCAAAACAAAACAAAGAAAGAAAACCCCAAACTAAAACAAGAAACCACACACACCACCAGACTGAATGGGCTTAAGACCCTCACCACACACCAAGCCAAAACCCTGGGTAGATAGTCACAGGCTCAGGCCCAGGTTGTCAAGGATATGTTGTTCTAGCACCTAACTCCACCTTGCTGCATAGTTGAAGTATACCTACACAAGCTTCACACAGATGGCAAAGCAGACATACCCCAATAAACTCAAGCCTACATGTCCCTAACATTAGGAAAAATAAGAGCATGAACATCACCTGTAGGATCACCATACCATGTTCACTTCTAAACTTTTGCTTAATCTCCTCACCCAGGAAAATACCACAGAATTTCAACCCACTTTTTCCTCTAAAAAAATTAAACAGGATCAGTGGGTCTCAAAGTACTAGACATCCAAGCTAACGGGGCTAGACATCTCTACTTATGGTTGAAAAGTGTTAAGGTCCCCAAGACTGTTGTTTGCTCTAATTTCTACTCATTTCCATGAAGAATTTGTGCTGTATATGATCCAACTCTTACTAGAAAACTTTCCCAGGGTGCCCCCCTTGCCAATGAAGCTATTTGGCAACTATTGCAAAAGAACCTACCAGCCAACCTACTGTGCTATTCATTGTATCACACCACTTCTCCCCTAGAAGGACACCCGAGCCTCACTGTAGTGCATCACAGGAACATGCACCTAATAACCTTTTCTTGGGAATCCTTCTGTCCTCAGGTCCTGCCACTTTCCCATTACCCTTCTAATCCTGTGTTATTTTGTTACTGCTCCTTGAGACACTTCCAAAACAAAAGGATTTTTCTCAGAAGAGTCAGAAGAAAAACAGTTAAACTCTTCTTATAAGAGCATCATTCTTACTTAGCAGTACTGCAGGATTTGCACCTATACTCTGTTTCAGCCATTCAGGCATTTTAATTTAAAAAAAAAAAAAATCTAGGTTCGCTCTTGACTGTATTTTGAAACAAAAAACAAGCAGAAAATCACAGAAAACAAGAGCCAAACATAATGAACCCTGATTAAAAAAAAAATCTACCATATTAGAGCTTTGCAGTTTGGCATGACAGGTGAGTATTTCTTTTCTTCAAAGACCCAGTAAATCAGAAAAATGGTGCTGATGGCATGGTATAATTGTCTCTGATATGCTGCAGTGAGTGTTATTTATGGTTGTTTATAAAATATGCTGTCAGAATGGCAGGCTGCCTAGGACCTTAGCATTATTTATGGATTCTCCTGTCTTCGCATGCGTTTTTGTGCACCAAATTAAAAAAAAAAAAAAAAAAAAAAANCACCACAAAATTTTCAACTATATGCTCTTGGAACAAGAGCACTTCCTTCAGAAAACAAGATGGTATATTACACATCTGTTATTCTTAAGTTATTCTCTGAATGCCTATTATGAAAAATTTTCACATCTTCAGCAAAATATTTCCCAAGTTCTCTCTCAGCAAAAGCCCAAATTTTGTACTGAGTGATGACATGTAATGCTACTTGTACCATTAGCATTGTACTTGATATAAGTCAGGGATCTGGACTTCTGTTTGGGGCTTTCACAGGTGCCTATGGAAATATACCAGCCTGTGCCCACACAGTTTGAAAAATATGGTCTTAAATACCCAATACCTGTAAGACATCTTCAAAAACATCTACATAAAATGTTTTGACATACAATTTTCTTCTTAAGTATAGCAAATCTCTGCTTTCCCAAATATGCTTTTTATTTAAATCAGGGAAAAAAAAAACCACAAACCTTTCTAGACTTTCAAAAGATAAATTTTAGAACTGATGTTCTCACTTTGTTTCAAAAAAAGGTTCAAGCAATTAGTTTTCAAATTCATTAAACACCAACCACACATTAGTTTCGTAGGTTAAGTCATGCTCTTATTCAAAAATTGTCATTTAGCCACAGAACATGGTTTTGAGAAGAGATGCAAGATAGGCGGAGCTGTTTGGTTTGAAGTGTTAAGTAGCAGAACACAGGCATTTGGACACGGTAGATTTGCAATCAGCAGTGTAGATTTTTTTTGAATGATCTGACCCCAAAAGAACTGCATTAATGCCCGCCACTTGAATCAAAATCTAAGAGCGATAAAGTAAGCAGGCTGATTTATTCGTACATCTTTTCATATATTTTTGATGCTTTGCAGATTCCAGATACTATCTAAGAAGGTGCAATTTGTCAAGGGAAAGATATAATAAAAATGGAGGAAAATAGTTACTATATTTATTGTGATCCAAACAAATATTTTAGAAATATCTAAGTTGTTACATGTTTTGTCACCAATTATTTAAATATGATAATGAAACATAAAATTACAAGACATATGACTAAAACTTTTTTCTTTTTCATGGATAAGTAGTTATTCTTAAAAAAAAATAGAGTACAAGCCACGTTCGCATTTAGCGCTCAGGTTCCTAGGAATACGCACATGTAATAAGTACATGATTTTCATCCAAAAGCATCTTTCTTTCTCTTAGCAAACTAAACTGACATGTAGGAGATGCTCAAGTTTGTTTTCAAGCTTTTTGCTAATTCACAAATGAAACGAGGATAAATGAATTAGGATTCCAACACTGGTTCTAATGTGCCAGATCCCAGTAGCTATTGATGACACCTTACTGCAGTACCCATTTTTACCTAAGACTGTTACTTGCATCAGTCTTTTCATAATTTTCTGACAGCCTGAGCCTTGGGAATAGTTCCAAAAGCCCAAAACAATTCCAGCCTCCTCTTTTATTTGCAGCATTGCAGGACAGTTCAGAGGTAGGATGCTTAATTTTATTATGCCTTTCAATCCAGTTGGAGTCATGTAGCGTACCCCTTAGTCCTCCTATATATGTGCCCTGTAACTTAACATTAACTCAACTGCTTTAATACATTGTCCTGCCAAAAATAATAAATAACATCTGACAGATGTCAGACAGCATCTGACAGATAACAGATTACCTTCACACATCTCTACATAGTTTTATCCAAATATGGATAGCTAAAACACAAGGAAGGTTAGAAAACATTATTTTATTCATGAGAAAAATCCAAGATATGTTTTACTTCTAAAACTTGTCATGGAAAAGAAAACTGAAATTATTGGGTTTTTTAAATAAAAGGATCAACATGATTTCTTTCAAAAACATCCAAAGTATTTCAATATGAACTAAAAAAAAAAACAAACAAACGTTCCCATGCCTTAACTTCAATCTTTAGTTGCAGCTTGAGATTTCTCAACTTCATCCGAAAAGTGAGTTACATAGCCACAATGCGATCTTACTAAACACTATGGCCTTCAGCAGTTTACTAAATGTATTTCCCAAAATACAATTAACTGCTTGGTGAGCTCCTGCATTTGATTTTAGTTGTACTATTTCTAGCCATATTTTCAAAATTCCTACCATAAAATTAACTGGTCCCAGAATCCTCAAGAAAGTTGAGTTAACAAGACAGATGATTAAACAGAGGGCAGACAACCATCTACTTTCCAGAAAAAAACTTTGCTGTCTTTAGGCTTACTTGTTTACATTGTAAAGAATTAAGTACTCCCTGGCTGTTGGGCAGAAATCCAAAGCGTAAGCTTTGTTACAGAACATAAAACCTGTAACTTCAATTAGTAAATTCAATTTCTAGTTGAAATTGAAAAGAACTCATCTCCTGAAGTTTCCGTCCTGTTGCTATAGAAGTTGCAGATATTTTGAGCAGACTAGTCTCCGCAAAACAAGACATTTCCTCATCATGGGACTATATAAATTAATTCCCAGAAAAAAGGAATCTAGATTAAACAAGCTGTCAGCTATATGGAATTGCTTAAGTTTTACAGAGTACAGCACAGCCAAGGTATACATTATTAAGAAATCTCTGTGTCACAGTCAGTCACATTTATCCCAGGCTTTTTGCCATTGGTACTGCCAGATGTTATCCTACTTGCATCATTTCTTGCTGATCACAAACACCTGGGGGGGATACCCCAAACCCTAATCACCAAAAAAATGCTACTTGGAAAAGGCCAACCCATGTGTTATAATCCTCAGTAGTCCACTACTGCCCCTAGGAACAGTAAGAGATTATAAATTCTACTAACCCATCAGATGTTCTTAAGACTATCCCCCTTTACAGCCTACTAGGAGAAACAGACATTTAGAATGATTGAGTTGTATCAAAACACTCAAAAGATCACTCAAAACACATCACTGAATTTCAAGCTACAGAAATCAGATGCTGACACCAGCAATCATCCAAAAATACAGGTCCAAAGTGCGCCTGTCTACAAAAGAAATGCCTAAGATAGAAGGACGCTTTCTTGGTCAAGTGGTCATTAGGATACTGAACAATTCTTAGAGGCCTTGCACTCATTCAGGCGCACGCTGGAGTACCAAGCTCTCACAGTTTCCAATTCTCAAAAAGGTAGCAAACATTTCTGACTTCTTTCTCTAAATGTGTATTATGCAAATAATAATTAAGCATATTTTAATCCTGCCATTTATTTACCAAAGGGACATACTGCACCAGGACCAACTTTGAAAGAATAGTCAGAACTTCGAATGATGATGCTCTCACTTGAGGGTCTAATGTTCTTAGCAGCCTCTGCTCTCATTGTATCAGTGAGGTACCATTCAGAATCCAGAAGTGAATAATGGCCTTGATCCCTTAAAAGAAACTTAAAATAAAGTCCTCTACAATGTTATTTTGCATTTTGCACAGTGTTCTTTGCAAAAGGCTTTTCTGAACAAACCTTCAACTGGAAAAACCAAACATGTTCCAACTTAAATAATAAAGGCTTTTATGGAGATACAGGTGGAGAAATGACAAAAGACAAAAAGAAGTAAAATGCAGCTTCCCATTCAGGTAAAAGATACTAAGATCTTGAACTTAGGAGGAAAAAAATTCCATAAGGCAAGCAAAAGAAGAGAGATTTGAAAAAGATTGACTTTTGGGATGGCAAAATGAAATTCTTCATTTCAAAAATCAAATTCTCCATTCATTGAACCAGTAGGAAGTAGAATAGAATAGGATTCAAAGGAGAAGTCTCCACAACATCTCTCATCCATCTTCAGAGTGATTAGCGAAGAGGCTAGAACTAACGATAGCAATGTTACCTGGGCCCATGCAGAAAGCAGAGACACACATAATGGTAGGAAAGAAACCACCACCCAACTGAAATTTTCCTGTTCATTTTTGATGCAGTCAAGAACATACAATACACTGTCATCAGTCTCAACATTAAGGAATTGCATAGTCTCGCCCAGGAGATGAGAGATGTTTTTATGAAAAAAGAATCAAGTAATTCCAGCTCATTGACGAAGATGCAGAAATTGTCCAGAATCTTGCCCAACCTTCCCCTGCCTTATCCACTGATAGTACATCATCTAGTAATCATGTGTTTTATGCTGCTGGCTTGCTTTCAGCGCAAGGACAGATGCCATGAGCTTCCTATTAGCACGATACAGACGGTAGCAGCACTTGTAAATCAACATGATGGATTACTCCAGGAAACGAGCTGATTCTGATTGCAGCATTAGGCAAGACAGAAAGGGGAAGACTCTTCTATGCTTATGGCAGAATATCACTGATGTTTTAATTCTTACTTTGAAAAATAAGTGTGTGTATATATATATATTTGGGAAACCTGTTAATGAATCAGATCATTTGTGCTAGTACCTTAAACTATTATTTCACACTGTTCTATCTGCAGCACGTTACTGCCTTTGTACTGACCGGTGAAAAAGTTAGTTTAACTTAGTTTAACCCACATGTAGTGAAATATGCCACAGTTTATTTAATACTATACAAAATCAACATTAAAGTGCAAAATGACTACTTTGTGGGCAAAAAAGAAGTAATTATTCACACCCAGTTAAAGTATAGTTTACAAACATCATTTTAAACCAGACAACATTACAGCATCCTTTAGAAAGAGAAATCTTATTTCTCAACTATGGTTTAATCAGCATTGACTTTCATAGATACAAGGTCATGCGGTAACCGTGAAATGTTTTTGTTGGGTTTTTTTGAGAGCAAAGAAACCTCCAGAAATTCTTTGCAGCATTTTAGCAAATACAACTGTAACATGCATTCTGTTCAGAAAGTTGTATCCAATTTTTCAATTCCTTTCTAACCTTCCTAAAGGTTAGGATTTGAAATCAAAATGGATATTTACAGAAACATCTTCCAACTTTCTCTTGCCATTCCTCTGCCTTACAAAAAAAAAAAAAACAATGGGGGTGATAGTTCTGGAGATTCAATGCAATACAGTGAGTAAATATTTAAAGCATAGCAAGGAAAGTAAAAATAGAACTACCTGAAAGTTGTTGGTAAAGCTGATTTTAACTTTCTTATTCTCTCACAAAACACACGAATAGTATCTTCAGACTAAAGTAAATATCAGGTTAATAGAGAGTATGGCAAAAATCACTGTATTAATCAATACAAGACACAACATTTTCGCTAGACCTACGAAATAGCTTAACAGCTGGTAACAAAAGGTAAAAGACTCCCAACAAAGTCAGTGGATTTTGGATGAGTTTCTCAAATGAAGAAGCCAACCAAAGGAAGAAAGACCAGAGTTTCTTCTGTTTTCCTACCAATACACTTATGACTCTGAAGCAGTACGAGGGAACAGTAAGCCACAGAAAAGATGTTCATCATCTGCTTTTTTTATCCTGGAAATTTTGTCATCTGATTCATGCCTATTTTAGACAATTCAGTCAGTGAAGAGAGGTACAAGGATAACAGCAAGAACGTAAGAGCTACATGGGCAGCATGCCGCCCTGACTTTGCCAAAAGGAAGACTCTGGCACAGGTTTTTATTCTTTCATCTGATAATGGCAGGATTGTACAGAAGCTGTTTTCACAGTAACTGTTCTTTCTTTCTTTGCAGTGCTTGGCAAGCACCTTTGTTTCTCATTTTGCCCTTTTTGAGACTAGACATCAAAAAGATAAGACTCATACTATTACTATACTCTGAAATCAATTGTTATACCAACACAACACAAGAATAAGACAATATACCGCAGATAAGAAATGCCACTAGCATTCCGACTTATGAGGGCAAAAAATACAGTACTTGAGCTTAAAATATGTACCAAAGTTTAATTTTATCAGAATACTTATGAGATGCACAACAAACTTAAAAGGTTTTAAAAGGCAACAATGTCTTTCATTAACAGTTAAAGGACCATACCAGTGCTAAATTAACAGTAAAATAACATTCTAATTGTTCCTTCAATACCACGCCAATATCACGGTATTTCACAAGGTGGAAAATAGCAAGAAATCACACAAAACTATATGCTATGTACAACCCCCACAATATAATGGATGACTCAAACTGTCTCAAAGTAGGTGCAAACTTCCTAACGCATACATCCTGCATTGCTCTGTTGCCTGTTTCTTTCCTTTGTAAATGAAAGGATGCAGACTGAACAGAAAGGTGCTGATAACAATCTGTACTGTACATTACTACTGATGCACAAAGAGCCTATTGAATTGCAAAACAGATTCCTCTGCTTCCTCTGAGGAAGCGTTATATTGTACTAAAATCCTGACCTATTTTGCGATTAATGCTCTAGTTTTAGCAGAAAACATGGATCCAGTCACCCTCACTGTATCTTTAAATGTTGACATATTGACATTTTCTGCCATGCAGATTTTTGCAAATTCAAAACAAAATAAAGCATCATTTAAATCAGATCCTTTTATATGTAGATGGAGCCTCACACTGAACATGGCATGAACTGCTTCTAGACTATCCAAAGTGACTGACTAAATCATAAGTGAACCTCTCGATGAAGTGCAGCACTGTGAGGAATCCATCCTACACACTTCCATCGCTTCAGAAATGTGTTTCACAAATGCCAGCTTAAAGGCCTTTTTGGAGCAGTTTCAACAATTGACTTCAGTAAATAAACCTGGAAAGTGAGCCAGGTGCTTTGTTTTCTCCATCTATTTTCGCCACTTCTTCATTGCCTCACGCCTTCCACCACATTTATACAAAGTGCATCAACAGCATATTACTGAACCAGCAGAATTACACACAGCCCCAAACGTGCCCAATCATTAGCATCATTACAAAGTGCCACAACATGGTGGTTGTAGCTCCACTGCATAGCTGGTCTGCCTATCAATTAGGCAACAAAGGAAAATTTAAGTGGGAACCCCATGTGGTTCACAAAAACATCCTTGACGGTTATCAACCACAAGAGGCCTAATTCCAGGAAGCGGGTTTTGTCTGGTTGGTGGATTGGTTGCGACCTTTTTAATCTATAAAAAACTTGCTGATCCATAGGTCTCAAAGGATGAAAAGGAAAACCTTTACACCTTTAAAGAGCATGAAATTTCTTGCCAGACTAAGAGCAGTTACGGAAAACACATATTACTGAAAGTAGCCAATACTTTTCCTCGTGAAACCACATTACAGTAAACCACACCATCAAAAAGGGAATACTTGAGCTTTCAGCATCATGCATTACAAACACTTCTAGGTGACAGGATTGCTATTTTCAGTTTAAGTACGGTCTGATATTTTTTTCCTTTCAATAGCAGTGTTTCCTTAATACTAAACAATTAATAATATTAGCTACTTATGAGTCAATCCAATTTATGCCTTGTATCAGTCATGTACTCCTCTAATTAGAAAAATCAGCTGTGACATATCCTAACAACAGAAGCTGTAGCGTCCTCTATTTTGTAGCTATTTTCCTCAATTTACTCAATGTTAATAACATTAATATACTATAATTGCCTGTCTCCTTGAGTGGAGTGTTTATTAAATGGTTTCGTAAATACCATTTTTGAAACAAAAACTTTCAATCTGATTTGTAAGTTATGCAAAGTTTCTAAAAATTGATACCTTTAGAAACATCATCATGAATCTTGATAATTTGACAAAGCACTCCAGTGTTTTAGTACTATGTCAGTTCACTGATCCCGAAAGACAGTTGGACCAAAATACTAACAAACCGCTGAAGATCGAAGTGCGACATACTCCTGTAAGTTTTCTTCAGATTTCTGGTATATAAACACACACGGAATTTTATCAAAGGCAGAGGACATGCAAGTTACCATAAATCCGGTTAAAATTTCTATTGTGGAAATCAAGACCTTTTTAATCTAGAAGAGGTTTTACCACTTCTATTGCCATATTCTTATGAGTGCCTTCCTAAAAAATTACCTTATAGCTCAAAGAAATCTTGGTTTGCTTCTCTTTAATGATTCCCAAATGAAAAAATTCACAAGAAAAAAGCCCCTATCCTAGAAGACTCCAAATGTTATCATGGCAAAACTTAACAGTCTAACTGCAACTCCTGGTTAGAAAGAAAAAAATAAAACAAAATCTTACCTATACACTAGCAGAAAAATTTCCTCCATCAACAGATCTAGGAGGTTTGATGTTGCACAAGACACTTTTTAAACTGTCTTGGAGGTGAATTTCAGACAGTTTCCATCCTTACAGACAGAGAGGACAGATGGTTTAAATCTGCATCATTTCACTGAGTTATTGAAAAAAATGCAAATTTATTCAAAGGATCCAGATTTGTGTCTTCTTTTTCCTGCAAAATATAAGTGAGAAGAATAGAAATACACTTGATAAATAATTTGAGTGAGGTTTAATTGCAAACTAGAATTTTGCAGTGAGTAAACAGCTCTGTGAATTTCTATAGGATCTGTATATAATTTTACTTTTCCCAGGCCTCAGATAAGCACCGAAAGAAATTCTGTCCCAGGAGGTACGGCCACACTCAGGGGCTGGGTGGGGGGAAGCATCAGCACATTTATAGAAAAGTTGCAGAAATTTCCTTAATCTTCGGAAAGACCATGCGTACTGCTAACAAACTTCAGAATCAGCTGAAGATTCATCTACGTGAGAGTTCCCACCACACTGAACTTGATCCAGCTGAATCTGTGGTAACAGCCACGGAAAGTTATTTGTTTTATTTCTGAAAGGACACGTGTCGCTATGAAGGCAGAGTACTCAATTCCGGGTGCCACTGCACAGATGGGTCTTCCTCATTACCTCAGCACAGCTTCATTGTATGCTCCTTGCTCCACACTGCCATAGTCGGTCTGGAGAAAGTGAGGATAATGCCACCACCAGTCACCCATTCTGGCTGCACAACAGACAGCTTCAACAAACTAGGCTCCTTGCCACCCCAGAAACAAGAAGAACAATGCTACATGGCATTTTCTAACAAAAGGAGAACAGCGTGGGAGAATCAGGCCTCACACCTCTCCTACTTCTCCAGGTGCCCAGCCATTCTACAGGCTACGGAGAGCTACAGACAAAAGTTCACTGTGCTTTATTAACTGAACACTGGAACAACATCATTGTATTTTGCCAGTTTCCTCAAGAATATTATTAGTAGAATATTCTTGACAAGTTGCTACAAAATAGATCTATTAATGGCACCATGGTCCTCTAGCACTGTCTTTTGCACAGTATAGGTCCCAGCTTGAACAACTTTTACACTACAGCATCTTCTGGAAAAGAGTTAATTGAATTCTAATTTTAAAATTCCAGTCATGGAAAAAAAACAGAGCAATGCCTAGTAGTTTCTGTTGATGGCTAATTACTCTTGCTGTAGAAAATGCCAATTTAAAGTAAAGCAAAAAAAACCCAAAACCCACATTTAACACTAAATCCCAAGCACTGTTTATTTTTGGATGTATTTTCCCTGGAAATGCTTATGTACTGGTCAAGTTGATTCTTAACGCTCTTTCTGCTGACATTCAGTGTGGAATATTTTTTATCTTTCACCATCAGGCATGTTTTCCATCGCTGTCACGGCTTTATGAACCTGTCTCAATTTATTGGCATCTTTTTCGAGCTGTTGACTCCAAAACTGAACACACTATTCTACTTTGATTATAAAAGTGACAAGTGCAGTAACAATAACATCTCTAATTTAGATTTTCTGTTTCAACACCTAAAAATACGTTATCCTTTGGCCATAACATCACCCTAGCAGTATACATTCAACTGACTATGGATCAGCACCAGTATAATTTTGTAATCATTATTCATCATTCCCCCACATACCTCTGTCACTACAGTATCACTTTTAATCGTCTTACATTTTCTTCCCAGTCACTGAGAAAAGCGTTCCAAATAATAGTCTGAAAAACCTATTACTAGCCCAAATATTGTTAGAACTACTAACTTACGTATGCATTCACTTTATTCAAGGTCCGCAACATGACTTAGCACCCTTCCATTTTCTCAACCAAAATCTTAAACAAGTGCTTGCGGGAATCTACCACATAAAACACCATTGCCTGTATCAGCCAATCTAAATCACATAAAAAATTATACGAAGCCAACTTGGCAAGATCTGTCTTCCATCAAGCCTTTTCAGGAGTCATTAATTATTCTTCCCATTTTTGGTTCTTCGTTATTCAAGCTTTTTCTCAGGCATTCCATTATTTTGCATGGACTGAAGTAAAAAGAAAACTCTGAAAGTGAGTCATAACACTTGGAAAAAGTTAATTTTCTTTTGATCTCTTGAAAGAAAAGTTTTTCATTTGCCTGAAAAAAAGAACTAACAAAATGTCAACTTTGAAGATCTTCTTAAGGCACCCTCTAAAGAAATCTTTGAAAATTAGGTGGGTTTTTTTAATCCCTTTCCATTTTTCATAACATTTGTTATATTCATTCAGTTATTTGCCGTACAATATTTTTATGTATCCTTTTCTTAATGTATTTACATTCCATGTATTGTTACCTATCATCAGTCACAAGTGTGATACAGATGCTTAATTTAGTTCATCCTCAGCTGAGTTTTAGTAATTGCACGCATCTATTCCATTTCAATATAATATAACAGGTTAGTTTCATTATTTCAAGTACATTACTTTGATTCAATACCATTATTGGACTACACCCATTTAACCAAAAATCTTCCAGCCTTCAATATTTTTTTTATGTTCTTTTCTTTCCTATCATCTGGCTTTCTGCAGTTCTTTACTCTCACTTAATATTTTCTCTTTTTCTGTACTTCTCCTTTGATTAAACCTAGATTTCTAACATTATAGAGTTGCATCTAACTTCTCCCTAAAATAGAGCTGTCTGTTTTCAAAAGTAAAAGGGGATCAAATGTGGCATCAGGCTTTTCTATATAATTCACTGAATATTGTATACAACTCTCAATTTTTATTCTATTATCTCAATTTAATTTTTTCTTACTGAGCTGTGACTGAGTCTTCGTTTTCAGTCTGGATGCGGTCCAAATTAACATTGGTTGATTATTAATATTCAGCATGCAGCTGAGTCGGGAATTGTCTTCTAAGATACTGAGACATTTTGAAATTACTTTCAAATCAGTTGAATGCAGGTTCTAGCATGAAAACTCCAGGTAAAAATTTCCATGATCTCCACAGTGAAGTATATTTTTTTCTTGCTACGTATAAATAAGCCTTTACAGAACTGTCATTCTGTTCTTGGGTCTGATCATTATAAAGCAGACACCCACTGCTACCATTTTGCGCTTCAGTTCTTGCAAGATTTATCCATTGTTACTGGAATCTTCCCAAGGTATTGGTAATTCAAACAGCTAAAACTGTATCTGGCATAAAGCATCATTCTCCTCCCCTTCTGCTACTTAAGTCTTCCCCAATATGCTAAATATCGAATCATGTGAGTCGTGCCACTGGGCTTCTGTGTTGCCATAGTGGTATTATGTTTGTTAGTTTTCCTCCTCAGTTGCTGAGCAACTTTTAGAACATCCTCTAAATACAGTCTCCCATGATAGCATCATAATAGCTTTACATTAGCATGAAAACATGTTTGTTTAATTCACATTTTAACTTTACGGCCCTCGCCCGTAGTCTATTCTTGGTTAAAAGAAGAAATATGCCAGAATCATTGGGGTGAGCCTACTCTATATGCCTACTGCAATATTCCTTCAAACGTCTAAAGTATGCAGCCCTCCCACTGAAATCGAATTTACGTCCCTTGTCCTTCGGCCCCTAAAAGGCTTTTCCCAGACCACTGATAAAGTCTCCTCTTCTGAACAGATGATCAGGCTGGAGTGGAGCTAAACTATATTTGACACAATTTTTCCCTTAAGAAGCTTTGATTTTATGCAGCTGAATATCTTTACTCTTGGGAATAATTTCTTTGTTAGACCTTTACACATATCTGTTTAAAGATTTGATTCAGTCTTAGAATATTTTTTTTTCCTTGAATAATTTTGCATATTATATTTTAAGACCTTCTTGTGTCAATGAGCATACTTTTTTGCACGGAATTTCATTAGGCGTTAAAAAAACCAAAAATGAAATTCAGAGCATCTTCCCTCAATGCATTTGCAGTTTCCAGCTTGCATCTTGAAGCTATTTCTCTCCAAATAACTTCCAGATGTCTCTTTCTGTACATGTTAGTAACATATAAATATGAAAAAAATCAAACAACTATTGATTTACAACACAGATAATTAGGGATGAATGCGTAGTAAAGCTTTCTAATAGAATTCTGTCAATCATTTCCAAGCACTACTTTCTCATTATGTGTTTGCTGAAACTATATGATGGAATTCTGCCAGTGACATTTGAGTGATAGTGACTTTGATTTCAAAGGAAATGTTTCAGGTTCATTTCATTACCTTGGAAAAGTAAAAGCAAATTTGCCTTATAAAAAGCAATTACTTCTTAGCTGACCAGTGCACAATAGCAATATAAGAAAAGATTTCTCATTCCACTATTCAAATCCTAAACTAGCAAACTAGTGTTTGATTTTGCTTTAAAGCAATTTTACCTTGTTTGAATTGCAAAACCATTTAATCTTCATAAAGTAGGTTATTATAATGGAGATCATATTTTATTGGTACAGTACATCAGCCTGGGACAAACAGGGTTTTTTTTGTGGTTTGCAGTTTTTTTGTTGTTTGGAGGGGTTTTTTTGTTGTTGGGTTTTTTTTGGTGGTTTTTTAATCTAAGGAAGGAATGCTTAAAACTAAGAATACCCACACCCTTTAAGTACGTAACGTTTTGAAACTTTTTACAAATACCTACAATAAAAAGTATTCAAACTATAATAAACAAACACATATATTCATGCTGTATCCATCATACAGCCAACAACATTTCAGATGTTATATAAAACACAAGCTCTTAGTCAGTTAACTCTTCTCTTTCCACGACAATTGTAAGATCCACAATAAATAGGAGTTGAATACTTCACATACGTAATTTCTACGGCGAGTTGTATAAATTCTTCTTTCTTTGTTTCTACAATCAGGTGTATAATTTCTTCTCTGGCTTGACAGCCAGAATTCACAACTACTTATACGGCAATGAAGATATAACCTTTAAAGTGGATTCAACGTAAAGAACTGTAACTACAGCCATTTGAGGTAAGTGTAATATCAAAAATTATCTTATATTCCATGTTTAAACACGAATAGAGAATATTGTATTTTCCTTACTTATTAGTCATGTCTACCAATTTAATTATAGAATTTCCTTGGAGTTGTCAACATGAGTTTACGGAGCATCATCACAGCATTCCACAGCAACTTCTATTTTAAAGTCACTTTGGAAAATAAATAGATCGATATGCAATTATAAGTATCAGCAACAGGCGTATCATTCAGCAAGTCTAAGCAATTAATTAGAAATAATGGAAAGAAAATCACAAGAAGTTGCTATATTTTCTGATATTTTAAAAAGTGACTGAAATAAAATCCCTACTTATCTCTGTAATACAGCATGTCTAGATGCACAAATTATAGGTGAGAAGCACAATTCCAGAGCTTTTTAAGGCACTCCAATCAAAATAATCTAAAATCAAAATGCATAAATTGAAAATAAAATGAAATGGAGAAACCATGAAATCAATGGTAATACAAACTAGAAATCCAAGAAAAAGCTTTAGAAAAGGAGTAACATGGCATATCTTGAGTCAAAAGCAGAGCACTTACTCTCTGCATTTGAGCCTAAGATGTGTACCGATATATGATAGGATCTGGAAGAAACATTACAAAGATTTTAAAAGGTAGTTTTAACATAATTTCTACCTTTAAAAGGTAATGTAGAATATCCAGCTTTGACACTGAAAGAAAGAGGCATTTAACATAACCAGGCACTTCATTATTAAGGACTGTACAATATCGGAGATGAAGCACGTAATTGTTGCACTTGTGGAAAAGGTTAAGAAGAGACCACACTTAAGTGCAAAGAATGAAAATATTTCAGGCAGTCCCCTGAACTGAATAAAGCCTCTCTCTCCTGAATGCCTTTTGCACACGATGCATACAGAGGTGCCACATTTGGGTTGAGTTTATGATCTGATGACAGATATGGTAAAGTGTTATCTTGAACTTTAAATGATGCAATTCATCTTTGTTACTAGGCCAGAGTAATCTCCTGGCCACACAGCAACCTTCCTATTAAGAAAAGTTCAGATAATCCTGTTACTTCCCACATAACCCAATTAATCTTTTTCCTTGCACGCGTGTGCAAACCTAAAACATTCCGGGACCAATACACTTGCTTACTTCAGAGGGGAAAGCAGTGGATCTTTTTCCCGCTAGATGGCAAATAACAAAACGCAGTTTTTCCTGTTTCGTTCCTCAAAAGACCCAAATGCAATTTTTCTTTTTTGGCAACTCTAAAGAAAAAGCATACTTCTGAATAAAGTTCTATTCCAAAAAATTGAGCAGTGACGGCACCAATTCCTTTAAGTTATAACTTCTAATTATTTCTAGACCAGTTTTTTCTCTAGATAAGAGAAATAATATAGATTTTTGTTATATAGCAATAATAAAGGTTTTTTAACTAACATACACAAATACTTCATGCAATTACAATTGCTATCCTTTGTAATCGAATTAGTTGAACTAAGAGAGCAAGAATGGTCAAATTCATCTGGATTTGCCTGGATTCCGTGCCAAGACATATTGTGGTATACAAGGCAAGAAAGTCCTTTCTGTCTTCACACAGGATGTGGTTACACCCTGAGCAGAGCACACAAACAGAGCCTAAATCTCAGACTAAAGAGGTGAGACAAGAATATAACTATGGCTTCTGCCTCAAGCAGCAGAGCTGAGCAGCCTTAGTCATCTGGACAAGTCCATTTGTTCCTCCCATGAGGCATGCTTCTCAGACCCTTCAGGTCAGATGGCGTCCTACAAGCAGCTTCCTGTGCTTTGTTTCCCACCTGAAAGTCTGGGCTGAGACCACTGAAGAGTGATCCTGACAGGGAGAGTGAGAGTTTGAAAAGGACTGGGAAAACCCTCGAGAATGTGTGACCTGAGGAAAAGATGATGTTTTGTCTTCTACTGTGACGCCACAAGTGATTCTTCCCAAAACTCGTTCCCACACCAGAAGTCATTCTTTCTTTCTATGGAAATAAAAAATTAATTTATATTTTCTGCATAGCCTTCCAACGAAGTGAATATGGTGCTCCTATTGCTAGTGATAGTCTTTGCATTAAGCTAACAATTCAGGAGTCGTTTGACTTTGCTGGGGCTGCCTAGGCTTTGCTTTAGCTTCTTTAGCTGCAACAGCACTGCCTAAAGACCCAATGAATATTACCTTATTTGTTTTAGCTTTCTTTTTTTTTGCTTTGTACAACTGTATAGCGTACCATCTATTGTTATATACATATTTTAACTAACAGATAATAGCAAGCATTTAGTCTGTGCAGGATGAGCTATCTATATGACCTTACAATAAAAAATCCAGGAGAACAGGCACGGGATGAGACGTGAGGTCTTGAAAGCACTGGCATGGGATGATATGGCATGTCTCACGGCTGCAAACAACTTACCAGCAGTCAGCTTCTGGTCAAAAAGGATGAAGTCTTGGGTAAAACCAGTTCTAGCTAAAACAGAGAATCCAACACATGCAAAATATACCACTTATAAACTCAGACATAATAAGGAACTGCAGACCAATGGAGAAAGAGCAAGTAAACAGACTGTGCTGGTGATCACAGGAAACTAACTTCAAGTGTATCTAAGTTTGAAGAGGAAGAAACCATCAATGTCGTGTCCTTCCAGCAAAGGACTTGGGACACTTAAAATTCATCATAACCCACAGACAGAAAATTACCACGGAAAATTAATTGACAAAAGGTATATGCACACTTCTACATACTAAAGCCTAAACTTAGCTGAAATAGAAAATTTGAATTCTAGATCATCTAGAAAGTGGAAGGCGAAAACATGCCTCACCAATGTTTTATAAAGACAAATTTTGAAAGTCAGATAATAAATTGGCAGTTCCTAATCCAGAATCTGAAGTAAAATCATCAGCAACATAGTGCCATGTAAAGAAAGATTAAAAATCATTCCATTTAAAACACAGTTGTATTACAAGTTAACAAATTAGTTTCTTTCCTACAGAGATGCAGACAATCCCTTCCACTGAATGACAAGATATTACAAAGCCAAGCAGAGATGAAGTAACACTCTCCTTGAATCAAGATAAATGTCAAATAAAATTGTACATCATCCTCATGAAGAGAAAAAACAAATTATAATCCTCAGATATAAATATTAAACAAGGGGAACCAGATATTTCTGAAAGAGTGCTGTGTGTAAATCACTGTATAACATAAAATTAGTCCTGTGAGACTCAAAGTGATTAAAACCACTCCTCAGCTTCAAAAATATATCACTGAAATAATTAATATAGCAGGCTAGCTACACAGAAAGTGAGGAAGATGCTTCAATTAGAAAAGAAATGTCATTATTTTATTGAAGGAATTAAATTTCCCCATTAAAAATATCATCTTTTTCCTGTTCAACAGCATTATGTTTCAAATTGGCATTTTCCCCATTTTCCAGAATTTTTCGTGAGAAATTTAGACATTTTTCATAATAATGTTTTTATTTTGTACACTGTGATGCCCTCCTTAGGCAGAATGTCAAATTTTAACTAGAACACAAACGGAAGGCTTTTTTTTTTTCTGTGTCAAAAGGTATTTTAATTTGTGCTACATAGCAGTTTCCTTCCATTATTTCTAAAGAACAATAGAAAAATAATGTTAACCAGGCTATCAAAAATCTCCCTATATACTGTTGCTTTATCAGTGCTATGCTTATGAACAATTTTTTTCATAAATTAGTTTTTCCTAATGCCATCATTGTTTTGATTTGAAGCCCTTAATTTCACGGGGAAAAAAATTCAACAACAAAATACACACCACACAGATGAAGTGGGAAAATAATATAAATGACACTCAAAGTTAGACTTCATTGTAATAGAAAAGAAACAGTGAATTTAGCAATAACAGGAATTTTTCCTCCATACAGTAATAAGTTTTAGAAGCTAAAATCAACTACAGAGATTTGTATTAAAGAATCTTAATGATGTTTGTAGATTTCTTGTCAATAAAATAGCCTTAAGAGCAATTCCTCTTTATCAAAGACGTTTGATTTTCAGCTATGTAAATCATGACACTTGCAGCAGCATAAATGCTGTAATGGTAGCTGTCAAAAGACATGCTACCAGTTAAAATCAATCAAGGGAAATAGGCCACAAATAACTAATAAAATTTAAACCCAAAGATGCCAATGATGATAAATCCTTTGCCATGTTACCAAAAGCACATCTCTGTAACGCAGCAGCTAAAATTCTTACCGCCAATGGATCAGTGAAGACTACATATGTTCTCTGCCTTCTCATGTTCTTTTTTCCTTCTATAATTTCAACCTGGATTAGAAAATGTTTTCCTTAACTTTGAGAAAAAAAGAATTTTCATAATTTTTAAACATACATTAAATCAAAGTGGTTACAGAGATTCCAGGAATCTCAGCATAGTAATGTAGCCATACAATTAAATCAGTACCACAGCAGATGTAATAACCTGCTGCAGCTTGAATAGAATCAGACGGATGCTCATTAAAATCTAGAGTTGAAAGTTCAAAGGAAGAACTTGGAGAAGTCAAGCTGTCCTCCGGTCTGAAACACTTTTTGATGAGACTTAAAGGTGATCAAGTCAAATTCAATCAAAGGAAAAAATGAATAATCAAATTAAAAAGGGAAAAGAAAAAAAAATCACCACATCACAAAGGTAAAGATTAAGGTAAAGCATGCCATAAAGACTTTTTTTTTTTAATTGAATTTAGTGCTTCTAAAAAGGAGTCGGATTGACATCAGCAGAAACCAAACCCTTTTGTTCCCAGAACAATCTCAGTACAGTCAGCACTAGAAAGCATAAACTCCTGCCACTGACCAGCCACACAGCTAAAGCCAGACCTGGCAGGGGCAACCTTCCCACAGGGATAAAAGACAAATTCATTTTCTGTGTTCCTCCTCACCTTGTTCTCTCCTGCAAGACTGTCAGCTAGTGAAATAGCTAGTAGTGGTTGGTATGGCCTAGTTTACAGATATCCTTATTGCAGAAGAAAAAGATCAGCAGCTGATTTACACAAGAGGTTCAATAATCATCAAACCACTTTACAGGCAAAAGAAGGTATTTTTGTTATATTACCAAACACAGAGAACTGTGGATCCAGCCAGTAACCAAAATCTACTACATCTTACACACACATGTGTTTTCTGATGAGTTACACACTACCTGCCAATTCCAGTCTAGTTGTGGCCAGATATTAAAAAAAAAGTACGGGTGACCACAGCCTTTGGTGGCACAGAGGTACCCTCTCTTCTCTGCAATGTGGAAATACCTACCTATAAACTAACCACACTCTGAGCAGTGAGTTGCCACCTCAGAGGCCTCAGCTTTCTCAGTGCTCCTAGAACCGCAGACCTGCACGCTCACTCTTGCACGAGTTGGCCCGGGCACTGCCACCGTTCTTCGCTTGGTGATTCTGGGGAGATCTCACTCGGAGCTTGCACACACATTCACACGCTCTTGGAGACCGCTTCAGAAAGTCAGTCTTTTGTCTGTAATCACCCTCCTTTACTAAGGGACAAAAGTACACAAAGCACTATGTCAAAACCTGTGGCAGCAAGACTCAGAAACAGGAGTTTTCACTGTTATCTGACAAACAAAACACAGGATCAACCAGACACAGCCGAGTCGGTTCCACAATGCCAGCAAAATAATGCAACTCACTCCTATGCAACTCTTGCTGCCTCTCAGCGTGTTAAATACTACCTGTGCCCAGTGTTACACTGGAGCACCTGCTGTCAGCGAAATAGTCTTCCCTGGCAATCATCTCCAGTGACCTACTGCGAAAATGAAATGCATTTTCTCCTTTTTCCTGGTTCATACCGAATCTCAATGAAATTTGAAAATAATTTATACATGCTTCAGGTGCCCTGAATATACTTGCTTCCAAGCAGGCATTACAAGCACTGACAGAAATAGAATCCCAGCAATTAGTAGTCATCCTGACTGGGGTTTGTTAGCAGTCATACTGCAGCTTACAGAGGCATGAGAGCTGTTAAGACCCCACCACGTTCCCATTGACGGAAACAGAGTTTAAAAATTTACCAGATAACACGTGGCTCTCCAACCTTCCAGTATAAACATTTCATTCATAGTTTGCAGCTCTCACAGATTTTGCAGAGATCTTACAGGGGCTGCAATCAAACCCGTACTTGTCTGAAAAACCTGTGTCTTTAATAAGTGGTGTATAAACATAGAGAGCCGAGCTCCAACCTCAGAGAACAGCATTAACCTCTTACATAAGCTCTTTAGTATTTTGCAACCAACGCATGGTTACCAAACAATGGTAGATTACTGAGTTACTGACAAACACCACACAGTTATAATTTGTCTTACTTAGCAGACCAGATTATTAAAATCTTTCTATGAGTCATATTGTTCCTCATCTATACCCTGCAGAATAGATAATTCAAAGTAAAAGAGGACAAACAGGATTTCTTATTATACTTAGCTCATTTTCACTTTAAAAATGTTTAAAACAAAATCCACCTTCTGCAACCGAATCTTCTTTCCCTGTTTCCTGCATTTATTTATTATTAAAATTGAAAATAAATAGTGATTCAAAATGCAAGGTTTTTACTCTATAAATAGTCAGTTCCAAATACAGAGTGATATATATACAAATATTTGAAAACAGTCAAACAGAAAAAAAGCCTTTCAAAATATAAAAAGGGTTATGACATCTCTTTTTTTTTCTTTTTACAAAAGAAATACTAAGTAACCCTTGCACGAATTCACAATATTCATGTTAGTATTTGTAAAAAACATGTGTGGCAACTTAGAATCGGAACATGCTTAAATCCAGTTACTATTTGTTTTCCTTATGTAGCATATAGATAATTGGCTTGGTTTCTGTTAGACATCCACATTCATTTAAGCTTTTTGTATCTCCTACTGTGTAACTAACTTGCGCACATTTATTTACCCCCATGTTGCGTACTCAGATGTCCATCTCCGGCTTGCTTGAGAGCTCTTCACAGCAGTCTACCACTGCACATAAGGGAAGAACCCAAGGCCTGAGCCATGTAATGTCTTCTCACCCAAAGAGACCCAGATGGCCAAGCAACATTCTCTTACCTTCAGGTCTTCTTTGGACACTACAAAGACTCCTTACTGCAGATTCCAGTGTAAAAATCCAACTTCTCCCCTCCCCTTGCCTTGAAATCTTTGCATTTTCTCGCAGCAGCCCGGTGCCAGGCATGATGGACTGCCTTCAGTGGAGGTGTATAGGGGCAGAGAGAAGGGACAAGTCAAACACTAGACAACTTGCATGCTGGCTTCATTTTCATTAATTAATGAAAAGCAAATACGCACCACCATAAACCTGGCGAAGTCTGGAAGACACATCACAGGCTTAAGCTTACAAAGTGGACAAAATAGTTTCCAGAGTCTAGAAAAGAAACTGAAGATAAGGAAATACTACAGAGGAGAAGCTCATTAAAGTCAAGTTTGCTCAAGGTAGCTGAGTGTCAATGAAAGAAATACCTCTAAAAATTATTTGCTGCATAAAGTGGCTATGCTTGTGCATCATTAACTCTGATTATCCTCTACCGAGGAAGCATGTGTGAACCTCTAGGCTGTAGAGCTCTTCCAAACAGTTGAGACAATGAGCAATTCAGACTGTCAGCAGTGGCATGACTCATGTTACAACATTTTCAAATATATAAATTGAATTTATTGTAATATTTTTTGGTGGCAGGCTGAAATAAGCAAGGATAGACAAAATGTCTTTTCTCCTCTCCTTCAGTTCTTAATCATGGCTGGAAAATCTACATGCATATTCATAAAACTGGACATTGTTTTGCCTGATGCTGACAGTGCTACCAAGCTTTTCTTACCCCTGAGAGGACCAGAGGTCAGAGCATACATGGCTGATAACACCGCGATGTAGGGCACAGACTTCTTTCTGCAACTGGGTCTGAGCTATCTGAGTGGTTACCATCATATCCTCTGAGACATGGTGACTATTCACAAGTTCTTAGTTTCGGCCATCACCATAAGTGTTTTAAGCAACCCTATTTTAGTTTTTGGTCTGACATGGTCCAATAAAGGATTACTGGTTTTCAGCTGAAGGGAAAAACTGAACAGCAATAACTCAGGTAACTTTCTGCTCAGTTGCAAGAGCAGATTTGACAGCACTGATTCTGCGGTCATTGATTCATGTATTAGGTTTTCCCCAGGACTCCACCTTGTTTGGTAAGTAAGATGGATGATGCTCACTTAATGAAGAAAAAAAAAGTATTTTATTTTATTCTATCTCCATTATTTCATGTGATGCCACGGGTCTTCAACGTCACTTCAAAAACATGCTTTGAATACCTCATTATTAAGTTCTTCATCAGTTTTTTCCATGACGCTTTCCCCTGTATCATTTGAATGACTAACAGACACCAATCAATTTACCATCACGATGTAAAGTAGTATTCCCTTATCTCCAGTGGAGAACTGAGGCACAGAGAGTATGTCTACCCTGTTGTCACAGGGTGACAGTAATGTGACACAAAGGCATCCACAGAATTTAAACAAGCCAGTAGCAGCTTGTCTATGACATGTGTGAATTCACTCTGGACTACTTATCCTGCTGCCCAAAGCTAGCTATGCACACCATTTTAGTTCTCCCTGCAATTCATTGTCTGCTTTAAAGTAGTTACTTTTTCTGAGTATTTGGCATTCTATGGCACTTTGAACAATGCAACTGATACCACACAACTCAGTACATGGCAATTCTGCAAAACAGGCCTCTGGATTCAATAAGAAGTTTAATGTCCTACCCCTCTCTTGAAGAAATCCTGTGAGCAGAGGCACAAAAACCAGTTTACTGAGAGATAACCATGAACTAACAGCAAGTCATCTAATTCACACAAACTTGGGTATCTAATTATGTGTATTACGTTAAGCAGATCTCTATTAGTAGGTTAAATTATTCATATGTCTCCATGTGACAGAGCAGAGGTTTTCCAAGGTGGCCTTTAACTGCCTTTTCACTATACACATTCTGCAACAGAGAAGAGGTAACATCCTACATTCCGCATCATCCATCAACATAAATCACTGATCTCCTCATTATATGTCCTCATATTGATTAAAGCAACATACATTTGAGGGTTGAAAATTATGTGATCCTCTAAGTTAAAGACTGTACCGTAACATCAATGCACAAATAAAGGATTTGCCCAACTCTTCATATTAATTTGACTGTAGTTTTATTTGGTATACACATGGGGACTATTTGGGTATATACACATACATGTGCGCAACTTAACATAGTAAGAGCTACCCAAGCCACAAGTCTGCGTAGTTAAGACCTCAAAGGAAACTATCATCAGCTTCCTACTAGAATTCTTATAGATCATTACTTCTATGTATATGGTTTAACATCTGTATAAGGTGTATAGTAGCTATTTGGAAGTTGTTATTACTATGAAATACACAGTGTTGTGAAATACACGGCAAAGCACAGAAGCGGTAAAAGAAGTGCAACTTCAATTTGTGGTTTTTTACACTTCTCAATAGCTCTTGAATGCCTTTCGGTATGCATGGCATCCAGTCCAGCAATAATACACACTAAGAGAGGATCCATATGAAACAATGTCCCAAGCAAGCTTTGACTGAAAGATGTTCGTTCAAATCATATAATACAGTTGTATTACCTTTTTTAAAACATATATTTTTCCTCTAATAGTTTTTCATTTATAAACTAAGTCTAGAATAGGAAAAACATATTCAGGTCACTCAAGTTGATAAGGGAATGTTTACTATATTATGATAAAATGAAGGTGATGACTCACTGTTTCAAGTCTCGGTAAGTACACTTTAAAATTGGTTCTATTGATTACAGCAAAAACAAATTTCCTTCCACCATCTGCATTTCCTTGTATTGAATAAGAAAACACATTTGGCATATATTTGGGATGCATAACTGCATTTATTATAGTCTCATATTTTATTATGCACTTGATTTGTAAAAGTCTCAAAATCATGGAAAATGCTCTGATGTATTCTTCTGTTTTGAAAAGATGCAGATTACATATATATGCAGACTACTGCTACAGTCAAATTTCTTTTACTAACGACAATACAGTGATAAAGGTCAAATTATCTTCCATTCTTGTATGCGTTGTTATTTCTAAAATCATTTTTATCCCAAGGTTTTCTGAGTAATGGTTTAAAAAGACTCTTTAAATATTAAACATACCAAAATATTGATGGATTAAATGAGACCTAGTTTCCTAATCATAATGCACAGTGTTTAGTGCACAATGTTTTGAGTGTGCTTAGTACCGCTTCCAAGAGGATGCCTTGCATTTTAAAATAGACTCAGTTTCATTATCGTAGATGTTTTCTCCTTTTGAAAACATTTAGTCATTCAGATATATTTTTTTTAATTTCCCGGATACTAAACCCCTGGTGGGATAATCTCATACCAATCCATATGGGGAAGGCAGTTTTGCAGATCAACAAATCCTACCATTATTTGATTTGATCTAAGAACAACTTAATTGAAACAACACAAAGTCGTTAAGAATGGTTCTTACGCACATTCTAGTTAATGTAAATGACAGACAGTTTAAAATAATGAAAATTTTGTTATGTTCAATAGATGAACCCATTCTCATATTAAGTAAATCCAGGATTTTCTTACGTATACAGTACATTCTGGTTGGTCACAAATAATGATTAGTTTTGTACCAAAGGAAGTGAACGGTTTATAACAACCATGCTGCATGCGGTGTAACACACACACATAGGGCATAAAAAAAATGCTGGTAAAAAACAGGCACGTGCCATAATTCACATAAAGTATCTGAGGCAATGAAAATTCTCCTCAGAAATATTATGTTGAAGTGGTTTTTCATTTAAATATATACATCCAAAAATGCTATTTTGGGTTATAAAAATAAAAATAATGGAACTGCAGTGACTCATCTAGAAAAAAACCAACTGTATGAACATGAAGCTTTTATTGCCTTTGCAATTAAAGCAAATCTTGAGTATTCAACCAGCATTAGAAAGACTTAAGACAGAAAAATTAATAGCCTACTGAAGTATATTCAAAACCACAAAAAGTCTGTCTAATTCAGAGATCTTCTTGTCTTCTAAATGTACAAATATCTTACTGAAGTCGCTTCATGTTTTGCTTCTTTTGAACAAACTGTGGGTGAAAAAGACACTTCCTGCCTACACAAAAGAACAGATTTTAGTACTAGGCTTTAGGCAGTCAAAGCTCCAAAATTCTCACTATGGACTAGAGGATATTTTCTTACGGAAAGCACGTTTTTTGGGGTAGAGGGGAAAAAAACCATGAGGATTTCCTAATGAGCTTTTTCTTAAATCCTTCAAGGTAGAAGAAACTGCACACCATTTCACTTCATTTCAAAAAAGAGAAAACCTGTACTTGTAAAGGAGGGGAACTCTATGCCCTGAAAAATCTTCAAGTGAAAAAATGTGGTCAGCTGTTCACTCTTTTACTGAAACATAGTGAATCACTTTGCTCAAAAAAGAGTAACAATACCCATTGCAATTCACTTCTTGTTTTTAAACAGCTTTGTTGATACTTTCTGAAAACACTCATGCAACCAAGTTTTTCTTCATGGATGTCTACAGAAGGAGAATTTCAGAGTTAGTTCTGTTTACAAACACTCAGGACCAAAAATACTTGCATACATTTGCACACTCAAGGAGTAGAACCAGGATCCCACAGCATATCCAAGCAACTATACCAAGCAACTGGATATGGACAACAACTATGAATTATCCCTGAATAGCTGGGAATAAAATCCCAGAGTTAAAATTTCATACCACTGAACTGAACTGTAAAAACCTGCAAGGCAAATACAACCAAGGGCTAAATCAATCAACTAACTTGTTTTCTGCAAATTATCCTCTCAGTCCAGTTATTTTTCTTATATCTACAAACACCATGGGAACACAGGTAAGTTGCTTTGGAAGTTAGCGAAATTGTTTGGTGCTCCGGAGTAGTGATTTTTTATTCTTGAGACAGCAGTAAGTCTTTCTAATATGCCACGAGTTGGTGTGTTCCATGCATAGAAATGACGAATCCAACCATTACTGGCTGATTTTCTACACAACAGGTATATTGCTAGTGCTTACCATCATTTCTCTGACATCTCCTTAACTAATAAAATCAGCTTGCCATTTATTTCAGTTTATTCACTGATCTCCTGGACCAAACCACATTCTTGATGTAAATCAACATAATCTGTGTTCTAATTCAAACACAAATTATTGCATATATGGTATATATTTCAAACATATTGTATTTATTTCAAATTATTGAAGTAAAACTATTGTGATTACCTGATCTGGTCCATACATTTTTTAAACTGGCATATGATACATACCGAGTTTTGGTAGCACTCCATTAAATCTAATAGTCATCCTACCTTTGGATGCTTCCCCTATATTGAAAGAAATACACAGCAAAGATGGCCCTACCAACATCTGACTGACACATCTGATCGCTCACCAGTTAAAACAACTGTACATATTCTACAGAAACAGTATTTGGCACTGAATCTGCCAGGCCATCTCGCATGCAGTATGACTCATGACGCAGACCATTTCTTGGACAGTAAATATGCAAGCTTAAGAAGGCTCCAGAAAAGTAAACACTATTTTGGACTGGTTTATGCTCTTATTTGCTCCCCAATTATTAGTGTTCTCTTTCCAACTTTGGAAAGCCATGTTACAAATTATCAGTTGATTCTTGCTCAGATCAAAACACACTGAAAACTGATCAGATTAAATGCCTCCCAGGCCTCCTTTTTGGTGACCACATAAGAGCTCTTTGAGAAAAAAAAAACAGTAAAGCATGAACAATACCTTAAATTTCTGATCCATTCACTGACAGGTGACAGTGACGCTTCGTTGGTTTTAACTTTAGAGTGAGAGTTTCAAATGTCAGTTGGACTTTCCATGAAAGCAGGAAAGAATAAAATGAAATATTTTAATATACTTTTCTTAGTATTCTTAATATACTCTACTGACTTTATCCTTATAAAACACCACCTTCTGAAATGCTGATTTGTGTAGATTATCCAATTCGCAAATTCAGAATGGGTTAAATGTTTCAAAGCACACTATATTTTTATGAAAAGATATGAGAAAATAAATTCCTAAAAAATCAGAACTGTGCTTCTAACTAAAGGGCAGGTAAGTGGAAGTTCCATACTCTACATTATCTTTGCTTCTTTGAAGCCATACAGTTGTTCATAACTTCATCTTTGTTATCTACCCTTTAAATATATTCAAATCAGAGCTAAATAATAGCAATTCTCATTGGAATAACTGAGTATACCATCTTGTCAACAATACACTGCTCAAACCATGGGAAGAATTCTTCATTCTATTAATGTGCCATTACATCCAAAGCAACTGGATTTTAATTTTGTTATCTAGATGAACAAGACTAGTTTCTCATTAATATGTACATTGGGTCATGAAAATACACTGGGTTTAAAATTTTATATATTCCTTAATAGAAATCATAATCCACTGCTGTCTGTGACTTCGCAGCTGGTTACTGTGGGGATGCTGACAGTGCTGCAAATAGAGGATTATTACTCCAGGTGAAGGAAAAAACTGCAGGAATAGATAAGCTGTAATAAGGGGTAAAGATCCTGTTGTTTGTGAAAAAGCTGTACAAAAAACAAATGAGAAGAAAATAGGCTGCAGGTGATACATGCAGACAGAATTGTTTAATCAGACTGTTTTCTAAAAGGTTCATTCAAACAAAAGAGTCTATCTGTGTTATGTTAAAACAACTGGGGGTTTAGAGTTAGTGACAAAGGGTCAAAACATTCACTGTCAGGAAAACACTCTTACCTTTCAGTTCATCCTGCAGGCTTTCAATATTGCATGGCAAGAAATCACTTCTCAAGTTCAAAGAAAAATTAATTACATTTAAGGCCATGTTTAACATTGAGAACAAAATGTAACCATTCCTTTAATTCAGGCTAAATTAGGATTTCTGCAAAAGATACAGCTGGATAGATTTTCTGTTAAATTATCCATCTAGTTTATTTCTCTATCTGTGCTCACCAGTTCATATAACTAAGTGTATGTAACCATAAAGGAAATCTTAAAAGGCCTAATTTTTATCGTGCTCTATTACAGTCAATTTTCAGAAAACCTCAACAAAACTTCTCTTACTCTCTTCGGGTAGAACAGGGCTATGGATCATCCACACTAGTTCATGACTATACTGTCCTATCTGATGATGCACCAATCTGGGGAAGTTGTAAAGGTGGTATTTTAAATTCACTGTCACTTCTGAGCAGATGATTATCACACAGAAGAACCTGAACTTCCCCAAGGGCAATGCAACAGATCATAAAATAAGGCAACTGCATCCATATAATGTACCATTTTCCCTAGGGACATTGAGTGATTGATTGATTGATTAATTGTAGTTATTAAACCAGAATATCCACCCTCTGCCTTGTCACATCTCGTTTACAAACTAGTTGTTGTCATAGGCAAAGTCATTTCATATAAATCTTTGTTTGAGACACATATTTCTGTTGCAGATGTAAGGACAAAAGCCAGAAGATAAAGCACAGCAGTAGAACCCTAAGGTAAACAGAAAGGATTTTAGATGTCATCAGCTATGTTCACAATATCAATCACAAATTAAAAGGATAGTCATTGCTATTAAAATCAGTGGCAGCAGAATGAAATCACCATTTTCTAGGAATGTGATAATACAAAGATCAAACCATACTTCTTCAGGTTCTCTGCGGCAACATATTGCAGACGTGTCCTGCATCCTTCACTAAAAAGACGTTATCTCCCTATCAACATGACCAGCAGAGGTCTTAATGCCTTTCTTCCCTCTACAAGATGTTCTCAGGCTGAAAAGATCAGTACCAAAAACTATATTGAGGAGAAACTGAAGAATAAACTGGCCTCTGTTCTCGTTTCACTTCCCCTGTTCCCATTTTCCCAATTTCTTCTTTCCCCTTGGTTTCTAACATCTATCGCAATTCACTGTGCCTTGTCCCACTTTTCATACAAATGCTTATTCAAAGGTTTCCTCCACGAAGCCTAGAAACAGAAATCCTTTTCAGCAAAAAGTGCTACCATCCATAAGCAATTATTAGAATCACTGCTTAAAACTTTCCTTCAGGGCTATAGTTGGTTTTTGTTGTATTTGCATGCTTTTCTGCTCACACATGATTTTAGCGCTCAAACTTGGTTTTTATTGTATAAAAACAGTGAGAAATATTTTCTTGAATTTTTAAGTCTGTTCAAGGCTTGATTGCATTTGCTGTTGAACCCTTACCAAATTCAGAAAAAGGTGAGCCAAAAACTCACTGAAGACAAAGGAAAAGTTTTTATTGCTGTCAAATCACCTTTACATCAAGCTCTGTCTAACCCAACCTTCCGCTTATAAAAATGCATTGTCCAAAGTGACTTGAATCTGTGCCATATTTTTGATAGACATTAAGCTCTCACTTGTGAGATTTCATGGAGATGACATCTTTATTCCACAACTCTTTATGCCTGTTATTTTCCTTTGGAATTCTGCCAATAAATTCCAATGCCCTGTCCACATTTTTTAACTACATTAACAGACAAAAATAAACAAATGTTCCATAAGCTGACAGTGTCTTCCACAAAGATGAGAGGCTAGGACGTCCTATTTAGCGTCTATCCATTAAAATCACTATTTTTGAACCATTAAGTGTGTAAAAGTCCATGTGTGAATTACTATCAGCAGTTTAGAAGTCCCAAGATGACCCTCTGCTGCTAGCCATTAGTAACGTGCATATCACAAGAAAAGTGAAATTATTTGAAAGACTAGTAAGTATCAAATACACTCCAGATATTTTAACATTAATCAAAGCACACATAACTAAACCTAAAATCCAAAATCATCATTACTTTGTGTCATGTTTGTTGCCATGGTAAACCCCACTATAACCAATTCTCCTTTCATACAGTTACTGTAATCACTCAAGACCATCACCACCAAAACTTAGGAAACTAAAAGGGCAGTTAAAGAACACCAGCAGGTTCACTAAAGCAAAAAGTTCTGCCACCAAAGACTCTTCACAGAGGAAGCAACATTCTTAGCCACCCACCACACATGCAGCCACGAAGCTGTAGCATTTGTTCCTTGTCTGACTGTAAATAAGACAGCATCACACAAGAAAAAATTCTCACAGGACCAGGTCCCAAACTATTTAAGTCTTAAAAAAAAAAACAAACAAAAACCTCACCAAGTTTCTGAGACTTCCTAGGCAGACACAGACCACTACTGCAGCAAACAGAACACTAGTTTTACACATGTTGGTGACAAAAGCAAGACTAGGGAATGTGTGGGCTCTCTCTGGAAGGAATCAGGAGACCTGGTCACCCATGACAAGGCTGAGATACTCAACAACTTTTTTTCCTTGGTCTTCACCAGTAAAGGCTCTGGCCACCCAAGTTGAAGAAGGCAAAGCAGGGACTGGGAGAATGAGAAACCACCCACTGAAGAAGATGAAGAAGATGACCAGGTTCGAGACCATCTGAGGAACCTGAAGGTGCACAAGTCCACGGGGCCTGATGAGATACATCCACGGGTACTGAGGGGACCAGTGGATGAAGTTGCCAAGCCAATGTCCATCATATTTGAGAAGTCGTGGCAGTCTGGTGAAGTTCCCACTGACTGGAAAAGGGGAAACATAACGCCCATTTTTAAAAAGGGAAAAAAGGAAGACCTGGGGAGCTACAGGCAGGTCAGCCTCACCTCTGTGCCCAGCAAGATCATGGAGGAGATCCAACTGGAAACTATGCTGAGGCACATGGAAAATTAGGAGGTGATTGGTGACAGTCAACATAGGTGCAGTAAGGGCAAATTGTGCCTGACAAATTTGGTGGCCTTTTATGATGGGGTTACAGCATTGGTGGTGGATAAGGGAAGAGGCAACTGACATCATCTACCTGGATTTGTACAAAGCATTTGACACTGTCTTGCATGGCATCCTTGTCTCTAGATTGGAGAGACATGGATTTGACAGATGGACTATGCTGTGGTTCCCACTTGGTGGATAAGGAATTGGCTGGATAGTCTCATTCAAAGAGTTGTGGTCAATAGATCGATGTCCAAGTGGAGAGCAGCTATGAGTGGTGTTCCTCAGGGGTCAGTACTGGGACCCATACCATTTAAGGTCTTTGTCGGCAACATGGACGGTGGGACTGAGTCACCCTCAGCAAGTTTGCCAACGACACCAAGCTGTGTGGTGCAGTCAACACACTGGAGGGAAGGGATATCATCCAGAGGGACCTGGACAGGCTGGAGAAGTGGGCCTGTGTGAACCTCATGATGTCCAACAAAGCCAAGGGCAAAATTCTGTACATGGGTCGGGGCAATCCCAAGCACAAATACAGGGCAGAGAGTGGATTGAGAGGAGCCCTAAGGAGAAGGCTCTGGGGTGTTGGTGGATGAGAAGCTCAACATGAGCTGGCAATGTGTGGTCACATCCCAGAAAGCCAACAACATCCTGGGCTGCATCAAAAGAAGCATGGCCAGCAGGTCAAGGGAAGTGATTCTGCCCCTCTAACTCCACTCTCATGAGACCCCCACCTGGAGTACTGTTTCCAGCTCTGGGGCCCCCAACATAAGAAGGACATGGACCTGTTGGAGTGAGTCCAGAGGAGGGCCACAAAAATGATCAGAGGTCTGGAGCACCTCTCCTATGAGGACAGGCTGAGAGAGTTGGGGTTGTTCAGCCTGGAGAAGAGAAGGGTCCAGGGAGACCTTATGGCAGTTTTCCAGTGCCTAAAGGGGGCCTACAGGACAGATGGGGAGGGGCCCTTTATCAGGTAGTGTAGCAATAGAAAGAGGTGTAACGGTTTTAAACTGAGAGTAGATTTAGATTAGATATTAGGAAGAAATTCTTTACTGTGAGGGTGGTGAGACACAGGAACAGTTACCCGGAGAAGCTGTGGATGCTCCACCCCTGGAGGTGTTCAAGGCCAGGTTGGATGGGGCTTGGAGCAACCTGGTCTAGTGGGAAGCGTCCCTGCCCATGGCAAGGAGGTTGGAACCAGATGATCTTTAAGGGCCCTTCAAACCCAAACCATTCTATGATTCTCCCAGCATCATGGTCTACTTAATAAACAAACTGACAGTTTCCTTTTCTACCTGATGACAAGAAATAATCCCATACAGGCCACATTACAACATTCTTATCGTATGGTGACAAAAAACAATCACCACATACCACTGAAAAAAACCCACAGGTACCAAAATTGTATCCTTTTGCTCCAGGGTAGAAACAGCCTACCACAGCTTCACCAGCAGAGTACAGTAGCCTGCAAGAAGAAAGAAAATACTTTCTCTTTGAGATTTACTTTACCATTCAATCTCAAAAAAATAAAAGCAAACAAAACTAAAAAAGATAAAATATTCCAGACTATTTTACACAGGCTCCAAGCCCTACTATGAGCAAAGAGTCTCTAGAGAGGTTAGGTTGCTTATACTAATTGTGCTTAACATTTTAACGTTTTATAAATAAGCCAAGGGCAACTGAATCCTCTTGTGAAATTATGGTGGTTAAGATATTTTCCCAAAAGTATAAACATTTGAGTTTGGTGAGTTCTTTACTTGTATTGCCTCAGGCACCAATAAGTTTATCCTTTCCGTGGCTAAAGTTGGGATTTGTCAAGATTGTAGAAAGCTCATGATGCCCCTCAATAAACAAAAAAATCAACCTGCTTTTGCAAGGTAACTTGTCTAGTGCAAAAAATGTCTGCATATTTTTTTTGAGATTGTAAGGAGAAAGATTGGTCTTTCATAGTGATTAAATTGGGGTGAAAAGCCAGGTTAGCAAGGGAGGGCTTGCTGAGCACAAATCTGTTTTCACCTACAGGTTTGTTTCACCTTTGCAGACAGAAATCCATTAGGTGATACAAAGCTCCACCAAGGAACAGAATACTAACCAAGACAAAAGATTAAAACAGAATTATGCAAACAAGATGGCAAATACTTTATTTGGGACTAGAAGAAAGCTGTATCATCCAGCCACAGTAATAAGACAAAAACAAGGAACAGCAGCAAATAAGCACAAAGTTTATTATTACCCACAATTCATAGCTTGTAAGTGTCACAGTGAGGAGAAAATGAGTTAAATAAGCAAATACAAGATATATGGTGGATGAAGGACTTGGGAGAAGCACAGTTACATCTTCATCACCAATCTGGAGACTGGTAGTGAATGGGATCTTTTCACTGAGAAGGCCAAATAAAGGTTTTGTTTTTATTATATTCCATTTTGGGAGGGAACAAAACAAGTAATGGTTAGGCAGAATGATTTACACGATACCAGAGTGGAAACCGGGGTCACACAGCTGCTTCATTGACAGGATGAATACCCTTGAGCAAGTAATATCATCTGTGCATTTATCAATAAACACAATAGTTTATTGCAAGTTCTTTGAATCAGAAGCTATCCTCTATGTGTCTGTACAGCTCCTAGCACAGCAGTTTCAGATGGGCTTCACAGACGACACTTTAATTCAGTTCATCAGTATCAATAAAGATAGAACATATGGAAACTGGCTATGAGACTGAGAGTTTCAAATCACTCGAGCAGTGAGAGCTCAGTTTTAGTAGATCTTTTTTTCTTTTTTTTGGTCTACGTAACTAAAGAGGTTACAGTACAACAGATGTTAAAAGATCATTCCAGCCAAAGAAGTTTGGGACATTTTGTTTATAACATTCCAAAATGTAGAGAATACTGCAGGCTGCTGAAAGGATACAAGGTAATTCATGTCAGCAAAAGTATGTTCCTCAGAAATTTAAGTCACTAGCAGGAGTGATATTATTCCTATTAAACAGAAAGCAGGGGAAGAATTTCAGATCCCAATGAGTTACCTTTCTCCAACATATGACTTTTCATCCCTAGTGTCAAGAAAAATCCCCAATATAAAGAACTTCTGGTCCAGTACCTGGGTTATTTCCCCAGCAGGTCACTGCAAAAAAAAATTTCTGTAAGGTTGATTCTTCACTTCTCAAGCCAAACCAGGGACAGTCACAAGAAGCCAAGAAATCTGCAATGTGGAATGCCACAGACTTCTGAAGCTTGGCTGTCAGCTGAACAAAGAGCACAGAATGGTGAGTGACACTCTGAAATAAACAGAGCTTTGGTTTTCACTCCAAGAGGCCAAGAATTCCCTCGCTGTTCAATTGTTATTTCAAGAAAGGATCCTCAAAAGAGGAGGATCCTATTAGAAAGAGTGTAAATGTAAAATAGTTAAAGCAACAAGGCACCTCACTGTATTTATGAACATAGAATCATAGAATGGTTTAGGTTGAAAAGGACCTTGAAGATCAGCTAGTCCAACCCCCCTCCCACAGGCAGGGACACCTCCCACTAGACCAGGTTGCCCAAGGCCACGTCCAGCCTGGCCTTGAACACCTCCAGGGATGGGGTCTCAACAACCTCTCTGGGCAACCTGATCCAGTGCCTTACCACCCTCAAAGTGAAAAACTTCTTCCTAATGTTCAATCTAAACCTGCACTCTTCCAGTTTAAAGCCATGAAAAGCCCATTTGCTTGGTTTTACAAACCAGAGAAGAAAATGTGCTGTTTTCCATGTTTCATTTACCTTTTTTTAAGGACATACAGCTTCACACCTATAACAGATTTGGTATTAAGTACCGAACAGTGTAGATGATCTATAAGGGATAATAGCTCCCCTACGATTCGTCTCCTTAGAAGGCATTTTAGCTGGAAGAGAACAAGAAATAGAAGTGGAGTCACAGATGGGGAACCGTATCTTTCAGAGTCATTGCTCCAAGCTGATTTGGAGTCAATTATTTTGTTATGTTGAGGTTTTGGCCAGAATTCAGATCCTGAGCAAAGCATGCCTATCCAACATCCCGCCTCTTACTGATTGCTGGAAAAGGACGCAGTAGTAGAAATAAAATGACCTAATAAAATCCTGAATGGAATAAGGGAGAAGTTAAATCTCTAGTAGAACTGAAAAATCTGTGGAAATTAAGACAACGGCTGGGGAATGTTTAAACACTGTTTGGCCCTAACACACAGATAAGTTATCAGAGAAATAAGCTAGAACTTAGTCACAAGTAATGACAGAAATCGGAAACAAACTACACTTCATGTAAAAATTAAACCAATAAAGGGATTTTTTCATTTGTTTTCCCCGCTCAAGTATTGATGGAAAACCAAAAAGAATCAGAGGAGTTATATGCCAAATACAAAGCTGAAGAGATTCATAATGCAGTACTGGTAGGGTCCATAACTCATTACTGGTTAGACTAATATCTTATCAATTGGCACAGGAACAACTTAGTCCAAAGGTAGAGCTGAGCAGTAAAGCTCAAACCTGGGCTGCAGCCAGTACTTTTTATTTCCTCCAAGATGCAATCGAGCATCCCTGCATACTGGCATACTATGGAAGCAGGACTCATTCAGGGCATGTTTTGGGATCCTGAATGTACTTCAAAGTCACACTGTGTCAGTGGTCTGAAGGAATTCCTAGAAAAGTGGTCCATGAATACAAAGAGGCAACTAATCAAACTATCCACCTGTAAATGTCTCACACCAGTCTGGTCAAAACACGATCCTGAAACACACGCTTCAGTGGTGGCAGAACCCAAGCTCAGTAAAAACTCCTTGAATAGAGTAACATAGAGTGTAACCTTCTTCTGAGCTTCAGCCACTACTAACTGGTGAAGAAAGCTGAGAAGTTGTTTTTACTTTGGTTTTTTTTTTTTACCATAGCAGGTACCATCTCAAAACTACTTTGAGAGGTGGCTTTTCTACATAATGCTGGACAGGTATGCCAACAGCCCTCCAGGAGTATGCAAAGGAAATTAAACACCTAATGTGTCTTACTCCATTTGAGTTTTGTGCAGAAATCTAACGTGCACTCAGACACCTCTAAAACTGCCTGCAGGATAGCACAGGTCCACGTAGTGTGAAACAGTCACATTTCCCTGACACAAGGTAACTAATATCTAAGAAAAATCATGTATAACAGGAAGAAAAATGTTACTCCTGCTTGGAGCGTCAGTACAATGCATGTTCCTCAGTGTCTTGCCTCTGAAACTGGTTGTCTTTTGCTATCAGATATTCAGAATACAACACTACCTTGTAATAACTGAAGGCTATGCTGTCTGCTGCACTTCTTTTATTCAAACTAAATGAATTTCAATTTGATTTCAAAGATTATAAAGTAATATTTTCCTTTTGGAAAGACTTCCTCTTATTTTTCTGGTTTTGTGTCTCCTGTCCACAGTTTGAAGTTTCTTGAGCATGTCAGGTCTGTAGGCAAAGCTATATGTGATAGAGCTGCAGTAGTTATATGTTTGGGTTGTATGTTCGTACTGCAGAGAGAAAGCATTGTGGTAACACATGGGATGAAACACAGATATGCCTTTTAATTTTTGTGAAGATGGATCATGAGCAGGTGAGCCTCTGTTACCGCTTTGTTAATTTTTTCTGTTTACAACCAAAAAAAAAAGATACCTTTGTGAAATCTTAACTCTTTAAAAGATGAAATAAGCACTATTACAACAACTACTACTCTTATAGGCAGGTATGAAGGGCTAGGGAAAGACTCTACAAGAATAAAGGTGTTTGGCTGGGTTAGGAGAGAGCAATGGAAGCAAATCACATTCCCACACCTGTCTCAAAGCCTCCCCCTCCCCTCTTACCTTCTCACTACTGCTTGTTAAAGGTAACAGCAACAGTAAATAACTTTCCATAACAGACTTCCCTGCGTGCCTGAATTAGAGAAAACGTGATGATTCTTGGAAGACAAAAGCAACAGATATCACAGACTCACAAGTTTCTGCAGAAGTTAGTGGAGGAGACGGAATGACACCTAGAAAATGCTGGATGGAGCAATACCCTTATTTATCAGGGTGATGTGTAGCTATGGAAAGTTCTAGATACACTCATCAGAATCATTCTGTTAAGGAGCATATACCAAAAAGAGCTTCAGATCTCTTCCTCACTGCTTTGAAAAGCACTTTTCCGTCATTACCATTTATTTAAATGCACCCGGACATGCTGATAACGAATATATTGTGTACATGTTGCAAATAAATGGCACAGCCAGACCATACCTAACTAGACAATGTGTCTGTTTTAGGAAGCACTTGGTAAAGTACTGCTTTCTTATAGCATTTGTTTTCTACAGACATGCTCCTTGGCTTCTAAAATATTAATAAATGCCACAATTGATATTAAAATGGAACATTACTTCCTTTCTAAAGCTGTCCTTGTCAACACTAGTGGGTTTTAACATAATAACAAATCTCTTTCATCATTGAGGTAAATGCCTTTCTAATCACATATGCTAGTACTTTCCCTATTAAAATACACAGTTTAGGATGATTTTTGTTTGCAAGGGTGCCTGAAAATAACCTCTTTTTTATTGTTTTTGGAGGAATGAGATGCTCTTTGTTAACTGTTCATGAGAGAGCAGCAATTACTACCTATAGGGTTTTTTGTTCTCACTAACTCAAAATATCTATCTTCTGATGCAGCACAGATAAACTACTGCTGGGAGTCTATTTAAGTCTGATTTTAAAAAGGAACTGGAAAAGGGAAAAACTGGGAAACCATGGCAGATTGCACTTTTATGGTACTTATAAGATGATCTTATCCTTACTGCAATATAGCCATTATATGGATTATGCTTGAAGTGGGCAGCAAGGTCTGTTTCAGAACTGCATTATCTAAAATACCATAAAGCATTTTGCTCCTTTCACAACTGGTGATGAAAACTCTTGAAATTATTTTTTTCTCTACATGTACACCTAGATAATGTGTCATTTATCTGCATTTACTTAATATTCCAGGGAGATGGTTACTGCAGTTCATTATATGATGATGTTTTAATCTACATTGTATATTTTAATAAACGTATAGTCTTAAACAGATCTGTGGGACAGACATATCAGCATTTACTCACACAGTAACCCAACAAGTCTTTCTGTCTTAGCATATGCCGAGAAAAATAGGGGCTAAGATGTAAGCAAGTACGCGTCATATATTAACAGCATGACTAAAATACAAAGCTGATCTATAATATACAGGGTCCAATCGCATCAGATGTAGAAAAAGACTTAATAAAAGATAAGCATGGAAATTAATGAAACAAATTATTCTAAATAGCATATGACGGGTATGTTAAGACGGCATTGATTTTTTTTCACGTTTTTATATTTTTTTAACTACATTTTAATAACAGTTAAGAACATGGATCTTCCTAGCACTTGAACTAAATTAACTTTTTATAGCCATATATTACAAATGTGAGACCAAATGTAAAATCCTTACATATTATGGCACTCAGTGACCAACCAGGTTCATGGTCTGGCCTACTAGTCTTGGCCATTTTATGTTCTATAATGTTGAGACAAGAATGAGGTTGAGACATAGGAATAAGGAACAGATATTTGCAGCACCTCAGCCAAGTCTCCAAAACCATAAGAAAGGCATTTCAGCACACAGGTTCTAAGCATACCCCCTTTTGTATTCCAGCTCTGACACACCTTAATTCATCTGAAAGCACTGCACAGTCAGTCCAAGATGGAGAAAGGGACAGATGAACAATTAAGTGAAACCATTCAGCACCTGGAGTGCTTTCTGGGCCAGTAGCATTCTGGCTTCTTTTTGAATTGACCTCTACAGTTTTCTGCTGGGTTACTAGAGCCATACAACTCATCCCACAATTATGTTTTAGTGAAGGAGAAACAAGGAGCACTAAAACGGGATTTCTGCCTAAGGAGAGAGTAGAAGTGCTGACTGAAGAAGTGTAGCCAGAAAGAGATTTCCATCTAAAAAGAGTACTTTGCCCCCCCTCCCCCAGTAAAAATACACTTTAAAAAACTACTTAATGTAAGATTATGATGTAAGTTATTTTTCATGAGAAAAAAAGTAGCTTTAAACAGAATTCATCAACTTTGGGAGTTGATGTTTGGTTTTCTGAAACGCTCACTTGAAAGTGTGCTTAAGCTGATGTAAGTTAAACATCATTATCACATGGCCTGTGAGTCAAGATGTGCAGTGTTTTAGGACAGCATACAGGTAGATATGTTAAAAAAAAAAAAAAAAAACCCAAACCAAAACAAAAAACCAACCAGAAAACCAAAACCAAACCAAAACCACCCACACACCAGGATTACAATCACATGCCCGTAAACACTCTGAAGAGGAAAGCTAAAATGAGAATGGACTGAGAAACCAGTGTCTTTTCATACAACAAGTTGTTCAACTGTCTCTGTTACACTGCTTCTGCAGATAAATAAAATACTTCCCATATAGCCAAAGTGGTACATTGCAGGAACACTGAAACATTTGTAAATAATTGCTAAACCAGAAATTTGGTGGTAAAGTGAAGAGGCAAGGAGATAACAATTAAAATTGAGTCAGTTAGAGGGAGTCAGGCAGAGGTAATGAAGCAGCAACATGATGTTATGTTCACTTTCTATTGCATACAGTCCATATTTGTTGTAACACCTTCACCTGATGAACCAAGGAATTCTCTTACTCTAATAGTTTGATTATATTGTTTATTCTCTTGCTGGTTGAAAAAGAAAACATCCACCTGCTTCAACCCCTTCAAATTGTTTCAGGACAATAAAGTCCCTGAAAACCAGAAAAACAGATTGGAATGTGGAGCATTACTAGAGATGTAGTAAGTGTTGACGTTACTAATGGCTGATAGTAGTAAGACTTCAGGAGCTGGAGAACACCAGCCTGCCTCAAAAACCCTGTTCTCGCATAGACACATACTGAAGCAAAATTATCAAAAGAAGCTCTCACATGATCTGTGCTGCTTTCCCTGCTGATAGACTGGCCACTAGTTTATTTTGAAACAGGGACAACTGTATTCAACGCTTCTGTATCCCAGAGAAGCATGGAGAGAGTGCAAGACAGTCAAGGGAATCTGTTCTTCTCCATTCATATTCTAAACTAAGTTTTGTAGCCTAAGAATAAACCAAGGGAAAAGGACAATAACTTGCCAGATAAATTTACTGCTTATTAGCTGCAGTTCTTACAGAGTCTTATACTCTATTCCCTAAAGAATACAGGCTCACATACACAGCCCAAAATACCAGCAGTTTCGGCGTCACAAAAGATGGAGAAGTCACCTAATCATATCCGGAAAGAACAAGTGCCCTTGCCATATAGTGCTATACTGAAAAAGAACAGAATATCATAAAAATAAATTCTGTGACTACTAACTGTTAAGTGCCATCTCTCATCATTAAACCCAAACCTAGGTTGTCACAATGGTCCATGTCAAGCACAAAAGCAGCCAGTACAGCACAGAGAGCAGAGCTGCCTGCAGGCAGTGAGAACCCTGGCAAAAAGAAACACTGAAATCACGTGGGTCCTCAACCACACTTCACTGATGGCTGAGGAGAGGCTTCATTTGCAGTATACTGTCTGAAGTCCCTCCCCAAAAGCAGCCTTTCTCCAAAAAACTATGCAAAACAAACTTTTCTTAAAAAAAAAAAAAACCAACAAAAAAACCAAAACAAAACAAAAGCAGCTGGATGAGGAGAAACCCAACGTTTATTGAGCACACTCCTGGTCAATACCTCTGTAGTTAAAATGATCCTATAGATGAGTATAGAAAATTAAAACGTACTTTCCTTCCCTGCTGAAGGATTTATTACTGCATCCCTTATCAGGAAAAGAAAATCATGGCTACCCAGTTATAGGCTGTCACTCGTCAGAGACAATTGTATTGCAATCATTCCACTGCACAACAGAGAAATTTAGAACATATGGACTACAGGAAGGGAAAGTGGTCAGGGCATCTATCTGCATGTATGAACATTTCAGCCTCTACTATAAATTATTTTTCATCAAGCCCCCCATTGGAAGAGGGATAGTGTCTCAGCTGTTCCACTTCAGGTGAAGAAGAGGGACAAACCCTCTGCTTTGAGAGTCACTCCTGGCTACTGTCACAGTCTCTCCTGACTGTACTCGGTAGGGAGGGCCCAACGCACTCTTCAACCTTTCCTTTAAAATGCAGGTGGAAGGAGCAGGGTTTGTAAATGCAAGAACAGCTTTCACTTAAGTAATATCAAGAGGTCAGTGGGGTGTTAGGGATCGCAGAGGCTACATACAAAGGAGGTTTCTCTCTTCACTTATTTCATTTCACAGTTGAATTGAATTTCCTGATTAATTACAATATATTTGAAGGGAATGAACGACAAAGAAATGCTGTCTCAAGCTCATTTTTTGATAACTATGTTACTTGACTCTAGCAACGCAACTCGGATTTTTTTCAGTCTGCATTGTACGTGGCAAACATGAACAACCAAAAGTCAAAATAGCCATGTCCTCTCATACCATTTTTCCAGAGATACTGAAGTCTTTCACATAAATTTAAGCAATATGGAGATAACCTGGTAATGCTTGAGCAATAATGCACTATATTTATAGGCAGTTCTTGAACAATGAGAACCCAGAGATACTTTTATTATCTTTACTTTCCAATAACTTAGCTCCATTATTCATCTACTGCGAGTGGATCATTTTCATGAATTCATTTGCATCAAAAATCTAAACCTTTTTCTAGTTAAAGCTTTCATATCACTTTCCTATGGTTCTAATATTTCCTAACACAAAACAAAACAAATTTGCCTAGTGTTTTGAATTACAAAAGCAATATATTCAGTCTACAAATTTCAAATGAGGGTAGTTTTCAATAAACTGAGATAAGCTTTTTGAAAATCTCTTATTAAAGGATTTGCACATTCAAAAACACTTTACAGTCAAATCTAATGGCTCCTGTTTGCAAACAATAGTAGTGACGCAATTTCTTGCTGTAGTAGACCCTGTCTTTGCAAAAGTTTGCAGGCTATTCTTTATACTATCACTGTTACCCTTTGATAGGGCCTTCTCCAACAGAGAAAGGTATTTGATAACTCCAGCATAACCATCTTAAGTGAATTACACAACAGTAGTTACTTCTGTTTTGTAAACAAGGGGAAAACAGCATAATCAAGAATATGATACTTATTTAGTAACAAATTACTAAGTATTTAGCTGCCGATTCCTGTATTTCACAGGATGTACCTTGCATAAACTAGCAGATAAAGACAAATAATGAGCTCACAGGACACTGAAGATCTGAACTGCAGAGTAAACACAGCGCTCTGTTCTGGTGTGTTTTCATCAAGGAGAGAAAAATTTATTGGTTTCCCAGCATTCACTGGAAGAGCAAACCCCTCCATATGCTAACCTGTGCCACAAGGGAGCTGCATTTGACTGCCCAAAAAGCTCCAAGCTGCCTCTGTTCCCCTGACTTGTCTTTTCCCGAGTCCTGAATTCTTACAGTAGGTTCACCAGAAAAAGCCTTTAAAATCTGATGCTTCAGTTAGCCCCGCATCCAATAACAACAGCACTTTCAAAACCCCAAGATTTAAAAGGAAGTGTCACCATTCTCTTATAGCTGTCCCAAATAAAACCTGTTAACACTAAACTCGTATCTCTGCCCAGAAGGTTATTTGTTACAGCACTGAGGCTGCTGTGACAGAAGTGACTGACATTTCCATTACAACGTATTTTTGCTAAGCTACACGACAGCAAAGTCACTGCTTAGAACATAAACCCAAAAGCCAGGAGAACTCAACAAACGAGTCAGGTGCATTGTCACAAGTCAGGCAACAAGAAAGGGCAAAGCCTGGGCTTGCAAGGAAACAAGAGAAGGAGGGCAGGGAAAGGAGCTCACCCCTCTGAAATCCCAGCTCATTCATCTTCCAGCTCTCGTTTGCGAAAACAGCCCCTCAGAATCGGGAGAAAGGAAGAACTGCAGATAGCATCTTCGAAAGCTGGGCTCTTTGCAGCAAGACTCACAGGCAAGGGGGGAGAAATCGGAGCCGAGCAGGCGACCGCTGCTGGGTTGTGACACATAGATGCAACCAAAAACTGACGGGTATATCGTTAGAACTTTTCAGAAAATTCCAATAAGTACAGTTGTTTTCATCAAACTTACCTTGCAGCTATTGCATCTTAAATATTGTGGCACTAACAACCTGAGAGTGAAAATGATTACCAGCCCACTGAAACTAACTTCATCGATTTTCCCTGTCTAAACAAAGTGCAATGCAAAGAAGGTAATCAAACAAACAACCTTAACTGTGAAAACAAAATTGGATTTTTAAAATACTGTCATTTTTATTAATCTGAGGTGATATTACTTAGCTGAAGATTGCCCCTTCATTTACAATAAATGTGCTTTTTCAATTTAACATTCACTACTTAGCTGAACAAAGAGTTATTTTAAAAAAAAATCTGCTGTATTTCAGACAAAAGCTATTTTTTACCATGAAGTCATAAAACCCCGTGAAAGGAGTTTACAATGGGAGCATTGACATCCCCTTAACTGCAGCAGCACCAGTTAAGGCAAATGTAATAGGGAAAAAATTTCAAAGATAAGAATCAAAGCGTTTTATCAAGGTTGTTCATCCTATTACAATCTCCACTTCTACAAATCTTTTAATGTAGAAAGTCACCTGCTGGACAGAAAGCTGTTGGTGTGAATCTGTATATAAAAGCATTTTTCAGTTACGGTCTGTGCCTGAAATGCCAATATGATTTCTTCTGTAGAACTTCTTTTTAATGAATTTTGGCTTAAATGATGGCTCTAAAGTAGGTTGAGCTTGTTTTTTTTTTTTCTTTTTTAACACACAAAAATCTATTCAGTGTAATAATAAAAGTCATATTCTGTTCTCAAAAATACAGTCAAAGTAAAACCACTGATATGTCATATCTTACCATAGGTTTACACTGCTGAGGCTCAAATCAGAATCCGATTCTTGAGTTCTTGAATGTTGCTGTTGGTCTGACCTTGCAAATGCTGACAATAAGCCAAATACAGCCAAGAGTACTTACATCTGAGCAGATACACATTTTCAAGAAGAAAGGGGAAAAATATTTTAATGCATTGCCAAACTGCAAATAACTTTGAGAATTCAAAATTCTCTGAATGAATTAAAAACGTGACTGTTTTCTCCCTCCAACTCCCTTTGAGTTTGCTGACATGTAGCATACTCTCACAAGAGCTAATAGATCCCACTGGCTTTGTTTTTATGGATATGTGGACATATTAATTAAAAAACAGATGAAAATACTGCAGGTTTCATTTCATTGAGATACTGAACAGCTCCTAAAATATTTCTGAAAATGACTGCATATTTCTTATATGTGAAACAGAAGCAAAGTATTCCAGCAGCTACCATTAACGTACACCACACAAATAGCATCAACTGTTTATGTATTTGGCTAGACTCACTTGTTTCTCAGCGTAAGACAATGGTATCTGGAGAAATATATGTATAGAATAAAATTATCTCTTCACCCAGTTGTCCTGACAGACGCATTGTGTGATTTAGTTGGCCGTGCCTTCTACCATAATGAGACAAGTTTTCCAAATGCATTAGCTGTAAGATTTAAGAACTAGCCGAGACTGAAAAGGGCCAAGGAAGAGCAAAATACATTTGAAAAGAAATAACTGGACTTTCTAGACATTGCTAGGTACCCGCAAAAGGAAACGGATGGGCCAAACATTCGTGCTTAATACAAAACATTTAAGTTAAATCTATTCAGGAGTGAAGACTTTGTAAAGATTCTCTAGCAACATATGAAACATTTTATTGAAAGCTCTTCACCCCTATGATTTGGTTATGAAAAGGGGGATTATTTTACCCATACAAATTAATGGTTTATAAATTCAGAAGCATATAAAAGCACTGTTTCTTCATTTGTGTCAACGCACTGAAGCCTGAGCCAATGTGAACATCCTGCAAGGGACTTAAAGAGTGAAAAAATTTTTGTTTGGATGAGGAGACTATTTTTAGTTCAGGATATTAGTCTCAAACTCCCAGATATTAAGTTGACCATTTTTGTATTAAACAAATTGCTAAAAAGCAGAGTTTTGGTATTCTACGCGAGGGAATGGTTTGATCAACATTTTTTCATTTTCCCATGGGGAAAATTAAAATTATATATCCATTTCAAGCGGAATTTCCCCAGCTTGAAATATTGCAATTGCAATATTGCAAAATACTCTTTTTGAGTCAATGCAACATCTTGCTTGGGCTATCAATAGAGCTAGAGTGTTCCACAGAAGCTGTCCAAAGTATGCATCACCAGCTTGTTCTCACTCTCAACTGATATCCATTGGCACTTATGTCATCGTACTTTGTATGATGCCAAAGAGTGCTGTGACTTGTGAGACACCAGTGCATGCTTCCCAGATATTTAAGGGTTCTTTCCATGCCCTGGTTCTCATGATTGCTTTTTAATCTGGTTTAAACCTTTCAGCATAGAGCAAAAATGAGTCCTGTGGGACTTGGCAAGAAGTCTGTCTGGATGTTATCACATCAAGTGGCAGGTGACTGGCAGAAATGCCAGGATGAGTGTACAGTTACAGGCAGAGTGCCCAAACCTTTGCAAATCCTAAGCAAAGGCCAAATTTTCCAAAACTCTACCTCTGCGTACCATTATCTATTTTAAAAACGCCTCATTCTCCAAAGAATGTGTATTCCCTGCCCAGTGTTCTCTGAAGCTGTCCCTGACATGGAATATTCTATGCAACATCTGATCCCTTCCAAGGGCATGGTAATACATAATGAAGAAGGCTTTAATTAAGATTTCCCCTTAGCAATGAACTAGCCAAGGACCAGCTGCACCATCCTTCGCTTTCCAGGATTTTTGCTATGAGGAAGACAGGCCAGCCATGTCAAATTTAGGCCAAAGTAGAAAGGAGAGGCTTTAGGGAATCAGAGTGCATCCTGTATTTCTGAAATATGTTTCTTCCTCATTCTGTACCAAAAAAACTTTGTAGAATTTGCTGACAATACATTTTCTCATGTGGGCTATTTCAAAATTTCAGTGAATTTATTGTCTCCTCCTTCTGTTTTTGTTACCTTATTTCTTTCTTAGCCCATTTTCCTCCATTCCCTGGGACTACTTTTTGACTAGAAAAGGAACTCTGTAAACTGAGAGACCTGACATACGTGGACAAACCTGTATCATTTACCATAAAGCAAGAGAACTTCTCTATGGATCACAAAAGTAAAGAAAAACAAATAAAAAAACCTTAAAATAGTTAATCGGTCCTGAAATTGATAAGCAAATAGAGTAAAACAGGCTACATGCCACCCCAAAAATCACTAGCAGCACGTGCATTGTAAAATCATTTAAACTGCTTCTTCGTAGGAAAGCAAAAAACACGGGTGCACATATGGGGGTAAATTTCAGCTCCTGGTTGAGGCCTCATCTACAGCTTGGTACACTGCAAGTGGTACAAGACCCCAAACAGGAGAAGAGAAGCACCATGCTATTCCTTCTTTGGTTTTAATTTCCATCCACATAAAATTGTTAGCCCGAAACTCAAGATGACAGCTGATGCAACTATTTTATCAGAAGCAAATTTTCCAAACAAAAGCAACAGCAACCACACAGCAGCAAAGCCCAGTCCCTAAATTTGCACCTGCGCTTTTGTCCTTACGATCACCCATGGCTGCCAAAAATACTGACAGTGTGCGGCAAAGCTCATATGCATGAACATACTGAGAAAGCACATGGACCATCGATGAGTTCTTTTCAAGCACAGCACATTTTAGCATGGATGTCTTGCAGGTGCACTTCACAAGATTAAAGTGTAAACATATGCAAGCATTTAAGATCACACTTCATAGAGAAACTGTTTATAGTGATAAAATTAATCCTGTTCGCAAATGTCTGAAGATCACAAGAACAGCCATAGTTTGTTTGAACAAAGGTCCACAGTTGGGAAATACTATAAGAAACTAGGAAAATTCAGAATGGCATGCCCTTTCAGCAGGGTATTATATCTGAAAGCAGAGGCAGGAATTATATGGCCACAAAATTAGGCCTATTCATTACAGCATGAAGTAATCAAATCCCTTTTGAGCCTTTTCATGTTTCAGATCTCCATCCTACCCTCTGACAGGGAATTCCACAATTTAATTACGCACTTATAAAACAAGTATTTCCTTTTGTTGGTTTTAAAACTGCTGCATGATTATTTTAGTCAGTACACCTTCATCTTTATGAGAACTGCACCATTTGTCATTTATTAGACCTTTACCACAACCCTAGTCATCTCTTTTCCAAGGAGAAGGTATATAGCCATTTAATTGGTCCTCAACAAGAAACCCTCCCATGCCTTTATTGTTCTTGTTCTTTGTAGCTCTTCTAGCTCCTTTGGGGACTTTTACCAGTCTCGTCTGTGATATTCAAGATAACAATGCAATCTAGATTTCAAAAGGATTGTACTAATTTTTTTCTCTTTTTCCTAGATGTTTTATAAAACTGTGTTTTCCTCTTTAACCAGCATTGAGGCGACAGTTTTATTGAACTAATCACAATAATGCTAAAATCTCCCTCCTGAATAGTAACTAAGTCAAAACGCACATTAAAATACATGCATTCCTTTGCATTTACACAAATTGAATTTCATCTGTCATTCAGCTTCATAAAAATCATGTTTTACCTCTTTAGAATCAGCTTTACTTTTGAGTATTCAAAAATATTTAATCAATCAGCAGCCTGTATCTCATAACTAATCACCCCTTTCCAAGGTTATTTACGACCATACTGAATAGAATCGACATCTGAGCAGCTAGATTGAAAATTCTGCCCTCAAAATTCAGGTTCCCAAATACATTGACACCTTTACAGTGAAGGTAGAAAGCTTGATTTAGGGTGTTTTTACTTGGATTGCAAATCTTTTTGCTTTCTAAAAATTTTATTCCACAGGGGATTTTAAATGTTAGAGCTATTGAAACATGGGTAATGTTTTCAGAACAACGCACTTAAGCAGAATTAATTCTAATTTGGATTATTATATGATCTATTACTTGTGTGAATTTTCACACAAATTTTTGCAAATATTGAATTTTAGGTTATTAGTAGGTTTTCTTTGTTTGTTTTACAGAAGAAAAATAATTATTTAGTCAAGAAATGAACCCAGAGGTGGACAAGTTTCCTAGAAAATGTCATATAATCTAATGATAGCAACTACAAACAGTGACACACATGGACGACTTTACAGCTCAAATCTTAAATTTTACATATCAAAATCATACACTGGTCAGACACCACAAACTCTCTGTCCCTATGCTTGCAAAAAGAATTAAAATGTTTAAAAGTTAACCACAAAATGTATAACTATTCTTCAAATAAAAGGTATGGGTTGTTGAAAATATTATTTATGTCTATAATAATCTGGCCAACTTCAACCATGGCTCAGTTATTTGACTGCTTTAATGGCATGTGTAACCCACTCAATGGCAGAAAATTCCTTCAAATACAGAATAATATCTATTATACCAGTTTGAGAGAGAGAAAGGAAAAAGAGATGTGGGAAAGAAGAGAGCTGCAGTTCCAGAAATAGTTTTCAAAGTGAAATCCTTCTGGTCAGTCTCTGTGCACTGTAACAGACTATAATAACAGGCAGTCACCTCACAAAGATTAAACTTGACATTTTGTGTTCCTTTTCAGAAACAACTGGGGATAATCATATCCTGCTTCCAAAAATATGAAACTCGCTGATGATGCAGGTAACAATCAGAAGTGGATGTTTCTAAGCCTGTGCCCACTTAGGAATCCTATCTTGACAGCAAGTCCTACCCAGAGTAAATGTACTTTATTGTTAGTAGTAATTAATTCTCATCTTATACTCCTTATTATATTGTCTCTCCAATAGTTACGTGGGCTTGCTCAATGCCCTATTTTTTCCTCACTCACAGCCATTTAAAATAAGCTTTTTGAAACTCATGAGCTTGCTGAGCTGAGGAGTTCTTTTTCTTTTTAATGTGTGTGCTCGCCCGGCATTTCTATCCAAGCTCCTACAGCTCTGCTTAAGAGTTAAAAACTGCAATAAAATTGAAATATGTTAATATGAAAATGAAAAATGGGATTTGTCTTACCATATTAAGAAGATTAAGCAATGGCTAGATAGTCCTGGACCATCTAGGGTTTAACTTCCACTTGTCAAAGCTGCTTCCTCCTCTCTATAAAGACACTAGATTAGAGCCCTTTTCCAAGGTCAGGCTACTCTGTCTCTGAAAGTGAAAAACATGAGAGAGATTTATTAGGCAGCAATATACATCTATGCATTTTATCTTTCTGCAGCCTAAACACCGAGGATATGCTTGAAGCAGAGTTTAAGAGGAATTCGAATGAATTATAGATGATGATAAAGTCTAACTCGATTCAAAACTGATGAGGTTGCATCATTTAACATTGTCAGTAATGTTGAGTGCCATTTTTTAAATGGTACATTTTTTTGTTTGAACATGTGTCATACACCATCTATTAGCAAGATATCAGTATACGTCAGACCTGCTTTCAATTGGAAGATCATCATAAGCATCTTTTATACTACAATGAGCTTTTAAAGTTATAATCAGTTTTCAGGAAGTAGTTGAAGTGTGAACAATCATCTCTACAACTCTCATGGCCCACACAAATGCAGACATATTGTGTGTATGTCTATATATACATGTATATAAGTAAGCACACATACATATCTCTCCATATATCATCTCTCCGTAGATAATATTGAACAAGAAAAGACAAGTAAAAGTAAGGAATCTTTTTTTCAGACAGTACTTCACAGGCAGGTAATGGACTGACAGCTATATAAAGACCATTTAAATAGATAACAAAGTATAATGACAGTATATAGCCCCATCAAACAAAGCACTGGCAATATACTAAACCAGGGAGATTCTCAGGCATAGATCACTTTAGAGTACATATACAGAAATTAATAACAACAGCATAATAACATTGTAGATATCGTCATTCACATCATTTCTCCTATGGTATCCTGAAGGTCAGTATTACGATGACTGTACTGCTTTGTGCCACACATCACCTTTCATGTGACTGGAGCATTAAGTAAAAATTTATGTTTGCAAACAGAAACTGTCTTAAATGTCAGTATTGATCCATCCATTCTCGTCTATTTATTAAAAGACAACGAATCTTTTTAAGCAAAGAATCTAAACAACTTTGCAGATAATGAATACAGCCAGAAAAGTCTGTTCGTCAATCTTTGAGATAGTTTTTGTTACAAAAATAAAATATTCAAAGTCTTAAGCACACTTCCCACAATGAAGAACTTCAGTTCCTCTTGGTGTCTGCTTTCTTTCTTTGCAAGCGCTCAAAGCTAGATTTGGGAAAAAGGGGGAAAAGCACCAAACCCACTCAGCAGATGACATAAAAAATGTCCCCATGAATAAAATGAATCAAACGTGTAAGATTGTTTCCAGATGAACCCAGGCAGCCTGTGTTTGTTATGAAAGTGTCACACTTACACAATTAAGAGTCAAGCTGTAATTTAACACAAACTCGGTATTCTAAAAATCAACCTAGACAGCAGGTTCTGATACCAAAAGTTGCATTCTCCCTCTCGGTTCGCCCCTGCTCGGCTCTGGTGGGCATCGGCACTCCTCCAGCCCTGCGCTCGCCGCTCCCTGCACCCCAGCACTCTGTGCAGGACCAGGTTGCAGTTGTTCTTCATTCCTGCCTAACATTCCAGGAGCAAGTTTATACCCCTGAGACTCCCTAGACCTTATTTGTTCCAAACCTTGGTTTATTTATAACGTGTATTCCTCTGGAAGCTCTCATAAAAATCTACTGAGGATTTTTATGCAATAAAAGCAATAAAGCCAAAAAATACAACTTTCCCTAATCCTCATTCCTGAAAATTCTTTCCTAGTTGTATTTGAAACACTAACCTTAATGAGTTATTCAGGCATGTACATGTAAGCAAATGTAGAATATTTACAGATCAAGAAACTCAAGAGTTCAGGATTTGTACAGATAATTCTTCTGGCAGTACTGATGCAGCTAGAACAAAAACTCTACTTGTCCATTAAATTCGGTCCTAATAGAAGTGGACCTATTCAAATCGGCTGCAGAAAATAGGAAGAAGCTTGGGAAGATGAGATTTCTCTGATGAATGTCACAATACAGTGCTGTACATATTGGAGGACAGAGTTTAAAGTGCTTTCCATCTCTTTGTTATTTGTTGCTCCCTCTGTGTTGGATGCGGTTTTACCTATCATCCTTTGCTTGAGATATGTTTGCCCCAGCTCAGAATATCTCCATAATATGCTATTTTGGATCATGTACTTATATAGTAAAGATCCTTGGAATCAAATTCCCACAAAAAATGTCATCCAAACCCTTGTTTAGGTTGACACAGGCTATTTAAATGGTAATAGCTGCAAACGCTCGCATACCGTATTTCTCCCAAATACACTATCACTCCCTCTCTCTGAAATCATCACCAGTGGTTATTATCAAGATGAAGGTTAAACAAGAATTCTAAAACTCTTTAAATTGGATTAACCAATACAATCAAAGCTTGATGGTTTCATACACGTCAGCATATCTGCAAAACAGGACTTGAAATCTCTAAATAAAGCCAGCTGCACACCTTTTTCTATTTAGGGGTCTTCAATGCTATTAGTTTGAACTTCAGGTTTAGTGCTGCAAAAATGAATAAACTATTGATTAACCTGACAAAAACAATGAAATATTACGAATTCAGCTAGATATGAAAAAGAATATTGTTGAAATTAATTGCATCTGCCAACCCAACCTAAAACATTTTATATAATTTAGCCCTTGAAACAGATTTTGGGACAAAACAGTAACATTAAGAATAGACAAAACTGAAAGCTCTTAACTTTTCTTGTTTACACTGGATGAAACAATCTCACAAATCTCTCTATTTATCTACATTTATTTGCAAACAACTCTAGTCCATTCATATATGCACTGAAAAAAAAATGTTGAGAGGAAAGCTACGCAGTAAACCTTTCACCCTCATGTTTACATCTCAATTGAATGAGTACACCTCTAAAGACAGCAGAATCATTGATACATTACGACCCACCATGCTGGAAAATTGATTTACCCACAGTGACTCAGAGAAAAAGCTTTATCTACTGAAGAACTGCTACCTTCAGCAGTTATACACTTTAGTGATTCCAACCCATACAGGCTGAAAGGCCAGCTGTATTTAATTTCCTTAATTCATATAAATAGAATGTATTTTTATAGGCCCCACATGCACAGACCTATTAAGAAAGAGACATGTCCATAAAAAGACGTCTAAGGAACATAGAGTCAAAAAGCAAAGAAATTCTTGAACGCAAACAGTCACCCAGGGGCCTTCCTCAAATTCTTGAAAACCGTCAGCCTGGGGTTGTGCAAACACTATTTGCCAACGCAGAGTGCTTATCTCCTCCTGAACGTAGCTTGCATAGCACCAAACCTTTTCCTGGCTTGTGGTCATCACCTGGTTGTGCCTGGCAATGGTTTAATGGTTGATGTTGATTCAGCTGCCACACTTGATGACGGAATTTGTTATGAAAGATATTGTGCGTCTATAAGCACTATTGTGTATGTAGCACCTCAAACCACCTCACTTATAAATACTTTTGGTGTTTGCTGTGATCTGTGTCACATAGCAACAACTCCTCCATTACAAAAATGCAAAAATCTAGACCAATATAGATCAAAAAATCACATCAACTTTTACAGATTTTCTGCCATGTCCTCCTGAGCAAACCAGCATAACTACTGATACACAGAATTATCCTAATTTGTATTTGTGTCAGTTGAGAGGCTGATCACATCTGCTCATGTTTTACTGTATGGTCAAATAGGATTAAGTAGTTTATAACAATTCTGGCAATCAATATTTCTATTCAATCGATGCTTTATATAAAAAAATACACTCCCCAGTATGATGGACATTCGATGGCATTTGTGTTCCTATGTCACCAGAGTTACAGGTTTTTTTGAAGTAAGCGTATGATGAACTAAGATTTAGCATTTGGTATTTTCAGTACCTAAAGCAAATTTCTAATAGACTGGAGTACACATCTAAAATGTTACAAGAAAGTGGCAAAACTATTGTTCTCTTTGTACTGGCACTGAGGTTTTAACACTAGCTGATACACATGCACACAGAAATACCTCCTCCTTGCATCCAAGAACAGCAGTAATTCCAAAATCCTCTGCAAATGATGGTGAAGACTCCTATAAATTCAACATTTTTAGCTTTCTTTCCAAGTAATCAGTCTGATTGCAGGCCCTCAGGTGTAGCTTGTACTGTTCACAAAACTTTCTGCTGGTATCTGTGTACAGCAAGGAGACAATCTCCTTTTACTCATAGGCTCTGATGACAAATATGAAAACGTTGCAACTAAAAAATGTCTCTTTTTTTTTTTTTTTTTTTGCAGTTCCCCACTAGTCAAATGCCACATCCCTGAAGATCTGCTTTGCATGTAGCCTTGTACTATTCAGTCAGCCTCTGATCCACATACCATAACACTGCTGAGGTTAACTAAAATTGCTAAGCCTCCAAGAGTATTGCTTTACATCTTAAAATTTGACAAATGGCACACAGGATCCTAACTTGCTTCTTATAGGATATAAAGACAACGCACAGAGAGTTGGTTGAAACATTTAACAAGACAAATGAGATCAAAACAGATTTTGCTGCTATGCTGCAAAATGAAAATACACACGTATTTTTCTTTGACTGCACGCCTCTTTCACCACAGGGTGTAACTTTAATCTCCCATAAAATGTTTTAACTTTTGCTATCCCTTAGGTTTTTTTTTCTGTCAATCAGTTCCCTAAAGTTCTTCCACCTTTCTTGTTCACCAGATATTGTGCATGAAACAAAGCTTTTTCTTGTGTTTCTGTGATAATCACCTTCTTGCTGGTCATTTTTCCGAAGCCTTCTATCCAAGCTTTGTGTGCCGCATGCCTCATCACGAATTATGACCTGTCACAACTGTGGGGTTTTGGGTTTTTTCCAAACTTATTTTTATTTTTGCGTTTGACAAAGCTAAGGATCTTTGACAGGCCACATACCTGACATACCGCTATTCTGCTCCAGCGTCTTCCAGTTGAACCACAGCAGAATAAAGCCTGTGTCAATCATTTATAGTAATTCAGCTTTCCCTCTCTTAATGGACTTAATCTGCTATCTATGCTGTGAATCCCATATGGACAGTACCATTTAACAAGGAGTTAAACGTTGCTTGCTGGTGCAGAATAACAATCTGCACAGCAAGTACCTCAGGAAATCTGACATAAGAAACACATTATTTTTGGGCAAAAACGTAATTGGTACGATGCCAGCACTTGGGCTGTGGAATCACACTAGCTGTCACGAGCTTGTCAGCTTCTTACAATACCCTGACCGATGACCAGCAAGTCGTTAGCACACAGTGTTAATGATAGGGTGATATTTGAATTTTCCTTACTCACAAATCACGCTGGCATAGATTACCCAAATTTCGAGGTCACAATTAACATTAGATTAAAATGCCTAATATAATGTGTGCTTGTTTGTGGGGCAAACTTAACAGTGTATTGGCGAAAGAATATTCACCTCCCCGAGTCTGCATTGCAATGCACCGCAGTCAGTGGTGGTGTACAAACATGGGAGGGCTCTTCCAGCACTGTCACACCATCACTGGATAGGGATAAATGGAAGTATAAAATGCATAAAGTCAAAAGTAATCCTTTCAGGCTTAAAATTCAGGCTTGTATTTCCTACAAGACTCATATGGTGAAAAAGACATGTTAAGGTAACTCTTGAAATTAAAATACTGGAAGAAAAAAAATAAACATGCAAACATAGGTACACAAAGTTTAAGTAAAAGCCTACGTATACACAGCAAAACATTTATCTCGCAAAAAAAAAAAAAAGTCGTCAGGCGCCTTCCATTTAAAAAAATAATTGCACGTTAACTTACGCATTTTTTTTTTGTAGTTCCATACTAAAGTGTCAATATTTCTGATCTCATTCATGGAACAGTAGAATATATAAATGTAACATGATAAGCTTTAAAACTGGTTACTTAAAATTCCAAATCTATTTTACACTTTTAAGCCAAATAATTTTGGAAGAAGAGTGTGCTTGCTGGGTGAATTTTGATGACTTCTTCCAATTTTAATACAATTGCATTACAATTACCATATTTGCAAAACAAAGAACACAAACCAGAAAAGCATAAAAAGAAATGGATGATGACATTTGCATTTGCACAGTACATTCAATGTAAGTTTGATTCTTTTTTTCTACTCAGCATCACAAACGTGTTTTGAAACCTCAATGCAGTAAGCTTTATGCGTTCATTTGAGGAGTTTCATTTGCATTTAATTTGCCTTAAATGGCTGAATAGGATATTAATTTTGGAGGCTCATAATCATTCCTTATGAAATAATACTATGATCTAGACATGAGAAATCTCCTTATTTTTACATTTTTCACTCAACACTATCCTGTTTTTATTATATGTTTGAAAGTGCAAATTCTCAACACAAAGTAATATAATTTAAAAAAAAATGCTCTATTGCTCTGAATTTCCCTTGAAACTGTTTTTAATGTAGAAGATTACAGTAATTTCTTCATTAACAGAGATTAATACATCTTACTAACATTGCATGCTAGATCTTCTTTCGTGCTGGGGGTCTTCAAAGTTCTCCAGCTGTCTACTGCTCACCAAGTACCGATAGCTTCACCTGAAGCTTAGTGATTAGAAGCATAACTCTAAGAAACTTTGGTACCCTATGACAGCCTTCACCATGGTACAGACATCAGGTCCTAAAGGGAAGCAACTTCTTTCACTTGTGGTATAACACCACTGATTTGATCACTGAAACAATACAGTGTCCTTAACTGGAAGACTTGACCATTTTATCAGCCAAGAAAAGATATAACAAAGGATCATAATGGAAGAAATTAATATTACTAGACTTTAAGTAAGATGGAAGAGAAACAGATATACAGAAGCGGAAGGTTATTCCAAGAATTAGTGCAGCTATAAAGCTTGTTGTGAGAAAAGACTACGACCTAATTCCTCTACAGAGGAGAATTCTGGTCAAAGTCAAGAGTTCTGTATGAATAGACCATAATCTCTGGCCAAAGCCTCAGGATTAAAGATTACAGAAACAACTGGGCGGGCCCTAAGAGCAACTATAGTGACCAGAAAGATTCTAATTTTCATCACTAAACTTGATTCTCGTTTGTTTGTTTTTAAACTTAGCTTTTCTACCACAATAGAAACGGTACAAGACAGGAAATAGGAGCAACAGGAGAAACTGAGGTTAGATGAAATATATTTTTATTGCAACCAAGCTGAAAAGCCTTAAATTGTCCAGATATCATGAAGATGAATAATAGGAAAATAAAACAAGTACTTAGCTAGATTAGATTTAGCAGAACTAGAGGGAAATTAAAGCTAAAGGGGTTGCAGAGGCAGAACAAGAGAAAATGAGGAAGAGAGATGACACAGTGTAGCACATGTCAGGAATTTACAGAAGAGCAGAAAAGAATATGGTCAAAATGGCAGTGGAAACAAAATTACACTACTACAGTCAGAGAATAAAGTGAGGGCAGAGGTATGGTTGAAAAGATCCTTGCTCATGTCTCACAGTGTTCCCGCCCAAAAAGGGGAGGAGAAATCCTCAAATTCAAATCCTGCTGAGCCTCTTATTCCAAACAGTCATTGCAGTACATTAATAACACATAAATAACAAAGATCTTCCATCCAGTTTAAATGGGGGTCAAGCATCTCTTTCTATTTCTGCAAGTCCTTTGAAGACCTCTAATAAAGCATGTATTTAATGGACTGCCATGGGATGCAGTTCTCTTAGAGATTGTATTGGGAGGTCCACCCACATATATGCTAATGAATTCATTAGGGACTTTCTTTTGGGAAACTGAAGAATTTAATTATATATGTTAAAGCTGCAAATGTTCCTGAAGAATCAAACAGTTTTGTGGATGCTCTGTCATCATGCCAACTGCAGCAGTGCTAGTTTCTAATGACAGAAAAAGAAACAGAGCTGGCGTTCATGCCAGTAACTTTTTAAAATATTGGCCACTGGGAGTCATGTTCAGTTAAGAGATTTGGGATCTCACAAATTTCAACAATTAAGAGAGAAAAATTAGTTCATGGCATTTAGGCTTCAAAGGAGGCTGGCTAACAGCTGGCTGAATTCAATGGATCATTTAATTCAGTTTTTAGGGTCAGAAATAGATAAAAGTTCAGTGCACTCAGAAAACACTCAAACATAGTAGGCACTACTTTTGATAGCAAATTCATCAGTATGGCTGATCTGGCTAAGGATTCATTAAAAGGAAATTCTGAATTGCTGGCCATCTGTTAGCAATGAGTAAGGAATATATACAGAAGCAATTTCTGATGGGTCTATGATGCAATTTATAACCATACAGTATCATTTGACTTAAACCTCTTTACACAACAAGAATTGATGCCAACCGCTTTGATTCTTTTTTGTTGTTTTTTTTTTAAACAAGAGGGAACTCATTACTTCTCAAATACCACTTGAAGGGTGTGGGAAGGAAATCCTACATAATTTTAAGAGGCTGCCTTTAAAAGTGGGAATGACTACATTCATAAAGTTGTTCTGATCTTACACCTGACTTCAGTGACGCTCCTTTGTAAGTTCAGAGATGCACCCACGCTGCCATTCGGTTATAAGACTGCTGCCTTACGTAATTTCCTAATTCAAGGACTAGAGAATGTTGGCAGTTTTTATTCCTTAGTGCATTTTTTCTGTCTTGATTAAAATTCAATTCCTATGAGAAATACAATTTTATGTTATCAGAATGGAATCTGATAAAGGACCTTCCTTTCTTCTATTCAGTAACTTTTTAGACATCGTGAAAATGGTGCAGGGCAGCCATGTATGAAAGTGTTACAAAACACTTTTTCCTGTTCTTTGCTATGGGAGGACTGATCACTGCGGTGAATTTGCATGAAAAACAGTGAGAAAGATCAGAGGTTACACAAAAGTCTGGAATGATTCTTCTTGTAGGTAACAGCAAAGCCAGACTCTTCCATTCAGTTGCAACATAGAAATGAAGCTTTTGGGGTTGATACTTCTTGAGCTACACTCCATACGGAAATTAAGACAATTACCTTTGCTGACTGCTCTAGACAGAATATGTAGCATCTTCACAGCTGAGCAGAATAACACACAAAACCATTGAGTATTCTGAAAAGTCACCTGCATCTCTACCTTTGTACTCAGCACTAAAAAAAAAGAAACAACTTAAAATTGTCTACTCTTAATATTATAGTAAGTTGGGCTTAAACAAGACTGCTTCAAAATCCAAAGTCAGGTCTTAACCACAGTAAGATCACAGAGTCATCACTTCTTCTAACTGTAGCCTTGCCACACGTGACAAACAGTCCATGCAGTTGCTCACTGCAGTAGCTCTGATGACTCATCCCTAGCCATCTACTCAACCTCCCAGCCATCCAGAGGGCGAATTCCCCATCCCAATGGTGGACCTATGCCAATGAATTATGTACAACCCTGAACTGAGTGGGATGCATGATCTGCGTGCTCATAATCAGTTCTTGTAATTAACTTGACTCTTGGAAGATCAGCACGAAATAAACACAGTTATGGTATACAAATGCAGCACAATTATCCCACCAACAATGTCACATGACTGCGCTTGCAGCATTTGCCAAACACAGGCTTCTGGAGAAGAGCTGCAAGTGAAACCAAAATCCCTAACTCAGCCTTGGGATTCTGGCTAGGTCAAACGTGCACACCAAATAGGAAACTGCCCTTACAGCATCACTCGTCACAGGGATATCACTCTGCTTTCCAAGACAAACAATGTCTGATAAATCTCATTAGCAATATCATGTAACCCCTAGAGCAGATGATAAACACAGATATTCTGCTTGGCAGAATCTATTTTGTACATTAGAAAGGGTCATTGCTGAGGCAGTGATATCCTCTTTCAGAAGAAGTGATCTTAACAGTATTTTTTTCCCACATAACAGCAACAATAACCCAGACAGTGCATACAATGATAAGAGAATTCACATTAATATTTTAGCTTTCTTTCACTAACAACATTATTTAAATAAAATACTTATGAGCAATTAATATACTAAAATAAATGGAATAATCATACCATTAAAAAAGCAAGTATTATTGATCACTGATCAAAGCTGGTTACTAAGACTAGCTACTTTATGCAAAGCATTACTTGCACACTCACTCTTACAGTGTACAGTATCTATTTTGGAGCCCTCAGCGTAAGAAGGATGTGAATCTGTTGGAGCGGGTCCAGAGAAAGGCCATGAAGATGATCAGAGGGCTGGAGCACCTTTCCTATGAAGGCAGGCTGAAAAGAGCTGGGGTTGTTCAAACTGCAGAAGAGACAGCCTTATTGTGGCCTTCCAGTACCTAAACGGGGCCAACAGGAAAGATGGGGGGGGACTTTTTACTAGGGCATGTAGTGATAGGACGAGGGGGAATGGTTTCAAACTGGAAGAGGGCAGGTTTAGATTAGATATCAGGAAGAAATTTTTCACTATGAGGATGGTGAGGCACTGGAACAGGTTGCCCAGAGAAGCTGTGGAGGTCCCATCCCTGGAAGTGTTCAAGGCCAGGCTGGATGGGGCTTTGAGCAGCCTGGTCTAGTGGGAGGTGTCCCTACCCATGGCAGGGGGGTTGGAACTAGATGATCTTTAAGGTTCCTTCCAACCTAAACTGGTCTATGATTCTACGTATATCCTTTTCTGCTGCCCATTATACAATTTCCTTTAACGAAGAGATTTGGGCACATTCTGAAGCATGGCTACGTTTCTGCTCTAAAGAAAATCAAGTAGGCAATGCATATTACTGAACTCATGTGCTGCTTGAAGACTCCAGTCAGCCCCCAGAAGTCCTATTTTATCATTACAGCTACTTTTCCAAATACACCTGGATTTTTGAGCTCTTGTTAATAGTACACAGAACCTTCATTTATCACCTGAATAGGCAGCATTTTCCTATCCGGTATATTCTGGGAACAGACACAAATCTATTCGTTCTCTCTGAATGAAAACTACACTGCAGAAAGTCTCCTATTGCTGCTTTAGACTTGAAGTTTGTTTACAACAATAGTACAGCTCAGCTTTTTGAAAAATAAGTTAGTCCCTACAGATGTTGATATTAAACCATCACTTATGCTACCAAGTCAAATGTTCAAGGTTAAAAATATTTGTAGTAGTAAATTACCTTAATTGATCTATATACCGAAGGTGGTGAGATTTCCTTTAGTCCGGTCTAATAAAGAGCACCGAAAGCATCACTGTCCTGAGAAACAGGCTGCTGATTCACGTGGGACAAATACCAGATTTCACTGTCAAAACTGCAACTTAAAGACTGAATAGGAAAAAGAGGCACTAAAGTTAACATCGATCTTCTTGAGCCTCTTCAGTCAGTATGTGCAAAGCTAGGGCATGTTCTCCGTTGAGGAGTCGCCCTAATTACACACAACAGCAGCAAGCACTGGTGCAAACTGTAAAATTTTACTGTAGACTGGCTGAGCTTATAAAACCTGCGATTTCCCCTACTGCAAATAACTCTACACAAGTCACAGCCTACAGTAGCTTTGCCATGCTGCCATATGAGTTGCATTGATAGACTTGCTCCTGTTGGCTGCCTACTGACAGCTGAAATCCCAAACCAGCTGGGTGCCAACTCCTTGGGTCATGATAAAACCAATAAAAACCCCAGGCAACAGCTTTTGTCCAAAAATGCTCAGAGAGATTTTTAAATCTTTAGACACAAAATGAAGGGGAACTTTCCATTACACTAAACTTTTGCTAAAATATGGCCACTTCTTTTGGCGCAAGATAGGGAGTAACTTCTGAAAAAATCTGTCTTTGCTGACAGGTGGGAATAAAGTTGAGTGGGAAGGCATGACTTTTGGAAGAAAAGGAATTTAGAAGCTTCCTATCTTTTTCACTGAAAAAAGCCGTCAATACCCATTACCATCTGGCATGGCAGAAATTCATATTTCCTCAAACTGTAATGACTGTGTTGTAATCATGTGAAGTAAATCATTTTGAAACCTGAGTGGTGCAAGGCCATTCTGATAGGGAACATCTAATGGCTTTTATCGGGAAAGCAACCATTGCCTTGATATAACAACTGATACAATTGCAATAAATTCCATTTAACAACTACAAAAGGTTTACAACTAAGATCAAGGGTTAGTCAGCAGAACATTTACATCAATTAAAAATAACTGTACTCATGGATACAGCTACAAATGTTATTTATGTACAAACTGCATAAATACTAAAGCCTGTGTAGTGCTGAGAACTGCTTGTCCTTCATATAAAAAAAAAATAAACATGTAGAAGGTAGGAGAGAGCAAAATTAACTGACACTGCTGATCTGTGTTTTATACATTTGTTTAGCTTGACACAAATGACAGGAGAGAATTTGGGGTAGCAGGCTTAACACCAGGTTTTTCTTCCCCTGACACTAAGGACAAAGAGGTGCAAATGGAAGAAGAAAAAGACAAGTTTTCAATTACTGCAAAGATTCTGGAAAAGGGATGGAAGAGCTGATCTCTCATTTCTACGGTTTCCAGCTTCTGTTGGCTAAGAGCAAAAGCACTATGGAACAGGCAGTCTTGCTGTATGGAACTGTGGTTGCTTGGAAAGAAGTTACCACTCTCCACCGGAACTCATCTTGAATCATGAGAAATCACTTTCACCAGTATTAAGGTTGCAGGACCTACAAATACATGGGAGGAACTATACTGGACGTACTTTCTAAAACTGATTTACATAAAGATTTATTCTCAAATGCTGTAAGTGTATTCAGCTCCATTTTGGCCATATATGATAGCTGTAAACCATTTGGGGAAAATAGGAAATTTGACTACATGTTTGGAAGAGCAAAAGTATAAATCTGTCGTAACATCCCTCAGAGGAAAAGTTATCTCAGGTCTGAAGTGCTTCCTGTGAGACAGCACTCAACATTTCCCCTTAAAGAATAACAGTATTTTCTATAACTGTACAGAATTACATTCATATATAGTTACATACAGAAAGATGTCTATAGGTAGTAAGATTTTCCCATCAACACAGAGATATTCAAATCCTTTAAAATTATACCCTAATTTAATATGTAAATCAGTTCTAAATAAACTTTATCTTAGCTTTGTGATAACAAAGAATAATACCTTAAGGAAGATGTAACACATCAAATTTTGCTTCTGAGAAATTTTGTAGCCATGTATTTGGACAATCTTTACTTTTATCATCCGAAATGCACAGCTGCAGTATTGTATTGATAGCACCCAGTATATTTAAATCAGTCCGTATAGTGGTTAGGACAGGATAGAAGTTTCGAATATCTAAGTCAAATATTGATACAAATTGGTTTTCCAAAATTATCTTTTGGGAGGCAGCAGATGTATAATGCTCCTGAAAATGAAATGGACTATGACAGGTATGCTAAATTCTGCTTAGATAGGCTTCAGTGGGAACTGGCCCTCCTTCATAATTTAGATTACCCCTCTGTCACATTTTAATGCAAGAAACAGCTCTCCGCTCACAGCATTTTCCCAGTTTTTAACTGTAGAGGACAAGTAGGTCCTAGTTTTTTGGTTTTATGATTAACAGTAAGATTTCCCTTACTTTAAGGAAACAAAAAAAAAAGAAATTAAACAGTAAAAAAACACAGAAGAACATATACATATATTTCTGCTTTAAAAAAGGAAAAAATATTTCATCCATCTTGTACATCTTAATAGAGCATAACACAGCTAAGAATGAGGCCAGCATTGCATAGTTTAGAGTGCATCAGCCTACACATTTTGCATTTTATGTTTTTCAGGAATGCCTTCTTTAGTCTTATTAGTGACTCCTTCAGTGGCAAATACTATCATGCTATTTTAGGCTAATCCAGGTTAATTTTCTCTGGACTAGTCCTAGTTTTCTATGGACTGTCTCCTAGACCTAACCAGAGCAACATCTTCTCATCTAGAATCACAGGGCTGTCTACAGCTGTTTTCTTGTGTGCACACAATGGAATTACTAAACCAAAAGGAGATTAGTGGATGTCTCAAATACATTTGTTCTTCAATAAATGTCCTTCAAGACATGCAGATTTTTGGATTCTACAGCAATGTTTTAGCTGAGATTTCCAGGTCTTTTTTAGGGAATCTAAATTACCAAGAAATTAATTTCTAAATAACTGCAAAAAATGTTTTTTAAAAAAATTACTCAATATTAAGGAAGATATTTTAAATAATTTTTTTTTTGTCTAATATTTGTAACAAATACCTAATAGCAGTGAAGTATCTCCCTCCAATGGGTCCAGAAGCCTCTAGTATGCAAACAACCTTTAGAAGATAATGATAGCAAAGCTGATAAGATTAACTGCAATACTTAAGCAGCCATTTATGAGCTCTAAACTAATGAGGTTTGAACAGGTAAAAATGTATAATCGCTCAAGTAATTTGTAATAGCTGCTATAGTTATTAGCTGAACCATAGCACTTTTTAGGTTTACCATGCTAAATTATTTTTTTAGGATCACCCAAGATGTTCCTCTAGTGCAAGATTTTCTCTCCTGAACTAATTTTTTTACCTTCTCTACCCCAATAATTGCAAATGGCACTGAGATAGAATGCATTTCATTTGTACTCTGATATAAAACACCACACAGCTCTTTACAGCAGAAAATGAAGAACAGTTCATACAACTGAAGGGATCTGGGTAGCCAGACTTGAAATTACCTCATTAACATTGTAAAAAAAAAACCATCAAGGCCATTAAACTCTATTCTTGTGAAAATTGTTGTCACAAGTGGGCCACCCTTTTATGGGTCTGTTCAAAAATATAAACTCTGGTGAAATTAAGAGTCTTAAGAAGCACAGCAATGCTGCCTCTTTCACTTTGGAAAGACTTCTCTTCTGTTATCAAAATGGCTCATCTCATTACTAAAAAAATTATTTTGCAAGTACACAAAACACTGCAAAAATATTTAGATTTTCATGAAACTTTACTTCAACTGTCTTTGTCCTTTCCTGTAACTCTGAGTATTTTTTCAGATAAATATAAAGATGTAGACATGCACCATAATGGTTAAGACCTTGCGGTTTTGTCACAAGCAAAACTTTCCCTTCTGGTTCAAGTCTGAACATTTTAGAGGCTCTGAATATGATGTGATCAGCCAAGTGAGAAAGGGACATCTTAAGGGCATATAAAATTGACAGCTGCTTAGACACAATTAAGTGCCTATATCTTTTGGATGAATGGTCAGTCCAACCACTGTAAAATTTTCTAGATCCAATTCACAGCCATTAATAAAATATTATGAACATTGCTTGGCACAGTCTATTAAATTTAGCATAGCAGTTGCTTTGGATATTTACAGTGTATTATGTGAGATATTTTATTGTCCCAAATTCAAATATTCACCCAGATTTAAACCTTCATAGACTTTATGTGAAACTCCCAACCTTTAGCAGCAAATGATGACGGAGTTAAAAAAATACCCTTGAAGAACAAAATGCTGTTTCACCAGTTTAAAGATCAAAAGTCTAGAAATGTATGACCTAGATTTTTACAGCAACTGGTCATTTTTGAATCTTCAGTATCTGGGTGCTTGATTCCAGGTAGCCTGATTTTCAGAGGCTACATTATGTTTAACTACTTGCAATGCAAACTCCTTTACAATTAAGTAAATTCGGTATCCCAGAACGAAGGCATCCAATTCCACTAGTCCTTTTCTAAAATCCTCATGGTGAACCTTAGTTTCTTCCAATCAGAAATACAGATGGCAAAAAACAAATGGGAAGAGTGAACGCAAAACCCAAACCTATTTAGAGATGTGATTATTTTCTTTTACTTGACAATTTGCAGTCAGCTAACACAAAAGGAAAACAAAACCAGTAGCTCTCTAAGAATTGTCATATTATTTTGACCAGCCCACTTAGCACATATTAAAAAATAAAAATGCCGTCGCTTCCAACAGACAGAAACAGCTTGTCTTGTCCCTGATTGTAGTTGTTGGGCTGGTTGATCTAATTCTGACATCTATTTCACAAGTGATCCTCTGCTTAGAGTTTGCCAACAAAAATAATTTGAACATAAAACCTAAAGGCTGGTTGCCCAGCCAATACTCTATTTTCCCACCCCTACTATATAAACTGCACTTTAAATTTCATCTTTAACAACAATCACTTAATTAAATAACATACAGGTGGTTTAAGTTGTTCTGCTTTTCTTGAATTTGATGAAAAGGAGTGTAAGAGTTGACAAGCACGTGAACTTAAAAGAGAATGTAACTTTGATGTCAAGTGTGTCTAAAGGATTCTCAAATAAGAGTAATATGAAAATGGGCTCACCACCACTCAACCTATTCCCAACAGTTACCTGCTGGTCTAAGTGCCTCTGTACCATTATAAAAATCTGTCAAGCATTCAAAACCAATTACACACAGGATGTCAAATGCTGTCACACCAGCTGTCCTTTCAGTCCATGGTGGCTCTCACTGCCCATTTCCAGTTAAAAACACATTGAGCTACACTGTTGTTTTTCTCAGCTGTGATTCACTGCAGTATGCTAATCTGACTTCTACGTACCTTAATACCTTCATATAAGGAAATGAATATTTATACATAACAATAGTATCCTAAAAATTTGCATAATTACAAGTATAATGAAGAATTAAAAGCTATTTCAGGACATATTAACATCAAGCTACAATTTTAAGGGGAAACCATTAAGTACTTAAGTTGTTCATGTGTGTTGCCTTTTTCCATGATTGTACGTGACATTAAAACAGGAAGGGAGGTTTTAAAATATTTCTCGTGCTGTCTCTTCTGCATGGCACATGGTCTTTCATGCATTCATTTACAATGATATGCAGTAGGAATGCACAGTACAATTACTTAAAGATGTGAATCCCAAAACAATTGGCTCCACTTGCTTACACAGGCAGCCTTCCCGATCTTATGTTGAGTCACATATTACTCCCAGGGCTAAAAACTGTCTCAATATCCAGAAATTTAGAGGAACAAGATGCTCAGCTAGATATTGATAACTGTATTTGATGTAAATTTAATGAATAATTGGAATAGCATTGAACTAAACAACAAAATATCCCACTATTAAGCCCTACCTTCTTACTTTGTGATAATAGGTAAAATGAAAATTAGTTATTTGTTGAGAAGATTTTTTTTTTCCCCTTTTCCATATGAATTTTGGCATTAACTTTACAGGAGGAAGTTCTATTTGTGTCACAGTGATTTAAGTCTTTCCGAGAAGCAAGCTCTTGTTCCAGGCAAAACTTTTAAGTCATTTGCAAAATTCATAGATGGTGGTGCCATGGCCTTTCACTGAAGCCAAAACTGTAATGGAAACATTTTGTTTTCCTACAATGTTTTTTAGCAGAGAAGTTTTAGAAATCTTTTAAAATTTTTGAAGAAGGAGAAAAAACAAGGCTTCTGAGTTGACAGCATCTGTTCTGATGCAATTCTATTGCAAGAAAATATTCAAAATGCTTTATTTTCAGTCCAGTGTGAAAAAAAGAGAAAAATCAAATCAAAGCTGTTGTGTGGAAGAACTGACATACCCCAAAAAGCTGAAAGAACTTTGCTGATAGTGTCAGGGACACTTTTCAATAAAAGCTTCAGAGGAATTAAACATGAGTTATTTGTCAACAGCATTTGTGTACACATTTATTGTCCAACTCTGCCTTCACTGGAGACAACAGCAGAATATCCCTTTCGAAAACATGGTGTTAAGGGAGTGAACAGCAAAGAACATCTATTACAAAGGTACATCTAGTGACAACTGTAGTCTTCTAGTATTTATCAAGTTCACACTTGCCTTGCAAAACCTCTATAAAATAACTCTTAAAATATTTTAAAAGACCCCAATCTTCCCACATAGCTGATTTTACTGTTCCTGCTAAAGTTCAGTCTCTTGCCAGCAGCCATATGTAGCTGTGAAATAGAGGTTAAGTCAGCCTGCACAGTGAAAAACCAACGTTCGAATTTTAGAAGAGTGTGGCTCCACATGTGCTAACGAGCAGTATGGTGACATTCTGTCTCTGATACACACACATTATTACAGCTAAGGAAAACTATAAATATATTTTACTCTTGTTTCAAAACAGAGAGAACAAGTGCTAATCGATTTTTTTTATTATTATTATTTGTCTGCACATGGAATAATCGTGTCTTGCTGAATATGCATAACTACCAGTACAACTGAAAGATGAGGGCACTCCTCCAAAAGATTAGTGATATTTCACACATATCCATTTTAAACAAAAGCTAAAACTTAATGTCAATAATTAAATAAGGTTGAAAGTATGCTCTCTAGAATAGTTTAATCAATGTTATACAATATTAATACTTCTTATTTCAAACAAAAAAGGGAAATTCCCAATTTATCTTTACATTTAGTTGCTTGTTACAGCCTTCTCAAAACTGTTTTAATCCTCCCATAAGCTGACTATAAGTGGGACCCTTCTTATAAAGCCCTCTGAAATCTATCTATTTAGCATGTAACATCTTGACCTGTCTCCATTAGGCCTTGGAGCATGATGTCTCCAAAGGAAAGACTGTCTTTCTAAATAGAATCCAAGACCTTGTGCTTCACTCCTCAATGAAGCTCTTAAGTGCTACAAAACAGGGAAGGGTTCATTAAATGTACTACTACTATTCATAAGAGCTTAAAGAGTGATAACAACAGCAGATGAGACATATAAATATATATTAACAAATGAAACAGTGTAATTCATTTTCTAGCCAAAACATTTGGACACTGCTGTAATAAATCGATTGTCTCTAAAATGAACATATATCATAGTTTCCAAGGTTACAGAAGTCTGCAGTCCTGAATAGGTTTTGTGTTCATTTTAAAATACTGAAAATTTTGCACTAGTGATTCAGAACAATGGTACTAACATGGTGATAGCCTAATGCATAGACTTTTCCATGCAGTATATATTGAATAATTTGTAAGAGTCGAAGAAGGATGAAGTAGTCTTCTTGGACATCATCCTCAAATTGTAAACAGATGCTGGCCTGGATAAATTACTGGATGCAGTACTGTTCACGTGACCATCCATCAGAAACTTGACACTGGAAAGCTATGATGTTAATCTGTCTGAAAAGAGAATGATTTTGATAGCTTTGGAACACTTCTTCATGCTTGGAAGCCACTCCCTATAATGCCCATCTGAAGAGTGTACTGTAGGAAAAATAACAGCAAAAAAAAATGATATTAAATGTTTACTTAAAGATGTCCCTTCAGTGACCCCACCAGGAAACTTAGAAAATGTCACCATCTATCAGAATCACAATCACAACATAAACCAGTGTCTCTGAAAAAGGTCAGAAATCAAAATGAAATGCAAAAAAATCCTTGCAAAGTACAATAGAAAGAGCAGAAATACCTGTATCTTATGTATCCTTGACCTGTATGTATGCATAGAAGCCCCTGAACAAAGGGACAGAGAAATGCCAACTATTGTTTTCATAGTCCATTTAAAAAGGGGGGAACTTAGTTAAATAACAGCATCCCAAACTTCACAGCCACAGTTATTTGAAAACTTTCTACTGTTTTTGAAGGATAAAGCTTGAAAGGCCAGAACCTGAGCTTGTATAAAGTCAGCATTTTCCCATATATTTTAAAGAATTATGTCTACTTTTACTGCTTAAATATCTAGCTTCCTCTCTTTCCAGACATCTTAGCAGCTGACACCCATTTTTATCCTACTGCCATACTAAAGCCACACTACAACACGTATGTTGAGCAAGAAGTAGTAACGATTTTCAGTTTATGTAGAAAAGCCATTGCTTCTGGTGCACATGACACATAATGAATGGGTACAGGCCTAGTCAATAAATAACAGTCAATGCTGGGAATATCCTAATTTATAGTAATGCTGTTACACTACCAATCAGTGTAGCTCATAGATTTCTAATAGGGGAAAATCTGCTTAGTGCAGCCACAGTGGAGTATATCACTTTCCTACTAAAGATGAATCTGAAACTCTTCAAACATTATACACCTGCCTTCTCCAACCTAGACCCCAGATACTGTAACTGTAGACTGAGCATGGAATACAAGCATTAGAAGCTGCTTTGTAACAGCATGCATTCCCTCTCTCTCTTGCTTAGGGTACCAACTATGGGCACATCTCCCAAAAGTTCTGCCAAGTTGACCGGGCACTGTAGCAAACCAAAGCAAAGGTTTGAAAACTGTGTATAGTCCCTTGCAGACTTTCTGTTCCATTTTTGATGCATGTCCTGATCTATTTTCTTTCTGAAGCTGTAAATATTTGAAAGTGAAAACTGGAGAGCAACCTGGATCACTGAGGTCTTGTTCCCACTCTCATCCTACAACCAGCTCCGCTGTTTGACCAAGCTAATAAATAGCTCCCCGTATTACAGCTGTGTACACCTGTGTCTAATGAAAATGCCATATTCTGCCATGTGCTCATATACCCTAAAACAACTTCTTCAATCAGCTTATCACAGTAGCTACTCTTTAAAAATAAAGGAATTAAAGCAAGATGTAAGAACAGTTTCATTTAAGAGACTGAAGTTTACTCAGGCAGTAAGGAAGAGGTATGAGCCAAAGATCACCTACAAGAAGCTGAAAATTTCTTCTCATCAGGAAACATAACTTCATAAGAAAGCCTGAGCTCGGACAATCCAGAATTGGTGGTGTACTACCATATAAAGTGACATGATCCTTTGCTGGGCAGAAAGCAAAAATAAAAGCTCATTTTAAAAACATTTCAACAAGCCTGTAATGAAAAGATAAAACCAGGACTTTTAGTGTTTGACCTAAATTCACAACACAGTGCATTCTGCTCATAGAGGATAAACACCAAATTTTGTAAAGCAAGTATCACACATGGAAACTTCTTAAAATCATCCTGCATTGAAATCAGGAAAACACCTGATCCTTTCAATCCAACTGTGTGATGAGTTTTACAATGGTGAAATACTACATCAATGGCAGCTAAGTATAGTAGGCAGGAATTCCAGATGTTCTTCTCTTCATACCTGTCAGTGTTTTGTGAAGAAAGATCCACCCCTACGCACACATGCCAACAGGTACCTGAAAGTTTAGATGTAGTATATGTGCATGCAGTTTGTTCACCTCCTGCATTTTATTGTGCAGTGCCTAAGTGCCCATCCTGTGGGCTAGAAAGCCCGTGTGGGATTGTGGGGCTGTCATGGTACAAATGCAATCAAAACAGATCCAGTTCCTCACCCTAAGGAAAACAACTCAGTACCGATATCTGTGCTCTACACCAAGAACGTGCAATAATGGCTGAAAAACAAATCTTGAGAGTGGTTTCATGATGAAGTTTCAACAATGAGTTTTTGATGGTGAATGAGTTTCATTTAATAGCTGACAGGAAAAATAGTTGAGTTAGACCTAAACCCCTGCTTAATGACAAAAAAAAAAAAAAAATCCAAAACCAATTCTTTCTATAGTTATCTTATAAACTGTTGCATCTTTTCACCTAGTTTTCAAGTCTCTGTCAAGACTACACTCTTTTTATCACTGGCTGCCTGTGATCTCAAACACAAAGAAGCAGCATAAAGGAGAATTTAGATCTAATAAGAGAACTAAATTCAAAACGGTCAAGACCGAGTAAATACAACTGCAACGGCTGCAACCACACAAACAGAGGCTTTACTTCACATCACCTTTTTTTAAATAGACTTCATCAGCACACCTGCACGAGTGAGCTAATTCTACCTTAATCAAACTAAACAAAGGTATTATGACAGCAAACAAATGCAGTTGGGGAAGATCAACCATACAGTAAAGGGATTCTTTGTTTAGTTGACCCGTAAATGGCACTGCTCAGCCCAACGTTACAGAATATTTTTTAAGACTTGGGGCCAGACTAATAATTCTCCATTTTGTTTATGAAAACAAAGTCTCACAAACCAGTTCTATTTGGAAGCACTTCATATTAAAATGCTTTGAAACCAGTGATTTCAAGGCTGGTTCATTTAGATCAGGAGAATTTACATCAACTCTCATTGGTGAGTTAGTGCACCAGGTGAATTTGGCTGCATGGTCAAAGGACATCTAATTGCCATATGATCTGCTTATAGTCATAGAATCATAGAATGATTCTATGATAATAGATAATAACATAACATAATAACATAATGAATGTTATTCTTCCTTATCTCCCTTTCAGCTAGTCATAAGGATGTGCGGAGACTGGATTGTGACTTCGATTCACAAGAGGGAGAAAGGGAAAGCCAGGAGACCCATCGTTGGGCATGCTGAGAGAAGCACATAAAGAGCGGTGGGACGGGTAAGAGGCATTTTATGTCCTTTTTGTGCTGTTAGGCAGAGAAATAGTAGCTACTTGATAACCTGGTTGTGCATTTGAATGAGCGATGTGAGAAAGCCATTTACTGTGGAATTGAGACAAAAGTCACAAAGGCGTGTCTGATAAATTACAACTTGGCTGCCATTGCTGAGGGACAGACTGATGCCAGATACTCGCAGGATACCTCATGCACACAACTCCTTTACAAAGATACAAAACCAGTGACAGACGTGAAAACACAACACACATGGGTGAGCTCTCCTGTTTTCTTAGCACTTATTTATATGAAAAAGTTGTATTTGGTTGGATGACTTTAGAGATCGGATTGGAGAGCACCTAGAGTGACTTGTGGCATGGAGCAGCAGAGGGGAGGTGTGGCCCCAGGCCCTGCAGGTTTGGGAAGCACATTCCCACACATATTGGCAGCAGTAGCAAGACATGAAGGGCTAGTCCTCTGAAAGATAATGCAGGACAGATTCATGGACCTACTGACTCAACAGCTCATTCTGCAACAGTAAAGTGCGCTAAGTAGGAGGACACTAAGCTTTTTCTGTGAAAGAAGGTACATATTTTCAAGTAGTTATAGAACTGGTTGTCTCTGTTTCTTACACAGCGCTACTGGAATGAAGCATCCTGCACTGAGCATTGGCTATGCATGAAATGACATAGGGAAGTAACTTTAAGTATTTTTTCATTTAGTTAGTATTTAACACAGTTGTGTTGTGCTGTTCCACTCTGCTTCAACTTTTTGTATCTTCCTTGCACATCATGACCAAGCCAACGCGTTAAAGGGTGCTTCCAGGAGAAAGTAAATAATTTGTCACCTATGTCCCTGGGGAAAAGGACAAAAACCACCCCAGAATTAAGACCGCAGCAAGACATTTAACCGAGAGATTATGATTGTTATTTTGGGGGACATTATGGACAATTAACCAGCACAACACACCAGGCTGCAGAATGAGCAGGTGGAATCTCCATCATTTTAACTTGTTCCTAAAAACATGCAGGCATTCATGAAAGCAAAGACACAGAGGTTTATCCAGACCAACATCACAGAGCTAAAGAAATCTCATATATAAAGAGAAAAATGAATAAGACATGTTACAAAGTAGTATATATTGAAATGCATAAAATGGCCTATTACCAGATCTAAGCTTGTTGAATAAATCCCAGAAAAATACATTTTCAGTTTTCCTCTTCAGTGATATTCCATCTACTGTCAAATAATATCCAGCTATGCATAGCTGGATAATTTTATCATTGCAAATGGTCCTTATTTTTGACCTACACATCACTGGGTACTAAACAAAAAAGATTTTAAATTTAGCTTTTACGCAATTGAAACATTTACAAGTTTGGCTTTTCTAAAGGATTTTCTTAACGCTATAAAAACTAAACTAAATGTTCATAGGCTGATAGATCGTACCTGTATTCTTCAAAATTGCTAGTCTCTACATTTCATAGCACTTATATATTAAAGGGCTATGATGAGTCAGACTTCAATTGAAATGCATGTTTTGAAGACACGGGCCTTAAGTTATTAAGCCAGAAAACCTCTAGACTGCTAATCCCTGTTACCATCTGTATTTATAGGTTTGTAACAGAACAGTGACTGATCCTCTTCCTTTGAGGCCATTTGCCAATTCTGTCAGTATTCAGTGCAGTGTAATATTCTTCTCCAGGTAATGCAGCTTTGTTGCTTAGCAGCAGGTTCTGTTTGTATACCTGACAGTTCTTGGCTAATTTAGATATAAATTAAAAAAAAAAAAAACAACCCACAAAAAAACCCACCACCAACACCCCTAAAAAAAACGACCAAAACACCAGTAAGAAGATTCTATTATTATTCACTGGATACTGAAAGAAGACTGGAAAAGAAAAAGAGGAATACATTCTGAGCTCTGACTTGTACCGAAGAAAATAATCTGACATTATTAAAGTTCGAAAAATTCACATTTTACACAAAACTTTCTTTAGCAACACATTGGTTCTCACAGAGGAAGAAAAAACAAGTGGTGTTTAGGCATTCAGTGGGAGTGAGATAGCAAGGCAAAGTTGAAAGAGTCAGCATGCACTTTTTTTTTATCATCATCTATGGATAACAAAGTTCACACCCCATTGCAGAATATTCTACTAGACTTGAGATAGAGGCAGAAAATACAAAATTCAGATTTTCAGTTACATACACAGGCTTAGTGGTACAAGCACCAGACTGGCTTCTGCTATCAAGCTTTACTCACCTAATTTTGCCCAAATTTTTCAATGAGACCTTGGGCTGATTTATTTTACCTCAAAGAACTACAGTACTTAACAATTCATTAGCCCCGGGGTCTTTTGTCTACATAAGTGATAGCCACTTCTGCAGAGACTTTTTCCTATGTTGTTCAGTGAGCCACAGCAGCACCCTTACGATACCACCTTTGTCATAATATCACTAAGTCTCACACACTGATGTAAAGCCTTAGATTTAGGCTTCTCTACAGATAAGATGTAGTAAAACAGTTATTTATTGGGGGAATAGTAGAGTAAAAGGGAGATTACTGAAACGTGATGGTCTGCTACCAAAATTTGGTCTGAAATTCACACAAGCGCCACACAAAAAATTGTCAACAAATTACAGGAAGTTAAAGAGTTAGATACAAAGCCAAACAAGCTTTATTTACCTGTTGGCATCTGTATGTTAGAAACCCCTTCCCTTGAGACATCCATGAATTATTTTTCAATGGGTGGTCCAGTATTTTGCCTCCTGCTATTTGGGAGCCTTGCTATGCACCCCAGTGCACTGTAAGAGACCAATGTGGGTGAGCAGGAGAAAAAGTGGGAATAGAGGTGGTAAAAGAGAAAGTCTCCAAGAAACTAAAAGGAATACCACAGTCCCTTTTCTGATTTTTAATCACATCATGCGCTTGATGTTTCTCAATGCTACTGAATGCAGAAAAAACAAGAAGGATGACCACAAAAACTATAACACAATAACCTCCTGAGAGCAGCAGGACCATTCCCCTAAGACTGCTTACCATAAATCAGAGACAATAATCTACCAGCCTTCTCCTTTGATTTGAAAAAAAGGTGAGAAAAAGCTACATCAGTAGCATGTCAAACTACGTTTTAGTGTTTTGGGGACACTTGAGTGTACAGACATAAACACACTGGCTGAGTAAACATACCTCTACCAATGGCAAAAGCATGAGGACAGAATCTGTATGAAAAAAAATGTTAGGTAGGTTGGCCATGTACTTTAAATTCAAAGAAGGAAATGTTTGAGTTATCTTCAGCAGTCACACCAAATCCATAACTAGGCCAGATTCTCGAGATGAAAGAGCTACTTCTTATTTAAATGTAATAGAATGCGGGGTGGGGGGGAAGGTGCTGTGTATTTTAATTAGTTGATTACAGACAACTTTACAAACTACAACCAAAACTCTTCCACCGTGTGGGAATCTGAACAAACACATACCAGGATTGGTCTGGCCTTGAATTTTTTACAGTCTAACTAGAAAAACAGGAGGAAGAACATAAAAAGTTAAAGGAACTATCCTGAAGCCACAATACACAGCACTTGTGGAACCATCTGTTGAAATCTTCTCTTTCGGTCTTGACCATCATATTTAAAAATGTTAGAAATCCCTGTTTCTTGTAATTTGGAGAGGCTATCAAAGGACTGAGATAGCATTAACAGCATATTTAAAGGATATTCCTAATAGAGAAATATTTGGAAATAGTGCTATAGGACTTCCAAAAGCAAAACAGTTTTTAGTATTGGAGAAAAAGGTAGATAAGATATTTAAAACACGAATCTAAGCCATCTCTATTTAGAGACCTTACTCTTTGGTTATTTGTTATTTATTCTTTTGTTATTTAAGTTAAATAACATACATTTTCAGATAAACAGGTATCAGTAAATAATACAAGCTGAATCCACAAAAACTTCAGCCACTTCAGACCCTCATGTGCCTCACTTTTAGAGTAAAACATTTTGCAGTTTAAGAAACTCACTCCCTTGCTGTACATACAGGACATGATTCTGTGCGTACAGATGTACATGATTCTGAAATGGCAAGGAAAGCGTCATTCGTCTTTCTTCCTCTAAGTATTTTACAAAACCCTGGTTTTCATTATTGAAGCTATTTCCTGCCATGACCACCAACTAAATGGATAGTGTCAGAAGCAGACAGCAAAGCATACACATTATCCACTCTCATTCTAAATGTACTGCCCCTAAATATCTAGTGAATATCACAGTATTTGAAAATCTTTTCTAGACAGAATGTAGGTATTTCTCTCTGCAAAACTAGACAAAGAAAAGAAGCTTACAGTAGGTGTAGATAAAGCCACTTAGGTTCTCAACTTTTTAAAATAGAATAATTCACTGCAGTTTGGTTTGTTTAACATAGGTTAATAATATGGAGCACACACAGAAGAAACATACAATGAAATGGGGGAAAACAAACAAAAAACAACTGAAACAGCCCAGCCCCAAACCTAGGTCTAGTGAAACTGAACCATCAGATTCTGAGGTTTGGCTCCTGAAACGACAGAAAGAAAGCAGCAGGCAATGGAATGGAAACTAGCATTTCTTTTCAGGGAATACAAAGATCAGACTGATTAATTAGCCATTCTAAAATTTATATGCATGGTATAGCTGAGACTGATGTTTTGATGTTTGACAGAAGAAATGATTATTTCACACGCTTTTGTTTTGCAAAAGTACATTAAAGCAGACCAGGAAACAGATAGGACACTTATCTTACCTTTTGGAAGAAATTATTATATGTCCTTTCTGACCTAAAGCAATGCAACCAAACAATTTTCTAACCAAGAAAATTTCATTGCGTTCTTCACTTGCAAAAATGACCACCATAAATGGACAGCTGAATGAATCTGAAAATATTTTCTTTTTTTTTTTTAATTTGGAGAGAAATAACTGACAAAACATGTATTTGGCACCCATTCTTTACAGCAGACAGTCACTCTACATCTATTTTCAAAAATATCTTTAATTCTGACCTAGCTATAGGTTCAGCTACGCAGTAGATACTCTCCAATTTGATGATAGAATTTGGGCTACGTTTTTAGAGGAAGATTCTTGAAAATTTGGCATTTTGTGCTAGAAGAAATATGTTATTGGATAATGGAATTTAGGTAGTAAGGTCGGTTTTACTCTGTGGAGTGTAAGAGGGAAAGAAGATAAAGTCCTGATGAATGTGATGAGAAACAGCACCCCACTATAGAATCCCTCTCTCAACAATTAAGCTCTGTCTCTGCTGGTGGTTTGTTCAGACTGCCATGGCATTGTAAAATTTCTTTGCAGTCCTAAAGGAGAGTAACAGTTCTCTTGCAGGTTTTTACAATAAATTCCTTTCATTCATGAAGACAACAGTGTAGAAAAACATTTGAGTGGTGCTTGTCTGAATATTCAAGAAACTACCAACTTTACTGTTCCTTGGGGGAGTAGAAATGAGAATCAAAGCCAACTTTTAGTCCTTCTACACCCACACCAGGTGTGTGCCCTGACACAGTCCCAAGTCCATCTCAGAGGGAGAGCCAAATGAACACCAGATCTCTCCTCTTCCACAGAAAGGAAAGGGGGTAGCTGCACTGCCCACTATGAACAGGAGACCATGGTATGACACACTGAATACCTACAGGTCTGTCTCTCTTAAGTCTTCCTATGAGCTTTGCTTATCTTCAAGCTGCACAGAAAACAGTCTTTGCTCATGCACACGAAAGCCAGAAAGTTAAAATTACAAAACTCTCAATTCATCATATTCTTTTGTTTAGGTTAACCATATCTATATGAAGAGCTTTAGTACTCTCATAGCCAAATTAGCCAGTTACTGAAAATCAATCACATTTTCAGCACCTCAAAACAAAGCTGCTTGCCACACTCTTGCTTCCTAGTAACACAAGGATATTTTATAGCAAGAATAGCTGCATTACTTTCAGTAAAGAGACAAGTGAAGAAAAGAAGCTTAGTGTACCAACAGATAAAATACACTTCACTTTTCTCTTGTAAAACAGAAGTCAAAACCTCTGGGTTTGCATAGTGCAAATTAATGAAATGGAATAAACAGTCCTCTATAAATCAAGCTTTCAGATTAAAGGATTTGTCATTGAATATTCTATAAAAATAAAATTTTGTGAAGCCTTTGACATTATGAAGAAAACACCTGAGTCTGAAGCAATAGAAAGAAAAATATTTCACCGATTAAAAGTTCTTGAATTAATCTGTGTGATGTAGCTGTCACATTTTCATTTTTTTGTCTAAAAGAGGATATGGTTACAATACATTCCTTTGTTCTGCCAATAGCAGATCAAAAGCAGACATGAAACAAGGCAGGATTCTTTTGTTTCCCTGTTTATCGCTTCATGCCTGTTTATTCACGACTCCTTGCAAACTGCTGAAGGACTAAATCATAGCCAGCTTAGCCTGAAAAGGACAGGTTGTTTCAAATACGCTCAAGCAGTTTTGCAAATGATAAAAACACTTGGGCCCACATCTTCAAAGGTGTTTAGGCTGATAATGAGATCAATGGAAAGTATGCCCTTTTGAGGAGATGAGTCTTGATTTGTAAAAATAATTGGAGTTCAAATGGGTGTTTTAAGCAGGGTTATGTTCCAGAAATAGTTAATTGTAGCTGCCATTTATGCAGGTCAATTTTCACTTTGTTATATGAGAAAACATTTAAAAGACAGGTTTATACAGATAATGGACCATGAACTTTATCTTTTTGTCACTTTTTAGCTGGGAGGCTATGAAGAAACACACAGCATGGTATTTGGTGTACTTCAAGGCAAAATTAGTTTCAAGATATGAAGATACTACTTAAAGAGGTAGATAAGCTTTGTACTTTTGTTTCTAGAAACCTGATTTAGTATCCTGGTGTTTCAAGCAAAAGTGCTTGAGTGTATGTGTCTCTCTTGCTATTTGGCAGGGCCAACAGCCTTAGATGAACAATGGATTTATAGGAATGCCATACCTACCTAACAAAGGAGTTAAAAATATAGATGTACGAAGGTTAGTGAAATAGCAGCCTGAAATGAATTTTTCTTAAAGAAATCATCATACAAACCACTGTGGAAAACAGTATGATGTCACGACTTAAGCCTAGATCATCATCTTAAGATAATAGGAGGGACACTATTTTCTGGCGTTTGACTCTTTGTAAAAGAAGACAAACTTGGATTCCTCTAAAAGCACCTCCCTGACGTTAAGAAAGAGCCATATTTTCAGAAAGTCACAGAAAATCTGCATTATAGAAATGCCTCAAGAAGCGCTTAAGATAATATTGAGGGGTGCCTTTTAAAGCTATGGATCTGAGCCGCATATTTCCAAAGGTAGGTAGTCAATCTTGGCGAATAAAGAAGCAGGGTAAAAAAATACTTTTTGAAAGAATAGTGCAATCACTGATTTAATGGGATCAGTCAAATTAGAAGACCTGGAACAGCACACAATTGCTTTGTTAATTTTTCATGTATTTTACCAATTTTGTAACCTACAAAGGAAACTGTCTCAATCTGATTAGCCAACAGAATCTGTTTCTTCTCAACTCTCCTCACTGTCCTCATATCCAAACAGAATATTTTACCTGCTTTTGCTTTATCCTTAATCCATATTCCCTTCACACATGGTTTCCAACAACTGTGACAGGCAATTCTTTTTAAAGAAATGAAATACAATCATTAACTACAGAAATATGAAGTTTAATTATTTCTAAAAACAGCTTTCATCTGGGCAGCCCTTGTCAACAAAAGAGGCCCCTGGCTAGCAGCAGGACTTCAAAACTTACCGTTTTTACTTTGCAGACAACATTAAGCTATTATAGGTGCCACCCAGGAATAGAAGGGAAAATAACTTATTTTATCTGACACTGATGGATTGAAATTAAAATATAAATGAATTAGGCACATTATAGATAATTGTTTTCATAACTGCAGTTACTAGATGTCAGGATTTCAATGCAAATCTCATGTCGAATATTATTTTATGACTTCCCTTGACAAACAGATGGTCTTTCCAACAAGAAGGCACACCAGAGAGAGAAAAGAATGAACCTGCACTAATTCTGACAGCATACTTTAAAGAGAAATTAATCCCTGCTTCAGTCTAAATTTAAATAATCATTTAGGTCTCAAATCAGTAACAATGTTTGGCTTTCATACTGGAATAGCCCACATAATGCCACAGAGGCCTTCAGCAGCCCAGCATGACCATCTGCATCGTAGGAGCCTGAACATATTTTTTTCTTTAAATTGAATTGTACCCTTTGGTGGTAGCTATCCAGGTCCTATAATTATCCAGGAGTGCAAATGGTAGCTTATAAAAACAAAATGAAAACAAAAAGCATGCACACACACAAAACCCAACCGAACTAGCAAAATGGGAGGTGAGGGGGGAGTTATACAATTGTTTTATAGGGCAGCAGACTCTGTGCCAAGCAGATCGCTGTCCCAAGAAAGTGCCTAGCACAGAGGAGACAAATGCTCAAGCTCTGCTGTCCCTCAGACTTCTTGTTTGCTTCCCACCACTCTCTGTAGGGGCACTCAGCCGGGCACAGCGAATGCCTGGGGGTTCCCGTTAACCCTGCACAGCTGTAGCCCTCTCCCAGGGGCGGCAGGAGAACAGCCATGAATTCTCTCCAAGACTGTAGGAGACAGGGGTGCCTACAGCACAGCTTGGATGACGTCTGGGGCCTGGACCTGAAGTTAAACCGGTGGTTTTGGAGTGGGGGACCTAGGTGAAGTTGCTCAGGGCAACTGAGGCACATAGAGGCCTCCTGTGCACTTGGGGCCCTGATACTCAACAGCGCTTGTCGCACAGGCAACAACATGCCAGATCAGGCCCAGGCATCTCTCTGCTGAGATGACAACGTGTAGGAATCCATACCAACATGATGGAAGGCTTCATCATCAGCTAACAGAGGTGCCTTCAGACTGCAGACACCATTAAAAAAAAATGTACGTGAAACAACCATGCAGTTATCACACAGTCCTACATTTACAGTGCATGAATATTTCCTAGCTGGAGTTCTTAGGGACTAAAAGCACACCGCACAAAAACTATCCAACCTGCTCTCACCAAGCCCCATCCCCAACTGGATTAAAAGTCTCCTATGGGCAGCAGCTTGGTCCCGTAAAGTCTTTATTGTGGTTTTCACATGAATAATTTTGATATTTAGCAGTACATTTTTTTGTCTGCATTCAAAACAATGTTGAGAAATAATGACTGAACAGAAGGAAAATCTGAAATAATTTGTTATTGTCTTTGTTAAGAAGTCCAATACTGTTTATAACTCACTAGAACTCTGAAACTTTCTACTGCCTATCAGCAACTCATCTAAGCAAATTTTCTGATACCCTAGTAGAAACTGTAAACAAAAAGCACTCATCAATAACAACTTTCATGAAGCTGACCTTATAACACCAGCAGAAATTAATCCTTCCCTCAGTTCATCTTAATGTGACGGTAACTCCAATGCTTCATTACGATGAACAATTCTAAGAAGAAAAAGCATGTAGACCAAACAAACAGCAGCAGTCCTTTAAATTGCTGGGTTATGGATAGCTGGGTTCTTTTCTGAATACTGCTAAATGTTTTCAAAGGAACCTATATAGCCAACATCAAACTCCAGCATCTCACATCAGGCTTGAGAAACTAAGCGAATTAGAGATAAGACATCATGCACGACATGGGCACCAAGTAAGGAACACAGTTTTGTTCTAATCTGGATCATTCAAGACTAGTAGGTTCCAAAGGCCAACACTGGAAGGTCCCTAATGAGTAAACAACAGTAAGAACAGCCAGATATACTTATCACAAAAATCAAATACCATAACTAAATATTAATCTCTGATTTTTTAAAAATAATTTATCAGAAAGTGAACATTTCTTAGCAAAACAAATAATAATTGCTGCTCAAAAGTGAGAAACCGTGTACAATCCTGCATGAATAACACTGCATAGGCCCCATTCACTTGTTTCATCTTTGCATCACACTGATCCCCCAAAATGTCCCCATACCAGGGGAGGTTGTTTTCCTCTTAATTAACACCCAGCTATATCTTTATCATGTCCACTTCTGCTTGCAGATGTATCTCCCTACTTATGGCTAGATTTGGAGCAAGAATCATAGAATCAACATGTGCCAGTCAACCACAGTGTCTGTACTGTTGTTGTGTTGTAAACAATTATTTGTAGCAACAGCATTACTCAAGTATTATCTGTGTAATATGCTCCTTAAAAGTGAACATAACAGGAAGTGAATGAAGTTAAAATAAAACCAGTTACAAATTCATTTTACAAATAATTTTTATGTAATCTCTAATTCCTTTTTAATTGTGTCTTTTTTTCACCTGAAAAAATACCATTTATAATAGCACATCCAATTTTAACACATCCCTTCCCCTGCCCCACTCTAACTCTTCATTTCTCTGAGCTTAAAATGTAGAATTTATTGAAAGCAGATAGGTTAAAATATTCTCACATAGCGTTTATTTGCAATACATTCACAAAACTTTCACTCCTTTTTCTCAAGTGTTCTTGTTAACAAAACCATGTTTTTTTAACACATTTTGATTGTAATGGAAAGGACACGTAAACATAAATAAGCACATGACAAGCAGACACAAAAATAGCCACAATTTTCACCTATTTTGAGATGTCTGAGATTTCATGTGATATCAATAAAAGACATCACATATCAAAAAAGAGGCCACCCTTAATAGCAACAGCTACATTACAACTGCAGCTGTAACGCTGAAGGCACTTCAACACCATCTGAATCTTCTATTTTTTTTCTTTAACAAATTTCAGTTGCTACCTTTAGCTTTTTATCTCTATGGAAATTTCAAATTACCTACAATCTTGAAAATGGAGCAGGAATGCTCTTTGTTAGAGGAACACTTTGCTTTTAGATTTGATGAAGACCCTGTTCATCTAAAGAAAGTTAGTACAGGTAGTTTGATATTCATGTAAACACATAATAGTACTTCTCCACTCATGCAAGTTTACATATAAACTAAATGACCACTGTCTTTATTATGAGAAAAATTCAAACATACTTTACTTTTGCACAAGATAGATTTTTTTTTAATCTGTGCCCCTTTTTTTCAAGATACACAATTAAACTTACTGTAAACAGCACACCTGCTGTCTCTGAGATTTAAGATCTAAGCCACTCTGCTATTTCTACTTATGTTTCTATGAATTGAACACAGAAGAAATTCCCAGAAAATCTTCTGCACAGCCCCAGATCCTTCAGAATTCTGCTGTTACTGTTAGAAAAAAGCGGCTTTTTCTTGTGAAATTAATGGTATTTAATGGAATGTGTCCTTCAAAGCTGTTTTCAAATGACTATTTTTTAAAATGTATATTTGAGTGTTGCTCTAAAACACACCATTTTTCAACTGATAGAAAATTGCCGCTATTTCAAAGAGCTGTGATTGACAGAATTAGTCATGCAGATGTCAATGAAAACAAACAGGAAAATAAAGACAGTTAATAACAAGCTATTTTAAGCACTGTTAGAAGTCCTGGTTCAGTATCTAAAAGAATAAATCTAAAAATGTGGCTTTGCGCTATGGTATCTGCAGTAGTAATGAATTCCAAAAAGTAAACATCAGTCAGAATACTTTATCTATAACGTACATATATATACACATACACGTACATTCTTCACACACCCCACATCAACCAACCCTATTCCAGCTTCCCACAAAACTCGATCACTCGTGTTAAAACTGACTACGAAAGAACTATTGGGAATGATGTCCAACAAGAATTGCACACTTATGCAGACCTTCACCCATGAAACACTGCCTCTATCAAATAATCAGCAGAAACAAGGATTTAGCTTGCAAGCTTCTCCTAACACAGACCATCTCTTCATTAAATGAATAAGTCACAGCTGTTGAAAAAGGGACCATTGTCTTTCTTATAGCCTTGAAGTTGTTCCATTCTTTGGAAAACACAGCTTGCACTTACTGTTTTCAATGGAGCTTTTGACTAAAGGAGAACTCAAGTACAAACCAGCACTTTTCATCAGTTTCTACTGAAACAAAATCTCCTTAAAACAATACAGGAAATTTTGTGCTCAAAGCAATAACATGATCATGCAGAGAACTACCCTGAAAGGAAATGGCAAACAAAAAATACGTAACGGGAAATAAGTAATATAAATATATAAAAGGAGATGGCACAAAGACAGACCCTCGAAGCTCAAATATTTAATTGGATTATATGCTGGCCACAATAAAGAGCAAAACTCCCTTAAAGTGACATTTCTGCTGTCATGCACTTAAAGGTACAAGAAAAGGCCTTTCTTATGGTACACCCAGTAGCAGTTAAGCAGTTTCACACAAGGTGATTTCAACAGTGATTTTTGTAATTATTTTTCTATCACAATCCATTTTCTCATCACACTACCTGTATAAATGCCTTCAGGTGGTTCTGTGGACACAATGTGTAGGACGTGACACCAGAGCACTGCAGCAGGTTTTATCCTAAGAGTCATGCTCATTTCTAGAGACAGGAATGACATTTTCGGATATTGAATTTCTTAAGCAAATATTTTTAGCCATTGTGCATTATATTTCTTGCTAATAACTTGCCCTTCTCTATCAATCTTGGACTAGAATCAAAGGAAAATGTGTTTAGCATTATCTCTTTCTTTGCAAATTAAGGTAATGTACGTATTGAGTATTTAATGTGGGAAGACAAAAACTGCAGATTTTTCTCCCCTTCTGCACACCCCACCTCCAGCTAAGTTTAAAAATTCCCAAAACCACTGGAATCAGACATTGGTTGTTTCTGGATAGCTGTGGTAACCAATCAAGTATGAGATTTAGAAAGACGGGCATAGAAAACCTAAGGTCTTGAAATTGTGTGGAAAATAAGAGTCTGCAAATTAAGAATGTTTTTTTCTTGGAGAGGAAAAAATACTTTTTACAGTGAAGCAAGTTAAATAGCATTCCAGACAAAAAAAAAACCCAAACAAACAAACAAAAAAAAAACCAAAACAAAAAAAAACAAACAAACCCAAAACGATCCCATAGTAATTCTACAAATATAAAAAGATTTTGTATGCTTACCTCTGGACCCCACATTTCTCTTTGAAAGTGTACCCCAGTGAGTCACTATAGCTGAAAGGCAACAGTAACCACTGCAAAGTTTTATGTGCCTATTTATTCTGCTATTCTATAAAAATACCCATTAGTTACCAGTATTTCCCGTTTCACGCAGTGTGTACATTCCATTCATGAGATGGAAACTGCAAATGAAATCACGTAGATACATGTAGAATGCTTCATATGATGCATATTAATATGCTTGTAAGCAATTTCCAAAACCAAGATACTTAACATAAATGAAAAGATGAGAGTCTGTCATGGCAACAGTTAGGGCTTTCCATTTCCCCAAGTAACCTTTTATTTCATAGCTAACTTCACTGACGTTAGAGCAGAATTGACTTTTAGTCTATCTGCAACTGCCGACATTGGTTTAAAAAAAAAAAAAAAGGGGGGGGGGCGAAACCACAAACCAAACACAAATAAACTTCATGGAGCAGTCACGGGCCACGTTTGCATTGCCAACAGTCCAATAGGAGCAGATCTGTAGATAGAAAATATTGCTGCTAAGTAACCAGTGTCCACACGGCACACATCTCAGACTAGCGCTAATCTGCTGCTGACAATGAACTGCCACTAGTGGCACATCCCTGCAGTGACCTTCTGGGTTAGTATCATTGGGAAGAAATCCCTTTCAGAATGCTCCAGGGCTGCCCTACAACACAAACCAAATGAAGGTAGTGGGGAATAGTCAAGAAATCCACTGCAGAAGAGCAGTACCGGTGTGAGCTGAAATGATACCACAGACTCGCCCAGAGAAGACAACCCCCAACCACAAAATGATCTTATCACTCCTCATCCTTAGAAAGTTAATCCACAAGGTTTTCTACAGTCTGAGCTATTCCAGATATTGCCTACAAGAAAGCATAAGGAGCATCTCCCACTAGGGCAAATAAACAGAGGCCAACTAAAGCAAGAGAAAAGTACTTGTTCTACTTTTACTGTCGACTGTCACTGCAACTGGTTACTTTCTACAACGTGATTATATCTGCAAAAGGTGTGGCTGTTGACTTACTTTTATGTAATAAAGGGTATTTTACTAATGAGGAAAGGAGAATTATTGCTCATTACAATAGTAACCTAGGGTTTTAGAAAGATTTTAGCTTCACCACAGGTTTTATCACTTTTAAAGGTACTTCAGAAAAAAATCCACAACTTATTTATAACTAAACCTGTGCTAAATAATGACCAGTGGCAATCAGAGCAGCTCATTTAATAATCAACAGTGTAATTGGCCTGAGAAGTGCAGTGGGGAGGAAATAACAAGAAAGAGCCTAAGTGCTAAGCTAATAGTAAGAATGGGGGGGGAGGTGGGGGGTACAAAATGATCACTGAAGATCCCTTCTACAGATACCCATAGTATTTCAAATGCTCCAGCAGGACTATTATAAAGCCAATGACATTCAGAAGCAAGCTTTAGCCATCAAACTGTTAGATCTACTCAATGCTGGTTATGAACATAGGGATTTCACCTACAACAGAAACAATACCTGAACGTCGAGGTATTGGTTTGATCACAGAGGTGAAGGACAACATGAATTAGGAAGTAGGGCTCAATGACAGACCATTGTGTATTTATACGCACATAGGTGCAAATCTTCAGACATTCCTGTGTCTGACACGTGGGTTCAAGGACACTATATCAATGCCTCTTTTGGAAGGAGATGCCAAAGTCTCTTGCTCAGATTTGTTGTTGTGCAAACATGGAGCAGGCCTGTGTTGATAGACCAAGCCACCCTTCCATCCAGGCCTACCGCTCTGCCTCTCCGTATTTAGAAGTGCAAAATTAGCCTTTCACCATAGCGAGAGGTCTCACAGTCTGCAAGTATTTTCTCATTTTTCTCCTCCTCACTAGCTGTAAACTATGCAAAACCTGACATCGATGTGTCAATCAAGTTCACCCTGTGAAACCAGTCCTAAAAATAGCAAGAGTCACAATGATTCATCAGGGAAGGGTCCAGGGCAACTTCTACCACATGTTTTTTCCCAAACCTAAATAAACTATCTATCTGAAAATCGTTCACCTGCTAGCATTCATACTCCATCAAGAGTTGATGCTGAAGCCCTATGGAAATGACAGAGATGGATAACCGCAACACAATCTCACTCCAAATAAATTTCCCTGGTCTCCCTGGCTTAGCTGAAGCACATGTGCAATGGAGAAGCATACATGGATAATATTTTTTAAATACAAAGAAAACTCTCAAATATCATTTACAAAATCTGTTATAAATTGCGGACAACGTTTCAGGGTTGTGAGGGTCTGAAGAGCTGTTCCGAGCGCTTTAAAAATGTTTAGACGTGATAGACTGAGACAGCAAAATAAAAATTAACCTTGAAAGAACACATACACTTTATTACAAATTTTTATGTGCATGTGCAGACATAACTAAATAAAGCTGCAGTTTGAAAAAAGACCAAAAAAAATCCCAGGTGCCTAGATGACCTCTTAAGCTTATCTTGATAAGGAAATAAAAATTACTGCTTTAAGTTTGATAGAACACTTAAAGTGTATTCCAGTTGGCTGAAGTTAAGGTTATATAAATAAATATTTGCCCACAGGGAAAAAGTCTTCACAATAGTAAGAGAAAACAGCTGGAATTTGTACGACATTTTAAATACACATTTACTTAATGCTTTACTTGTTGAAGAGTTGACTCTCAGCCCTTTTGAAGTTCAGGTCATATTTCCACTTGACTTTTATGAAAACTGAACCAGCACTTCAAATACCAAAGAAAAAAAACGAGGTACAAACAAAGAATAAGAACGAAATCAGATTTGTAAAGTTAATGAAGCAGAAACCAAAGTTTTCTTGCACTCACAAAAGTAAAGGCTGTATTGCAAAATCTCCGGTAGAATGAAGCACCTCTTCTGCTTAATATATTACAGAAATCAGACATTTAGGATAGGGTTCAGTGTAATGTATTGTTCAGATTTCATCATGTTCAGTAAATGAGCGGTTAATATCTAAAGGAGCCATTCTGACTCCTTTCAGTGAGGGGAAGGAACTGTTTGACGATAAATGCAAGTAACAGAACAACATCATCAATTAAATAAATTTTGTGTTTTATAAAACTGAATACCTAAATCTTTATTCTCAACTTCATGAAAGAATAAGAAAACTTTGTGAGCTTGCATACATAATTAAATTCCAGAACTATGCATATATAGTTATAATATTCTAGAATGCTAATTTAAATATTGCAACCCCTGCTATTTCTTTTATTTCACCCTCTTTCTTTAAAAGGTGTTCCATAAATTTACCTCACTTTGCTAAAGGTGTTTGAGGAGGTAATTTTCCCTTCAAAGAAAGAAAACCAAATAGGATATCTCTGCCTGTGACACATCCTGCTCCTACAAACTTTAGTCCCCAAAAATTCCTGCAAATGTGGGTGTGAATCCTTCTAACACCAAAATAGGTTCAGTGTAACACTTGGTACATGTTAGGAAGATGCCAGTGCCTTCTCAATTATGTAGTCCCATGATGACACATTCAATTTGATGATTCCCAAGAGCAATATTCCTCATTTAGTTAATTTTTCTCTCAGGAATCACTTCATTTTATTGTCTGAACCTTTCTGGTTTATGTCCTGTTGTATATATCAGCATTTAAAGTTGAATGGAAGAAATTAATCTCTCTACTTTTCAGACAATCCACCCCCGCTGCAAGAAAAGCTTTGGGTTTTTTCATGTCCTCTTTCCTTTTCTCTGCATTTGTCTTTTCCTGTTCTTCAAAATTTACCAATTTAAAATTTTTAAGAGTCTAACAGTAGTATTAAAATCAAAGTAAAAATTCACAAGTTAAATAAGTATCATGAGGCCACTTTGAGAATTCAGATTTTTTGTTGTTGTTGTTAAAAAAGAGGGGGGGGTCTTTATCAGGAAAAAAAAAATTAATAGCTTTGTCAGTGATTTTTTGTTTTTAACATACCTTACAGAAGAGCACAGACAGCCATACCAGACCAGAGAAAAGGCCCATTTAACCTAGGACTTCATCTCCATAATGGCAAACAGCAAATCTCTGAGGAAAAGCACAATAATAATAATAATAATATGACAAGTCTACTGTGATGCTTCTCCAGAACCCTATCTGATGCTCTTCTGCAGCAGCACCTTTTAAAAGCAGGTGTAATTATTTGCTTACTTAGAAAAATGCAGACAATTCTTTTTAAAGAATTTAAATGATCACTGGTTTGTTCAAAAAAAGTAACATTACATCCTTACAAATTCTTCCACTCATTTTATCAGAAACAGTAAGAGTCAATTGTTGCCTTCCATTTTTCCTAACTCAGTAACAGAAAAACAGTCATTATCTCAGTAAGTCACAGGAATAAACAATGTTTATCTATTCAAGCCTTACAGTCCTGAAATATTTTTTCAAATCCCAGCCAAACCTACAGGACTGAGACCCTACTCCTGCATGGAGCTGGATCCACTCAACTGGCTCATCATATCAGATTCACACAAACTATTTTTTCTCTTAGCTTAAGAGGAAAAAAAATAAAAAATGCCTCAGCATTTTAGTTGAGCTGCAGCCAACTGTTCTCCACTTTAACGAATTCAAATAGCAGTACTGTACGCTGCACTGGTGCCTTTCCTCACCCCCCCTTCCCACCCATCTNTCTGCAGTTTTGGGTGCCTCAATATAAGGACATCAAACAATTAGAGTGTGTCCAGAGGAGGGTGACCAAGATGGTGAAAGGCCTCAAGGGCAAGATTTAGGAGGAGCAGCTGAGCTCACTTGTTTTGTTCAGCTTGGAGAACAGAAGGCTGAGGGGTGTCCTCATCGCAGGCTACAGCTTCCTCAAGGGGGGCAGCAGGGCTAGGGCGGGAGATGCTGGTCTCCTCTCTCTGGTGACCAGCGTAGGACACAATGGAATGAAGCTGTATCAGAGGAACTTCAGATTGGACATTAGGAAAAGCTTCTTGACTGAGAGGGTGGTCGGTCAGAGGAACAGGCTCCCCATGGAAGTGGTCACAGCCCCAAGCCCGGGGAGCATCCAAGCTCCTCAAGGAGTGTCTGGGTAATATTCTTAGTCATATGGTTTAGTTTTAGGTAGTCCTGTGAGGAGCAGGCAATTGGACTTGATGATCCTTATGGACCCCTTCCAACTTGAGATATCCTATGACTCTATACTCTTCATAGCTTTTTGCAGTTCACTAGTTAGCACTCTCTGACCAAAGCTTTGGACAGGGGTAATGAGTTCCTGAACCATCAGAATGCACGGTAAGATATACAATACAGACACTAAAATAAAAGTGATTTGTTTGAGGGTTTTTGTTTTGGTTTGGGTTTTTTTTGTGATTTTTCTTTCTTTTTAACTAGTCTTACTTGCAACATTTACCAAATTCTAAACCTCTGAAAATTTAAATCTTCACTATATATGGAATTTTACAAGGAACATGCTTTCACAGTTCAACAGCTTTGGAAACTAACTGTAATTTTCAACACATAAATCTTGGATTTTCCAATATTATTCTTCAAGGAAGTGAAGCAATCAAAAATACTTAAGCATTTAGGACAATGAGATGTAGGCACCTACCCAGTGTCATGCTGAACTTCTTAAATCCCACCATGCACACTTCTTCATTTTTAGTTCTACCCTTCTCCCTCAACCTTAAAAATAAAACTTTGTCTATGTCAGTTTCACAGTGATTGTTAACTCCAATACTTTTCTTCTTTAATACACTATTAGCTTTGTTAAGTCTCTTTAGCTATTAAGAGATGAAACACCCCTATTAAAATAAGACCACCAAAACAGATAAGCAAATTAAGAAGCACCCCGATACTGCAATAATCCATGTAGAAACTGATTTATTGAATGTCTCCTCTGCAATCTGCTGTGCAGCCTATACTTCAGCTACTCAAGAAAAAGAGTTCGTTCAGAAGCACTCTGCAGCACGGTCTTCTGCAAGACAGTTTCTCAGACTGTCTTGGCACAGCTCTGCAACCTAAACTGCAGACACAAAGTTTTGAGCTATTTTGTTCAACTGATAATTGAACAAAGGATATAATATTATAAAATAATTTAATCATTGGCCAGACAATTTTACATGAGTACCTGTACAAGGCAGTCACGAAAGGGGCAATAAAGATGCACACAGGAAGCATTCAAGTAACAAAACTTGCCATACAAAGGACAAGATAAGCACAATGGTCTGCAAATAGGCAGCATATCCACCTGGACACAAAAGATGACTACCAGAAGTAAAGAAAACAGGATATGCAGTGTCTAGGCAGAGCAGAGGAGGATCCCATCCCCTTTTGGAGGGGGACAACAGCACAAAACCAGAAGCCATTAGCATAGAATATCCAAGAAGAAAGAAGGCAAGACCACTTCAGTGCCACCTTCTCTCAAAGACTTCTCAAGCCTATCACCTTAACCTCAGCAGCTATGAACCACCATGGACCACAAGCCATCAGCACTAACTATACAGGAGCTCCCTATAGTTAGCTCCATTGTACAGTATACTCACAGCTAACTTAGAATACAATTGGTAAAACAGTTTTGTGTAGATTGTGATGATAATTAATACAAAGAATTTACTCTTAGCAAGATATGTTATTAATGAATAAATTTTAAAATGGCCAGATTTGTCAGTCTCCTAAACAGTCCCCTCACAGCAATCACCAATTCCCTGATATTGGTATATGTATGTGTGGTGTGTGTATTTTATATGTGCAAATATCTATGCACATATCCATCTATCTAAGTTACCCCATATATTCAGTTGCAGCAGCAGCTTGATGCTTGTCAAAATCCTGAACAAATGGAAATGTGCTGCTTAATCATGAAAAGACCCGGAAGCAGAGACATACCTCACAGCAAAGAAGTCAGCAGTACATGGGAACAGTTCACCAACTACAAACAAATGCATCTGTTTCAAAGTATGAACTTTGCTGGACTCCCTCTCACTTTACTGCAAAGCTTTTAAGCTTTAGATGGTCCTCTGATTACTTTCTTCAGCTCATCATCATAATAAGCCTCAGATGGAGAATGCTCTGTCATTCTTCTCCCAGGAGTGGGAAGGTGCAGAGTAACCAGCTCTCAAGCTATTGACGACAGGAATCTCTCCTTTAGACAATGAAAGCATGTCATTTGCATTGGCATTCGCATTTTATGATCACTCTAGTCCTTGAAAAATAGTTTTAGTGAAGCTTACGAGACCGGAGCTATAGGCAAAAGTGTGGCAAATTCTCCCATACTCTCTGAGCTATTTTATAATTTAATATTTAAATTTTAAGAACATCCCAGAGTAATTAATTATTATTGGAGAGATAACTTGCATGCATCATCATATTTACACATCAAAAATAAAACCTAATTTGCTAAAGGAAGCCTTATACAGTGCATTTTGCAACATTACAGGCACTAGAATTAATTAGATCTTGTTTAAAATCCTCAGAGTTTTTTCCTTCACACCTTTTTTTTAAATAAAGTTATGCTATTTTTTGTTTTGTCTTCCACTGGGGTGAGGAAAATGCTTCAGCACTTTAGAATCATTTTGTAGAGTATTAGCTAGCAATAGGTGTCAAGTTATGATCTGAATATTTATGATGTGATGTATAGAGAGCAATTTAGAACATTTACATTGCAAATATTTGAAAATAGAAGTCAAAATAGAAAAGATGCTATCTAATTAAACAGGTCTTACAATTAATTCAAACTTTGCTTAGCAGTCTGGGAGTCCTCTTTCAAGGTACCTTGATCAGGTTAATTGGATTCTGAAGAACATGAAAGAAACCCCTTGGTAAAACCAGTGTTTGAAAGTGTAAAAGTTGAGACATTGTTTTAGGACTGGTGAGCAAAGTGGCCACTAAACTATACTCTGAAGAGATGGAGTAATTCAAAACATTCTGCCTAAATGAAGCTCTTATTTTGCTTAATAGTGCAGGTATAGATTCAAATTTGTTTGTTTAACGACATCCCAACTATTTGGTGGGTTTGGCACGTGTTTCAAGACAATCGTTAAAAGCATCAGTAATATACCAGCCCAGTAGGACCGCAGCTTACCTAAGATTTGTGTATGCAAAACCATAAAAGCTTAAATTGAGAAGTTGTGACCATTCTAACTCTTTCTTGTTAAGCCTCCATGAATTTTTAACATAAGTGCCTTTAGAGTTATTGAAACGATTGTTTAAATTACTTCTATTTATGGTGGAAAATTACAATGGTTTTCAGCTATTGCAAGGAAGTCATGATCACACCCCAGAGCAGCCGAGTTATACAGAAGGCTACAATTTTTATTTGTCATACCTATTCCAGTTGGAAGCCCTATCCAGGCACAGAGGACTTTTTCCATGTGCTTTTTAGGGGGTAAGGAAAACAAAACTCTCCAGGCCTTGCAAGGAAGCATGAGTGAACAAGAAGAGCCAAATTGGTAAGATCTTCAAGATCTTCCTCAAAGTGCACCCCCATGCTTCCTTCCATACTTTATGTCTACTTATGATATATAAGTCTTTGGCCTTAGCTCACAGTCCCACTACCTATTATTTATTGCTCACTGAGGACTCTGGTAAGCAAGGTTGTGGGTGACCTTAGCACACACGGTTGTGTGGCAGACAGGCACACGGGAGCATGCTTGCTTGACAATCCAGTGTATATGTTGATGACCACAGAACTCACAGAAGATCGGAAAAGGGGGACCTTGAGAAGTCCTTTCTGTGCCTTTATGTTGAGGAAGAAACCATATCTGTAATGTCCCCGATGGTTGCATTTTTGTTTGTCACTACACCTGTAGTTGAAATTTTCCAGTAATTAAAACTACATCTCTCTCCTTGCATACAAAGAAAAGAAAGAATGAAATGTTGCAGCTCTTCTGTGGCAGGCGCAGGGTGCTGGGCAAAATGAAGGTGATGGTAAAATGTGGTTTCACAGTCCTTAAAAACAAACAAACAGAAAAAACGACACCCCAAAAAACCCCAAAAAAGACCTGTAAACTGTACTTCCCTCCTTTCAGCCCCCATTCTGTTTTCATTTAAGTGTGTTGTTCTTTCAAAGCTACCACCAGTAGCCTGGGCATTCTTTCCATACACTTTCAAGCTTTGCCCTCACAAAAACTGGATATTAGTCCACTTCTCTTTGAACATGGAACAGAGGATGCCAAGTTACTTAGACACCTTTGAAAAACTTAACGCATTTATTAAGCGTCTTCCAATTCGACATGATTTGCTTTTATCTGCAAGAATCGAAGCCCCCTCTGATTCAAGTGTGGCACACGCTTCTCCCTACTCCCACCTTACTTTCTATCCAGAGCTGCACTCAGCACAAATTTTGTGGAATGTCTTCCTGTTTTCACTTTGTTTTATCTTTATACAAATAATTAACAGCAATTTACAGGGGAATTTAAATTGTGGTAATTGAAAACTGGGTATGGAAACCTGGTAAGGGTAAGACTCCAATACTTTTTCCTTTTTTTTTTTTTTTTAAAAAAAAAANAACAACTTTTTTTACCCTCATGACATGCTATCACTGGAAAGACATTAAAAAAATAATAAGGAATTTATCAAGACTTAAATAGGCTTCCTAAAATCATCTCAAGTTAACAAAATTAAAAAAAAAAAATAGCAGGCATGTATTTATAAACATTTTAAATCACTCAGATATTCCATTTTCCTTTCATAGCGTTAGTCACAGCTAAATACTGCATTAAATAATTACATGGTTTGGACAAAATAGAATTTGACATAATCACCAGTGTATATATTAATATTCTAATTTTACAGTTTTGTTTAGGGTATATGCAGTATTACAGTTATAAATTAATTATGCAATGGTTCATCCTTTGTGTGTTAACTACCTTCACAAGTAATCAGCCAAGAAAACAGAAAAAACATTATCCGAAAAATTCATTTCACCACACTATTCTTTGATCTCTTTAATATGTTGCACATTCATTAACTCTTCATTATATTTTCATGATTATATTCTGTGTGTAGCTAAAAACAAATCCAGCTTCCTTCAGGCAAACACTTGCAATCTAAGAAAGTTAATTTCTATAAACATAATCAATCTTATGCATGAAATTTTAACACACGCCTTCCCCTAAAAAAGTAAAAATCTACAATCCAAACCCCCTAAAGTAACATCAATTTCAGCCTATTTCATTCTTAATTGTTATTCCATTCTAATTGACAACAGAAAATAATTAAGGGTTTCCACTGGATAGCACAATAGCTGAAATCTCTATTCATATCTTGGGCAGACTGGACCAACTGTAGTACTGGGTGAAGTTGCCTCTGTATCTATGAAACTGCTCAAATTAAGTTTGTGCAGATTTTTTTTAATTATTATTTTAGAATATTTAAGCATTTTCCAGATGTAAAGCAATGTGTGGGGTTTTTTTTCTAGTTTTTTATTTTGGAAAAGTTTGCTTAAACAATAATTCTTCCGCGTGTTAGTTTTGCAGTTGAAATAAGTGCTCCCTTATATTAGTATTCTCAAGATAACAAGAGATACAGCATATCATAATACTGTCATAAATATATATGAAAATTCAATTAAGAATATTCTTAAGGGATGTCTAAAAATATCTCAAGTGAGGACAAAAATTGACAAATTATTCAAGTCTACATTAAGCATCAGGACTTCTGGAAAGAATGTTTTCCATGGTTAAGATTTTAGCTACCTACATTTCCTCAGCTTCTTTGTGACCACTCCCTAATTTCCTTGTAAGAGTATTTGTTGTTCTTTTTTCACAAGTCTTCAGTTACAGGACATTTTGGGATATCATATGTACAAAATTTCAGAGCTTTCAGATAAAATATATACGTAGATTGAACAACAGATTTTGCCTACACAAAGTTTAGCTATTGGAGAAGTTTCCTCTTGCATACATATTTATTTTCAATAGTTGTGCACAATGAGAATAAGTGCTTTGAGAAGATTAAGGTACTAAAAAGAACATCAGACCTTGCAAGAATTTACCCTTTAGGAAAGAACAAAAAACAACCAACCACAAAAAAACCCCACCAAAAGCGAAAAACACAGAACTTGTAAGCAACTGAATGTAAGTCCCAAACAACCAAAAACTACCACATACACTTGCATAAACTTAGTAGCAAATGCACTAAAATCAGAGCTATCTTGCAGCATTTTTTTGCACAGAGGATGAAGGTAAGAGAGGGAATCAGCATCTTTACGGAATAACCTATCAAGGAGATAAAGAGTTTGTCACAAACAGTTTTCTCATACAGCTGTTACTGTTGGAAACAAATTAGAGATCAGTTTTTTCATGCAGCAAGTTAACGGCCAACAAATAAAGGACCAAAAAAAGTCTCAGTTTCTTGTATGCCTCGTACTGCCAGACTTAAAAACTGAACTATGCGGCATCTGGACTGAGCTCTCGCAGGTATTTTCCCATTCACATTTTGCGTAACTGTACTGCAGCCACCTTCCAAAGGGAGAAAAGAAAATAGCACACCTTTCTGTACATCAGCGTATAGGCTGCTCACTAACAGGTCTAGGGTATAGTGGGCCTAATGGGACAGACAGTGAAGTCCTAATTTAATTAACAATTTGAATGAACATTCTGCTAATGCATTCTGTCAAAAGTATATTTCACATATGATTGACAATTATTAGCCATTATCTACCACAAGCATTGTTTTATCTAAATACAAAGATTCTGAAGTTAATTGGACAAAATGTAGATCCTGTAATCCATACTATTCACCTCATTAGTGTTAATCCTTTCCCCAATCCTCTGATTTAATTGCAAATGTTTGGTTCAGTGAAGCTAATATCCTTTTTGTCATTGTTGTTCAGTTAAAATCAACACAACTCTGCGAAAGATATAGATTACCAATAAAAGTTTATCCTCTTATAATTACTTTAAAGCTCATAGCAGGCAAACAAAAGTCATTATTATGCAGGCTAAACAAAATGACAAAGGATTTTCTGATGCTGAATATTCAACAAATCAATGCAGGTAAGTTGTCTTCATAAACACATTACAAGAGTTTATAATTTTAAGGCATTTTTGAGCAGCATTTAGATGTTCCAGTGTTCAGAGTGTTGCTAAAGCACAAAAGTGAACAGCTTTTGAAAACCTTACGCTCAATATATTTTTCCAACTTTTTCAAAAGCCATTGTTTTCAAAGAGACTAAACCAAAATTAAAAGTTTAACTTCTGAACCTATGACATCTTTTGAATTTCTATTTATGATCTTAATAAACCTTGTAATGGTTTTACAGATACAATATTTAATACTTTCACTTCTTAATCTGATTAATGATACTCTGAGCACGTAAAATGACAGAATTAACTCAACTGGTCAACTCATCCATTATAAAAGCTTCTCCCATTAGGTCAACTCTACCGGGATATATAAGAGATTACTCTAGTAGTAGAATTAATCACCTGCAGATAATTTTCCTGAAAATGTTATAGCTCTAACCATGTAACTCCATTCTACTAAGCCCTGAAATGAATACAAAGCAAAAAAAAAAAAAAACATTATGTTCTATTTATTTATTATATGGACCCATAAACTGCCAGTATGAAAATGGAAGGTACATTAATACACAGGAGATAATGAAATAATTATTAATTTCAAGCCACTACTCAAGGATGTTTACAATGGAAAGCAAATGATGTTATGGATTCCAATTTTGTCTTAGGTTATTGATATTTTCCTAACAGGAGCTATTTCTACGACAAAGATTTTTTTAAAAAAGTTTCCTGGGAATACTCTGGATTGAATACTGCACAAAAATATCAGGATCTTATTTTTTTAAATCTGCAGATACTATTATTGTACTCTTAGCAAGTAGCACAACTTGCACTGACGCATGAAGCTGGTGAAGGGTCTTGAGAATAAGTCTTATGAGGAGCGGCTGAGGAACTTGGGGTTGTTTAGTCTGAAGAAAAGGAGGCCGAGGGGAGACCTTAGTGCTCTCTACAACTACCTGAAAGGAGGTTGTAGAGAGGTGGGCGTTGGTCTCTTCTCACCAGTTACAACCGATAGGACAAGAGAATAGGTCAAGTGGCGCCAGGGAGGTTTAGGTTAGATATTAGGAAAAAACTTCTACGCTGAAAGGGTTATCAAAGACTGGAACAGGTTGCCCAGGGAAGTGGTTGAATCGCCATCCTTGGATGTATTTAAAAGCCATCTAGATATGGTACTCAGGGACGTGGTTTAGAAGTGGGCCCAGTAGAGTTAGATAACGGTTGGACTTGATGGTCTTAGAGGTCTTTTCCAGCCATAACTATTCTATGATTCTAAGAACATACTTGCTGGCCAAGCTGCTGCTTGTTTTCCAAATGCTATCAAGGAAATAGCAACAAGTTAACAACAATACTTAAGACTAAGTATTAGTCTTAGTGATATGCCTTGTTCCTCTCATTTTATACAATGCTGTAAAGCATGTAGAGGGTGCTTGGCCCAATAAGACATACTTATGCTAGAAACCATAGTTATGCCTATTCATTTTGCCTATCCTCAAAACTCAACACGATCACAAAAATTTATTTTCTGGATCATATGGTACTGCAGCTCTCCACTCACTTTTCTCAAGATAAATACGAGCACACAGTTGAAGATGTGAGAATTTACTTTCATACCTTGTATGATAACAAAAAAAAAATGCAACTACTGGAGGGGAGAGAGAAATGAAAACAAAAGGGTTTTGTGAAATAAAAAAGAGAGGAGCCAGTGCTAAAAAATATACCACTGCTATTTTAAATATATGGTCAAAAAGCACTGTACAAAAACAAAAAATTGGACAGACTACCCTATTCAGATGTGAAGTAGACAACCAAAAAGAGCTGCAGCTTGGAGGGGAATCACACTTCCACAACCACCTAGTGGTACAGTATTTCTTGGTCCGTTCAAGGCCATTTAAATCGCTTCTCATAGGTGATGTGACTTGACACTAGTCAAGGAAAACTGAGTTCATATAGCATTTTGCCAGTAGGAAGCTACAGATACTTTACAGCCGTGTTGGCATTTGAACTCCAGAAGCAAACCTCAAATGTGAAGTGATGTTTTCAGAGTGATTACTCTGAGCAAGTACTATCCTAAAGGTTTTATTCAGACATGACTCCCACACTAACTCCAGAGGACATGTCTACCAAGTGAGGACACAGCTTCTGATTTTACTCCATCAAGGAACTTCATATGCAATGCAATGAATGCAAAGAGACTGTCCACACATACACAGTGACTCAGGCACTCTGCAGCATTACAACAGTTGCTCACAATGGTGAAGGATAAAGCCACCGCGCTATTTTGAGGTTTTACTAGATAAAGCCTTGGTTTTTTAGTGTAGTAAACATCACACCAAGCACAGATTTTGCTGTGAAGAGCTAAACAAGAGAACTAACAAAATACAGCCAGCATACTTGGGCTGACATCTCAATTCCAGAGCAGCTACACAAGGCATTAGTAAAACAAAATATATGGTTGACTCATCATTTTCATGTGTACATCAGTACAGAGAATCTTCTTGCAACTTATAGCGAGGCAAGTATGTTCTGAAGCACCTGAGCTTCCAGATCAAATGCGAAATCTGGGTATTTTTCTTTGATTTATTGAATCACATTTGTTCATATTCAGTTGAATATTCTTGACAAAAAATGTGGTTTCCACTTGATCACTGTTGAAACATACTTGAACTTAGCAAAGCACATTCACAGCACAGAAAAGTTAAGTAACATTCAAAATAAAAGACACCTTTCAACTAGATACATGAAAAAAATTATCTGGAGAGTTAACAGCAAACAAACTGCAATGTTACCATCAGAATGGTATTTTGATAATATATGTATATTGGAAATAATGCAATGTTATCAGAACAGCTATTGTATTTTGGAAAACATTAATGCTTAAATTGGTCCAGCTTAAACATTACCCAGAAAATTATGCACTGAATGTTCTTGTTGAATAAAAGGGACATAAAAAGCTCCATTACCTGCATCTCAAGGACTTCATACCTCATCACTTGCACCATCTAACTTCATCAGAGAAGTCCTCACTGGGGAAAGTGATATTGTACTCCTTAGAAGTGCTTCTAGAGAAGCCCTGGGCAAAGTCCCAGTCTGCTACATTCTCTGCTGCTCTCTTGTCATATTCAGTCCCCTAGTTTGATCTCTTCCTTTCCATGTGTGGGGTAACTACCAAAAGAGAGTTTACTAATGCAGCCCACAGGGGATGTAGTGTTTGTTGCACTGACACTCAAGGATAGTCTCATTGACTAAAAAAAAACCAAAACAAAACAAAAAAACCCCACAACACACCAGTTCTTGGCAAAGGGTATCCATCACGTCAGGGATCAGATCATTTGAACAATACAGTCAGCCACCCTGTCTGGATGGTGATGGGAGCCTCCACTGCAAAAGTCCTTGCAAAGGCTAAACAGGGTGAGATACCCTAAACTCTGTTCTGCTCAGTTCTAAGCAAGGTAGCAGATGGTCCTCGGGGCCACTCCAGTACATGTGCAATACATCACTGTTGATCCTCCTGAACTACACACAAAACCTCTCCTGTCTTAACTACACACAAAAGACTGCCCTAGACTACTTCTGCATCTACAGTAACAGTTTCTACTGATTCAAGTACTCTGTGTACAACTTGACCTATTTTGCAGCAGGAACTGCCTATGGTGGTCTTCGCAAAGCATCAGATTTTCCACCCCCAATATTAATCAACACATTGAAACATCAGCATTGGTCTAGACACTGCAGAAGCTGTCTGTGGGAATCTTCAGAACAGTCCAGAAGTCCCACCTGGAGACTGCTTGCAATGATTAGTCAAATACCTAGTCATGAAGGTGGCTGGGCTCAGTCACTCGCCTTGGCTCAAGTCAGTTCTTTACCCCTTTCTGTGCACAACTGGGGAGTTCCTGCACTGCCTGGGGAGTTAATGACCAGGGCACAGGGTGTGCACACAGCCACAATCCCGACAACCACCTACAGCACAACTGTAAGACAAGCTGGAGTTTCATACTTTTTAAATTCCATAGCTCTTGCCATATGTCATCTTCTGCTCTTCTGTATCACAAATTTGTTCAGCAGATCAGAAAATCTCACCTGCAGTCTGAGTTGCACAACGCAGGAAAGCTTCGCGTGCTGTCTCTTGATAGGCCACCAACCGCTTGCCAAGGAGGCCTTGCTGCAAAAGCCCCAGCAACATGAATCTCTGCCAAATGGGTTTTCTGGGTTTTTATTTTTGTTTTGGTTTTTAGTAGTACTTGTGAAATGCAAGAACAGTCTCGTTTCAGAGTTCTGGTAACAGAAGCATCAAGGGAAATTCTTTTGACAAAACACAGCAGCCACAGCCATATCCCAAAGAGAATTAAGTGAAAGTGGTGTGATAGATAGTATATGACAGTTACTAACCACGCAATCTCAAGGACACCCTGTCTATATATTCTTTAAATATGTTACTTATTCTCCATATCCCTGAGACACCGTAGCTTTTCTGACCCACACGTTTGGATTGTACTTTCCACAGATTGTGTGTTGACTGGAGAATGTTTACAGTTTAGATTGGTCACAGTGCCTGTGCTTCTTTTAAGGAGACTTTTTATTACGTTTTAAGTGACAGCTGATGGCAAAGAACTTTATTCAAAAAAGAAAGAGCTTTCAGAGCATGTTACCATATGTAATTATGGCTGATTAAACTGACATCTTGATTTTGCATCTGTTTGGCTGAGAAGACAAGAAGAATTATGAAGTACTGATCTTTTAGGCTAAACACTGACTCTCCTACTTATAAGTTTCAAATAAATCTCAAGGGATTTAGTGCACTGCAGCAAATGTCAAACTAGTTGGCACTGGACATATAATGAAATCCACTCTTTGGGTTCTATAATGAGATCTTTCATAAATATTTTTCCCCAGTCGCTCAGAAAACTTTTTTTTCCCCCCCATAAGCAATCTAACAGAAAAATCTCCCTTTGAAATACTTTGACTGAAAATAAGCCCTATTGGGAGAGACAAAAATATTTAAAAAAAAAAAAAAAACATTTCAGAGCAATTAATTCATTCTTCAAATTAAATCTGCACAGTATTTCATTTAGCATTTGACTGCAACGTATCACACAACATCCTCCACTTTTAAATCCAACCTCTATTTCCTGTGCTACGTGCTGTTCTCTGTGCTCAAAGGAATAACCAAACAAGCCCGATGACAACTGGCATTGCAGACGTCACTGGCCCAGAGAAAGCTATCTAACAACCTGAATGACTGACTTGCAAGATTTTTTATTCCCCTCTAAAGATGGCCTAGTCAATGGAAGGCAAATTCTCTGTAAGAAGTGGTCAAGTAGAACAAGTTGGACTTTTCCGGTCACTGCTTATAGTAAAAAAGTATACCTGTCACAAAACCACCTCACAGGTATCTTCCAACACTTAACAAAACACATTGGATACAACTCTGCTCCACACTATCAGCAGTACGCAACCTCAGTTTGCTGGAACTCACTTTTTGTTCACGTGACAGATCCGTGCCCAGCCACTCCCTGGGGACAGAGCGACGCAGCCTTCCAAAAATGTCCAGCAGATGCTCCCAGCTAAGATGCAGGTGAATCTCAAACACTAGTTTGGGCTGATGGCACTCTGAACAACACACAACAATACAGAAAAAATTCCTCAAGTAAACAATGAAATTTGTTACTTTCTAGATAGTTTTCCCCCAGTTTGTTGTTCATTAGATGTTATTCATTTGACACTGAACCACCTGCTTCTCAAGGGTGCCATAGTTGCTCCTTGTTACTTTGCAAGTTGAACCTGACATTTTGTTTTGCCTTACATCTCAATTTCATTGTCACTCAGACCTTTAGAAACAGTTGATGTAATACTGTAATCTATTCTCATAGTGATATTTAAATACTATGTACTTCATTCAGATCACCCTGATAGTTCCCTTGAAACTCTTTGTCAATATAGATCATCAGTCATATTTTGTTTTCTATTAATCAGCTCCTATTTCTTGGTATCGTTCTGTGATATAACTGATTGTTGGTTCTGCCTCGCTGTAACAGGATATAATTTAAAAATAGAATCTTAAAAAAAAAATAAAAATCAATCTGCCTTAATTCTGCACTTTTTTCTTTTATTAAAGCAGAATTGATGTTGCAGTGGCTGTTAGATTTAGTATATACAACTATTTCAGTTTAGCTTTCTTGTCAGTTACTTAATGCGGTCAAACAAAGGGTTTACTGAAGATGTTCTGTGTTAACAAAAGTATCCCAAAAAATTAGAGCCACATAAGAAACAAGGAAAACAAGGAAAAACATCAAGTCAGCTTAAAGTTACAAATCAAGTTTCTATACGTTTTGCCTGAAAGCTGTAGACATTTCAATTACAAAAGGTAACAGAAAAAAGTTTCAGTAGTCAAAGCTCATAATGTGTCTTAATGTAGCCCATTAGCCAGCATTGTTTTCATTTTGCTTTATTTTAACAACAATAATACAATTACAAAACACTTTAAAGTTAAAAGCTTGTAAATTGCTAATAATGAACTAAGGTATGAACTTGTTGCTGTCAGTGGCAACTCTAATGCTTTTAATCTGGCGGGGATCTCAACTGTACAGCTTGCCCATTATCAATAGTATTGATACTACTATATTTAGTTGTGCAGGAAAACAAACAAACAAACAGCATTAACTTGCAAGAGTTTTGCAAGTTCCTCTTGCAGGCCTCATTTCATGCTGTCTGAATTGCTAAATGCTCATCTCCACAACCCTGACATTAAGCAGCAAACTACCTGCCAAAGGCTGGTGCACATGTAAATGAAAGCACAAGAACTCTATAACAAGTTTTTTCCACTATAAAAAAAAAAAAATGGGGCAGAAAGCAAAGCACACAGTTATACAATCAATCCTTACAGCTCATCTCAGGAAATCACAAGTCAACACTCTCTAAACATTTCTTACATGCTGTCTTTTGCACTCTGCCTGAGTGGCTGCATGGTTATTCTCTGCAAGCTCAGGGACAGCCATAAAAATTGCCATGGAGGACTACTGTGCAGATATAGTATACTTCTTCCAATACCTTTCACTGCTGGGCTTGGTGCTAGCTTCATCCATGCTTAGCCCAGGATGAAAATTACACTTAGAAGATTTTACAGAGGATTATAAAGCTCTGGAGGAGATAGACCTCACTATCCCCAAGTTAACAGCCACCCCTGGAGGACACCAAAGGAAACAAAAAAAACCATTCAGAAGCACATTCATAAGCATGGATTATCACATGCAAGTTGTTTATCTGTAGGTAACAATTTGCAACAAGCATTTATGAATGCACCTGTTATTTGTATTACTATTATTTACACAGAAGATCTTAGTAAAAAGTCAGGACTGAGGGAGAGAACAAGAGTATCGGGCAGTATGAAACTTCGGAAATTGCAGACATGAATAGTAACAGAGCTGTTTATTTCCCCACTTAACTTTGCTTAGGACTTATTTCTACCAATTTTCACGGTGAAGATAGAACTGAAGGTAAAATCTCCTTTCCTGATAAATATTTATTACATTTCATGTGTTTAAGAAAAGTTAGAACAACAGTATCTACAGTTCATACTCGGCCCAACCCTTAAAAAAATCCTACATTGCGCACCAGTGCTCACTCCCACATTCCCTCCAAAAATGAACCTGAGAAAGAAGAAAAAAATGAAACAAATGTATTTTGTAAAATATCTTAGTGGGTGTTTTGTTGCCACATACTATAAAGATTATGTAGTCTCATTACTTCCATCTCGATGACAATATATTATGTTCAGAAATACAGTACTAGTGCGTTAGCACAGTGAGGCATTGCAGAGCAGTCAGAACAGCCTCCGCACAAAACAGAAAATGTGATTTGGTCTTTTATTTTTCTAGAAAGAGATGACCACAGTATAGGCTTCTGTGCTGCTTTAAATATTTGTCAGACCAGCCAGAGAACTTTCTCTCCTAAAAGAAAGTTGAATACTTGGGTTAATTTTGCTAATACAATGGATATGATATAACACACAGAACTCTGGTTCCCCAATTCCCATTAAATCATTCCCCAAATTTATATTCATTTTTTAAATCAAAATAGACACTTTAAACATTATAACATGGAAGAACGAACAAAAAAAACAGAGCGCCTGTCAGTTACTGTTCACACTGAAGACTGCAAAATTGTTTCCTTAGGATTCAAATTCTCATGGCAAATAACTGTACTGTCATTTCTAGTGCCATAATACATAATACTGAATACATTGCAAAGCAGACAGTAGTTGATCATATACTCAAGCAAAAACACCTGACATGAAAAGAAAACACAAGAAGCTACTGATTTCTCAAGTCACCAGCATTTTTCAGCAGTGCTCCTAACTAGGTACAATTTTACCTTTTCAGAAGCATGGTATAAACTAAAGGATTTTTCTCAGACATTTTCCTTGTGCGCTAGCATTCCAAATCTAAAGGAATTTTAAACATGCTGTTGAAAGCTTTTCATCAGAAGAATACAGGTCTGATAAGATACCTGGCAGTGCTTTTGTCTCAGCACTACTAAACTGGTTGACGAGTTGAATATGGAAGACAAAAGAAAAGGCAGCTGGGAAAGCAGCAGGTTTACAGGGTTAGAGAGTGCTTCCTCTGATATGTTATTAGATATTTTAATCAATATAACTGTGCTTTTAAATACAATTCCTTGGCATTTATAGACCAGGTTAAGAGATACAGGTAGATATGTCCAACTGTTTCAGCCACTTGTCCTTCTTTTCCTTTTGGAACAGCTAACCATTGGAACACAATTTATGTATTTTAAATCGTGCAAGGTTCAGCCAATGTCACATGGATCAGGAATAAGTGGACAGACAGACTGCCAAGAAACAAGTCTCAAGCTGACATAAGCTACAACAGCTTTGGGAAGGAGTGGAAGGACATCAAGATTTTGGCACTTGACCCCATAAGGTCTCTTAATAAACCAAGGGATTTTTCAGACTCTCCTGATCATGGGTACAGAAGACAGATTTTTTTTTTTTTTAACTAAGTACAGGATGTGCTTTATCTCTGGGTAGATATAATGCAGTTATAATATTGTACTAGCTATCCAATTCGGTCATTTCAACCTTTCCCCTGTGTCAGACTCAATGCCGAAAGTGTATCGGTACTTGCTAAATGAGCTTATGAAATACAGATACACACTCTCAGGTTAAAAAAAAAAAAAGATAATCATAACACAAAAAACATTTAGAGCCAGATTGTTGATAACCTCATTCTGACTGAGTGATATCTAAATTCACATGTACTCCCTTTATCTGTACTGTTTGACACAATTTAATCAATCAGTCTACAGAAATTCCACTCTAATATTATGTTAGTGCTTGCCAATTATTAAGTGGCCACTAATGTCAGCCTCCTTCAGAGCATTGACTGAAAACTTACAAAAACATTGGCAAAGTAACAGTTCGGAAGACGACTGTTCACAGAGCAACACAGAACAATCTGCATGGCTGGCCCAAAGCAGCTGCTTTGTAGATTGAGATAAAATTGCCTTTTTTATATTGGATTAATTCTTGGCTCGTACAATATGAAGTCTACAGCGTGGAACGGCTATCTAACTGTTGCTGAAACAACGCCAAAACACATTTATTACCATGGACAACACTAGGACACCCAGTCTGAACAGTTACCAGCTTAACTCAGAGAAGCCAAACAGCGTATTTAGGACTGCTGCAACGTACAAGAAATGTTCAGCATTTGTGGCCATCTTTCTTGATATTATCACAAGAACTTCGTGGTACTCAGTATTCACCTCAGATTCGTGGCCTCCAGAGACATACGATTACATCAGGTATCTTTTCTCAGCTGCAACAAGCCTTACAATATGATCCAGTTTTCACACAGACTGAAATCAAAAGACAAAGGAAACTAAAAAACAAATTCTCAGAACTGGCAATATTAGCAGCATTGATGTGTGCCAGTTTGTACAGGCACTAATTGGGGGGCTGGGAGAAGAGGATTTCAGTTTTGGTTAGCGCCTGTCTTAATAGATATCCATTTGTGAAACTGTAATTTATTTTCAATTATTTCAGTGAACAAGCTTTCATAAAGTCTGTTGATCCTTTAGGATATTTAATTAACTAATAATAAGAGATGTTACAAGCAATCAAACAGATAAATACAGTTCTTCAACAATTTATCACTTGGATTAATGCTCAGCTTCTTTGAAATACTTGCATGACTCTCCAGGCTTCGTCTTTTCCTGCACCCTTTCCGAAATCAGTATTTAAGCTTCAACTTCAAATTTTCCATCTTTCCCAGCATAAACTCACAAAGAGAGCAAAACGGTGAAGAGACCAGCAGTGAAACTGCTGGGAACTCTGCGACTGAAAAGACTCCAATTCCCAAACTGATTTGTAAACAACCTTAACACAAAGCAGACATTAATTTATTGGTGCACCGTAAACTTCTGACTAATTTATCAGCCCAGGCACTGTGCTGTGCAGAAAGCACTTGGAAGGAAAGAGTCAGAGAGAGACCATTGCCTGAGCTGCAGCTCATTTCCACTGCTCAGTCTGAGGCTCCGCGCAACCACTGGCTCTAACCAAGGCACATCAGACACTCTGGAAAGCATTCCCCGTGTCTGCCTTACCCAGCCAAACGTGACAAACAACGGGCATTAATACAGATTTGAAAAGCCTTATAACCTGTCTATTAGTTCAACTAATTCACCATATTTGATTAGTTTGTAAATTGTTTTCTGCTGCATCTGCAGACCTGAACCATCACCCTTACTGTTGTCAGGCAGGAGAAAATCCACTCATTCAAATCTGTGTCGGCACCTTTGCTGGGAGCACTTACAGGCACCTGAGTGCTTTTTGTCAGTTTTGCAGGCATGGCGCTGCTTTAATTCCTTCAGTTTCTGAAAATCAGGATCAAAATACGTCCCTCAAAGCCAACAGATATTTTGCTATTTCAAACCAGACACATGAGGGGAGGAGGGCATTGTGATACAGTGCAGAGGAGAGGGGATTGAGGCTTAAGTCACCATGTTCTCCCCAGGGGCTTTCTCACAACCCTCTCCATCGAGCTCCACTGCTCAAAGAGCAGCAGCATCTTGGCAATACAGGCCAACCAGACTCCTTGTTGTACCTCATCCGAGAGCCTGTAAGGCTTCAGCACAATTTTTTCAGAGCTCTACATCTACCAAAATTTGAGTAAACCTTCCAACACAACCACTGCGATCGGTAGGGGAACCTATTCCCTGTGCTCCTCAGGTTCCTGCGCATTCTGCAGTACGCAGCATGAGCCCTTGCCCCTCCCTCCCAAACTGGCACACCAAAGTTGGGGCTGTTCTCTTCATTAACATTTCATTTAAGCAACAAAATTCTTAATATGAAACTATTAGTATAGCTTAAGGACTATATACAACAGTCAATTGTCTCAAAAATACCAAATATATACAGGCATACTTCTGCTCTCCCTGTCCTTTTTGCTATGCTATTGCAATCAAATGACTTGCTAGATTCTCTCTTCACAGATCTATTGTAAAGGGTACATCTTTGTGATTAGAAAAGCTGCAAACCTAGCATTCTCTTGACCCAGCAAGTCTGTTTCTCAGGACAAAGAAAAGTGCCCATTTCCCAACTTTGGGAAAAACTTGCTTCTCTCTTTTGATGAAAAAAGTATTTTCCATGACCCTCAGAGGCTGCATGTCTAACAAAAGCTATTTTTGCTCAATCAAGTAGCACAACGGGTACCCATTGTGGAAAAAAGAAAACTAGGGAAGTTCAAATGGCATTTGCTGCTGCTGCGAGCAGGCACACAAAGGGGATCTCTGCTTTTTGCCTCACCTCCTCAGAGGGTAAAGGGTGAGGCCAGAAAGGAGGCTGTACCAGAGTGCCGTGCAGAGCATCCTCACCACAATCTCAGCCAAACGGCATCAGCTAGCATTGCTCAAATCTTTGAGCACAGAAAAGTAGAAAGATAAATGCAATTTTTTCAGCTGGTGAATATGACCATGATTTCTCAACAGAAAATTCAGATACCTGACTTCTCAAAAGTATAGAAAATACTTTTCTTTCTAACCTATAAGTGTTGCTTTGGACCCACCTCATTAAGACAGAAAGAACACTCAACCATTCAGGAACCCCAGTGAGAAAGTTTTGAAACTCCCAAATCTGTTTCTACGTCAGTGTCATGGATTAAAAAAATGAGTGTTATTTGTATTTGTAAACATATTCAATTGAAGTTAATTTTCTTTTTAGAATAGCGGTATATCTTGTATAGCCTCTAAGATGACAAAAAAAGAAATGCATACATTTTTGACCTGGGGTTTAATTTTATATATTTAAGCACAATTTTCTGGCTTACAACACTAGTTGGGCTAGAGCAAATATTGCATTTTAAAACTTTATGGAACTAATTTATAGTGTAGGGCAGGCAGAGACTTGATCTCCTGGCAGCAAAATTTTATGTTTCCATTTCAGCAATACTGCCTAACACAATAATATCAGGCCAGCAAATCTTAAATATAAGTTAAGCTAACATGATCCATTGCCTTATAAAGCAAGAGTACCCTGTGGAGTCATGCTGAATATGCCAAGTGATTTTTCAAAATTTAATCATCCTAAATGTCAGATAAAGGTGCTTTTGCTGTCATTCTTTAAAACCGGGGAAAAAAAAAATCTGAGTGTGCCTTCAAGTTATACAGAAAACTGTTCAAAAACAGCTATGTTAAAATATCACTCTGCTGTTTGCTAAATGTAAGGAAGAAAATATTGAAGTGTTTTATTACAAAATAAAGAATTGCGTATTTTTTCCAATAAAGATCACCAGTTTTCATATCAATATAGATATTACCGTTTCCTTCCAAGATCAATTTATCTTTTGATGTTGCCTCTACAGTAGATGTTGTACAATGACAGCAATGACATTCTGATAAAAAATTTTAGTACACTTCAAATTAAACTTTTGTTGATTGTAACTGTTGAGTTGATCAAATAAACAAGTTGGAAAGTTTCATAAGCATGGTCTTTACCAACCCCAATCATGGAATGGGACTGATATGAAGACTGTTCACTAGAAGGTTGCTCAGGGATGTATGTTATCACAGGATCAAGCTCCATGTGGCTGAGTAGAAAGTAGGAATTGAATTATACAGATGAATTTGAATATTTGTAAAATAAATTATGACAGATATGTAAAATGCGTCCCCTAAAGGCCAACTTATTTTGGAGGCGGGGAGGGTGGGGGTAGGGGTGTGTTTCCCAATTAGTTTTTACAATTTCACCTTTAGAAAGGCTGAATATTATTATACAAAATTAAGCGAAATAAATAACCAGCATATAATAACCATTGACACTAGAACATCTCAGAAAGACAAGAGAAAGAAATGTAATGGCTAGATTAAGTTAACAATGCATTTAGACTGTGAAGAATAGGCATGGTCTATGAACTGTGGATGGTGTCTATGGATTTCAATCCACCCATTCTCTTTCCTGTTTATACCAACATCATACATAGAATACTTCTCCACATTTATGGTTTGTATACTACTATGTAGATCAAACCTTTCTTTAAAGAGAGTCGTATGTCCTGCAACATATAGGATTTAATTTTAGGAGAATGTCAGGCTTGCAATAAGCTTAGAGCTATAATCTGATCTTTTAAAATCTGTAACTTTACTTGACAATTTACGCACACGAATTAAATGTTCATAATGAGACATGGTCAAATTCAGGCAGTACTATAAGTAAGGATGGAAAACCACAGCAGACATCACGATTGCTGTATCCTGTTTTGCACATACTATCTTGCATTCAGGGGCAGTGAAATGTTTAAAAAAAAAATAAAATAAAAGAAACAAAAACCACTGAAAAGAACCACACCACACACACCCCCAAAAATAACCTCCCGAAAAACAAACACACACAAAAAAAAACCCCAACAAAACCTTAAGGGAACAGAGACAATGCCTAAATCCTGAAAGCTGCTCAGAGCACCTATCACTCTGCATGTTGCAATGCAAGTTGAAGAGGTGCCAAGAACTCTGCAAAAAGATATTCCTGGAAACTATCAGTATAAAATCCAGGTAAACTAAATTCTAGGAAGAGAGAAATACTTTTTTGTACTTTGAGAACGCCAAAACCAAACCTCAGTCTGACTAATTTCACTAGTCTGAAGTCAGCACACCTGTAAAACAGACTGGCCCAGTTACTGTAAAGATTTTCTTTGTTTTCATGAGTAATGATTCTGACCCATATCACTAAACCTGTAGAAAAAATACAGTAGAAGCATGACACTCATGCCTCCTGTGAATGAAAGTCCCATCTTCATTTTGCTTACCAGTTAAAAAACAAAACAAATAATTTTTTTTGTCCCTTTGCCAATTCCGGCTTAATTTTATTCACAATCTTTGCAATCCACCCATACCAAACACAGATACCATACTGCCAGGACCACTGTGATAGAGAGCACAAAAGTCTTCACTAAATCATTAAAATGCACTTTTCTCCCTCACACCAACATTTTTCTCTGTGTGTGATGTAGCCATGCTTTCTAGGAATAAGGGTTATCACTTTTATAGCAAATCACTGGTGTTGTGGTTTGGGCTGGACTGGCCAATGAAATGAAACAACAGATGCTCTCCTCCACCTCTCTCTCCAGGGAGAGGAGGGAGACAGAGAGAGAGACTTATTAGTTTAGAAAAAACTAAACCACTTTAATGAAAATATTAATAAATGAATAAAATAATAAAACAGAAAATAATGAAATATATACAATATATACCAAACCAGTATCAAACTCCCTGGATGATGATCACATCACTGACAGGCACTGGGGAAGTCCCAGAATGGACTCAGTGACAGCCAGGAACTGGATTCTGGATCTGGATTCAGGAACGCACAGATCGGGATCAAAGGCAGACAGACAGCATCCTCCTTGGACGCTGGCCACTGAAGAAAGAGGCTGACCCTTTGATCCCTCAGCTTTTATACTGAGCATGAGGCAGATGGGATGGAATACCCTGTTGGCCAGTTTTGGGTCACCTGCCCTGGCCACTCCCCCCTGCTGGTGTAACCCCTCTACACTTTTCCGCTTCTGACCCTCCAATGGGCAAATAACAAATTTACCTGCCCTTGGGTGTTACAGAAATAAGTATAAGCAAGAGCCTCTCTGCATACCATGCCTTGGCATAAATTACAACTAATCAGGTCTTATCACTCAGAGTGAACAGTTTCTGCACAATATGCTGATAATTTCAGAAAGTTCGGTTAGTTAGAAGAGGCTTAGCTGCAGTAAAATTACAAAACAGAAAATGGGTTCTGTTTTACCTCAAACCAGGACTACTGGTTATTTAAATCTTTTTTATATATATTTTATTCTTTACCCCAAGTGACATAAATGATGCTTATGACAAGGCCTAAAGTAGGGTTAGAAACATGTGAAGACTAACATATCTTGTCAATGAAACTCAACCCTAAGACAAGAGGCCTCCAGTGAGCGACTAATGAAACCACTGCCATTATCCATCATCTCTAGATTTGATGACTATGAAAGATGTAAAAGGCAGCTCTAGAAACTTAACGTTATACACTCTAGACAATCTTTTGCTCATCTTGAAAGAAGAGGGACTCCAAGCTGTCAAATGAACAGCAGCAGGAGTAGCCATTTAATCATATTTACTATTTCCCGTAACTTCAGCTAAGTTGCAAGTGGTGCCTTTGAAGCATTCTGCTACTGCATTATTACTTCAATAGCTCTAGGCAACGGATCAGAGAAACGGCATAGCCTAGCATAAAAAGTCAAGGAGATGTACAATTTCCACTCTATATACTTAAAATATTTTTTCTATTTAATCAAACTACTGTAATAATGTGGTCTGTATACAACAAATATGACCCAAAAAATGACTCTTTTTTAAGTGTTATGCTGCCTGTATGTTTTAACATGTTAATTCAAAATTTGTTTGACTGGGACATGGTATGTACTAATTTGTAAGGCGAAACATTCGTTACCAGTTTACAGCAGTGGCTGTAACTATGGAGGGAATCACCCTCTCATAGGCTGGGACTGGAGAGCTCGGAGCCTGGGCAGGACACAGCCGCAGAGCTCAGGAGTAGCAGCCCAGGCACTGTCAGCAGCCAGCGCAATTTTGAGTAGCCATACTCCAACCTCCTGTAGAAAGGCGAACAGTCCCTGAAAGAAGTGAATACTGCACCAACCTGAAGATAGTTCATGCTTGTATTTTATCCATTTTTCTTATTTTTCTTTTTCAAAGATGATTAGAATATTCCCCAACATGCCTAAAGCCATTCCCTTTGGTCGATACCCTGTCTTACACACAGATGCTCTACAAGCACTGCAATAACATTAAGAAATTATTTCTGCATCTTAATGAAACATAGAATAGTTATTTCTGTATTTTCTTTAGCAAAACTATGTAAAATTATATAGTTGTCATGTTGTAAAGCTCACTGCCTTTTTGATAATACACCAAGGGAATACAGAAGTCCAGAGGATGAAAAAAAAAATAATCAAGCAGTAGACACTTAGAGGCTGTCAATTGTCAGAATAAGCATTTTACTCTGCATGGGAAGGAGAAGACTTTATGCTTGACTGCATTTTCTACTAAACCTACAAATTACTTGTCAGTTTATCTTTTTTAAAATTACATTCTTAATTTACTTTATTGCAGCTACACCACTTCTAATATGGATTTACTTGTCCTAATCACTTGTGTCCATATAGCTTATCATCTCCATCAATTATGGTTTTGTTCTGTTGAATGTGTTCTCTCATATTTTCTCATTGAAGACAGGAGAAATCAGAAACATAAAATGGATTAAATACATGTGTATTATGCAACCACATCTCCAGCATTTTAACTTAATGTCACAATTCTATTTTTTTGTGTTTCGTTCACATTTGGCCAGTCAGTCCATGCTACTCTTTTGGTTTTGGTCATCACCAAACTCTAATCCACAAGTTTCTCATTCTTGTTTGATTATTGTAAGGTAATGCATTTGCTCAGAAGGTAGCAAGCCTACGCAATTACTATTTGTAAGGAGAACACTCCTACCAGCCACAAACAAATCATTTCCCAGCTAACCAGTAATGGATTTAAAAGCATTAAAAACGTAAGAGCAGTCTCAATTTAGATACAAACGACGGCACAAGTGAGCAAGACCAAATAATTTCTAGAGTTAAATTAATTTTAACCAGTTAAACAAATTTTTACTGGAGATAGAAAGGATAGGAAGTATCTCTGAAAAAATATGTACATTATTAAGTCATCCTGTCAGACACTACCCGAGCTTTACCTGGCCTTCGCCTTAAGTTTTGCAATACAAGTCTGTGAGATAAGGAAAAAGGGCACTGAGTAAATAATACTGAACAAGACTGCAAATAAGTGTCAGCCATTTAAACCCAACCAAGCAAAAGGAAAGGTGAGACCCTCTAAAGATGGACCACGAAGAAGGGCTGGAGGAAAACGCTCTAGGAATGCAAGAACCAGAAACCAATTATTAAAAACATGGAAACAATCACATACATTTGTTCTCTTCTAAGGGTGGAAAGGATATAAAGTATGATTACAGCATAAATTAACAGTGATGCTGGAGCCCAATTTTTACCAGAAGTTCAAAGCAAGGCAATCAGCTAATGAAGGACTGGCAAGAACTTGCCCCAGATACATAAAAACCAACAGAATCACAGAATGGTCAGGGTTGGAAGGGACCTCTGGAGATCATCTAGTCCAACCCCCCTGCCACAGCAGAGTCACCTACAGCAGGTTGCACAGGACGGCATCCAGGTGGGTTTTGAGTGTCTCCAGTGTGGGAGACTCCACAACCTCTCTGGGCAGCCTGTTCCAGTGCTCTGCCACCCTCAAAGTAAAGAAGTTCCTCCTCAGGTTTAGATGGAACTTCCTACGTCCAAGTTTATGCCCATTACCTCTTGTCCTATCACCAGGCACCACTGAAAAAAAGACTGTTCCCATCCCCCTGGCACCCTCCCTTTAAGTATTTATAAGTATTGATAAAATCCCCCCTCAGTCTTCTTTTCTCTAGACTCAAAAGACCCAAGTCCCTCAGCCTTTCCTCATAAGAGAGATGTTCCAGTCCCCTAATCATCTTCGTAGCCCTTTGCTGGACCCTCTCCAGCAGTTCCCTGCCCTTCTTGAACCAAGGAGCCCAGAACTGGACACACTACTCCAGATGCAGCCTCACCAGGGCAGAGTAGAGGGGGAGGATGACCTCCCTCGACCTGCTGGCCACACTCTCCTTGATGCACTCCAGGATGCCATTGGCCTTCTTGGCCACCAGGGCACATTGCTGGCTCATGGTAATCCTGTTGTCCACTAGGACTCCCAGGTCCCTTTCCACAGAGCTGCTCTCCAGGAGGTCAGCCCCTAAACTGTACTGATGCATGGGGTTATTCCTCCTCAGGTGCAGTGCCCTCCACTTGCCCTTGTTGAATTTCATTAGGTTTCTCTCCGCCCAACTCTCCAGCCTGTCCAGGTCACGCTGTATGGCGGCAGAGCCTTCCGGCGTGTCAGCCACTCCTCCCAGTTTTGTGTCACCAGCAAACTTGCTGATGGTACACTCTACCCCTTCATCCAGGTCATTGATGAATATATTGAACAGGACTGGACCTGGACCAGTACTGTTCCCTGAGGAACACCACTTGTTACTGACCTCCAACTAGGCTCTGCACCACTAACCACAACCCTCTGAGCTCTATCTGTGAGCTACTGTTCAATCCACCCCACTGCCCATTCATCTAACCCACAATTCCTAAGCTTGCCTGTGAGGATGATGTGGGAGAGTGTCAAAGGCCTTACTTACACATTACTTAAGTACTTCCTTTACCTTAAAACGTAAACCAAACATGTTTTCAAAAGGCTAGTGACAGAGAGTTAAAAAATACAAAAATAAAAAAAAATAAAATAAATGAGTGACATGTAGCAGAAAAAGATACGTCCTGCCTCATATTTTGATCATCTCTAATGTAAGGAAGATCTAGAACTAAGAAAAAGAAATAGTTAGAAAACCTCTAAAGGTTCACAAAAGCAATTACGATTTAAGATTTTGCTTATACTAAGAACACATTTTTCCTTAAACCACAATATAAAAATTAATTGCTAGAAGTTTCATTTTTCTTAGCAGAAAGGACCTATTCATATGACAAGTCAATCAGCTGCCTTGATTGATGCAATCTGCAGCTCAAACCCAGGGAGAATCATTCCCTCTGGACTAGGTGATCACATTCTCCACTACTTCATCACGAAACTTCAGATAACCCAGGGCCTTCCAGCTTATAAACCATTCAGAATTCTCAGCCAGGTAACCTTCTGGGATTTCTTACTTATAGCTTAATCAGTGGAATGAAGTCTGTGATGCCAGGATGTAGCTTCACCTGGGACAAATTCTGACAATATTGCAACAAGTGCTTTAGACAACCAACTAATGCACTCTGGAAAAAAAAATTATTTTTTTTTTTTACATACAGACTACTGTTATTTCTGCAAAGGAGAATGTAAGTAAAAATTCGTATTATTTTGGTTTTGGTTTGTTTTTTTTTTTCCCCTCAAAGAGAGATAACAAGCTAAGTCAAACAAACAAACTACAAGTCATAGAAAACAGAGGGGTTGTACAGTCTCCATACTCGCAGATATTCAAAAGCTGTGCTCTCAGTGGTCCTGCTTGAGCAGATGGGTTGAACAACATGACCTCCAGAGGTCCCTGCCAACCTCAACCATTCTGTGATTCTGTGAAAACGTATCATGGAGGACTTTAGAAGTTATTGCGTGTAGTTTCTCGGTTCTTAGTTTTATCAGGCTCCACTTCAATGACACAACATATAACAAGGGTACAATATTTTTTCTTTCATCATGGAACCCTCATGTCTCTTTGTAACTGGATTTTTAACTAGTGAACTCCAAAGAAGCCAATAATCCAAGAATAAACTTAGAGCTGCTGAGACTATATTCCTTCATTTCTTTCTCATTTCAGTTTTAGGTAAGAGCAACATAATAGAATCACAGTGCTCTTTTGTCTCTACCATATTGCACACATCTGCATGACCCTTTTAACACTGACGCTATATCAAAAACAACTCCATGAACTTTCCTGAATTTTCTCTACACTCCCCAGGACTGAAGGAGATGGAACAGCAGGTTATGAACAGCTACACTCAGCCTACTGCCCCTCCAGCTGGTACTGGCTCTACAGAAAAAAACAGAGGACTTTGGGTCAAATAAATACCTATCTGTTAATATTTCCTTCAGTGTTGTTTTTGGTTGGTTTTTTTTTTTTCCTTAGGTTTTTACCATTATGCTTATTAGAACCAAGAGACAATCTTCCCATTAAAAAGTAACTTTTTCCCAAATATTGAAGTATTCCACCACCCTTTTTTTATTTAATGTTTTCATAAAGATTCATATATTTAATTTAAAAAAAGAACATTTTTTTCAGAGAGCAATTACTGTAGGAGATATCTCACGACATTCTTTGGTTGAAATCAAGAAATAAACATTTTCGGTTTTGACTACTTCCACAGCCTTTCTCCACATCTCTGGTAAATACAACGGATACTGTTTGGCACATTTGGAAGAGCAGCTCAGGAGTCAATAGTCCGACAGTCGACAGAAGAAACAGAATTGAAAGTCCTTACATAATTAGGCAATCTGTGTTGTTGAGACTCATCACCATCTTTTCTGAAGATTTAAAGCAATCACCTCAACCTCCTGTATTTAAATAATTTTCTAAATAGATCTTACTTGATTCTCCCCCTGCTTGCCCCAAAGGTGCTTTTGAAAGTTTTCAGGGGTGGGAAATTAAATAATGGCCTAAAACCATACAAAGAGAATTTAAAGCCGAATGTAGCACCCCAGGACAGAACTGTCAGTGAAAAATACAGTAACAGTGTCTATAATGGTCAAGAAAGGAGGTATAAACAAGGGTTTTGGTAGACTTTAAATGTTCTCCTTTAGGCATTTTGTACTGAATGCAAGGGACATGTCAGAAAGACAGGTTCTCCAAACTTAATGTGATATTAGGGAATTGCAATAGAGTTTTACCTTCAGTTTTGCTCTACTAGAGATATGTTTCACTTACAGAACTGCTGAAAAATTATTGCTTTTGTTTTTGTTATTTCCGAAAGATAGGTATTTTAGAAAAACTGTGAAATCATATTCACACCGGATGTTAGTCTACAATAGACCAAAAAATCTGTCTTCCCCAGAAGACATGCTTTTGTCATAATAAAAAACTATTTAGGTATTACATATGGAATGTCTCATGCTCATATGTGTGTTCATAAACTGGAAGATATGGGATTTTACATCCTATGGAAGGTACTGCAATATTCCTTTTTGGTAATATATTTCTTTTCACAGCCATTTGTTCCATGGTTCAGCAAATAATCTGGGTAGAGTTTGCGGTATTATCATCTGGCCTGTTAAGCAGATGTAATATTAAGCACTGGAGGAGGCTGCCAAATTGGCAATCGTTATGAGTAAATCTCATAATGGAAATTAATTCTCCAGAAGTCTATTAATTTGTATTAAATGCCACTGTGTATATATTGTATCATAATACAAAAATGTATGTAACACAGAAGAAGCATATATAACCCCTTCTTCCCTCTCTCTCAAATCTTCCCTAGGTTTAGAAAAAAGAGGAAAAAAAAAAAGCAAGCTGGAGCAGACACTAAAGATGACACACTTTTTGTATCAGCTTTGTGTCTTTCTCTCCAGTTTTGCCATAGCAACTAAGCTAAATCTTGCTCACTTGGCATCATTAGCTTGATGATTTGGCTGTGGAGAAAAGAAATTGTGATTTGAGAGGGTTTTGAAGGCATGTGATTCACCTTCAAATTGGAATCTGTAGTGAAATTCTTAGCTTGGGGTCAGTATAACCATCCTTTCAGGCACCAAATATAGGCTGGCCTACGTCCAAACTCTACATTTCAGTGCTCTGCTAGGCTCTCCACACTTTTTACACTCAGCAGTCTACCTGTACAAGAAATAAAGGATTAAGCTTGTCCTTCCACCCAGGCTAGCCTGCCCGCCGCACACAGAAACAAGCTCTCGTACCTGGCCGGGAGGAGGGCGCTGGAAGCAGTGCAGTCCCAGCACAGGAGCAAGTGTTGGGTTCACTGAGGTTGGACACTCACTACAGGGCAGAGAGCAGACCAAAACTAGAAAGATCTATAATCTGAGCTGTCACAAACCCAGGTTACTCTCCTGCTAGGATCCTTTTTCCCCTCCAGCAGAAGGTATATTCTAACACAGCCGCTGTACAGGCTAGACAAGGATTTCTCAAGGCAGAGCAATGCAAAGCCTAATATTTGGACCACTGAGCACCACTCTGAGTTTAGTCTCTGTGATTAAACCAGATAAAGGCTGCTATCCAATTTTACTCATGTGCTGCCCTAGATTGGAATTGAAAGTCAGGGCAGCTTTGTCTTAACTTCTAACTAAATTCCAATACTTTCAATAAATTCCATTCACAAACAAATATTTTAAGCATAATATACCAAACATCTTATATAGCTCAAAGCAATTTCTCCTGAGAAAAAATAGACCAAGATTATTTGTTCAAGGATGATTAAAAAGGAACATCATATTAACTGAAATAAACAGAAACCTCATATTTAACTCAAAATAGTTATGGTTTCTGACAAAATCAATAACACTAAGTGCAGCTTTAAAACTATTCAATAAAAATTATGCCGGTTTTAGAGAGCAGTATTTGAGAGAGGAAAGCTACATACTAAACAATAAGATTACACCATTTACACAAATAACTTCTGCATTTCTGTCATCATTGAAATAATATCATGCATCAATGTGTATAAGCCATAAAAGCAGGATGATGAAGCAGTCCTAATAACAGAAGATAAGACAAACTTGTTAGCCATCTATCGGCAATTTGATCTCAAATAGCCCATTTCACATTCTGACTTCTGTCTATATTTCCATTAATGAATATCATATTCACTACAAGACAGAGCTGCAACTTCTTGCAAGGGCAAGAATTATCTATAAAAATGTCACTTGTTTATATGAAGCATGTCATCCATTTTCAAATGAAAAATTGTGGAAATGCCAGCAATTTTATGTACTTCCAAGATAAAACTTCACAACTTTTCACTTTCAAAAAGCACTTTACTGTCAAATTTAACTTTATAAAAATCAAAGGGTTAAAAACAATTCTTTTCAGTCAAGTATTTCTAAAAATCTTTTCCCCAAGCAGTATTACTCAAAGTGCCTCTAAAAAAAAAAAAAAACCTGTTTCAGATTGATTCATTTTTCTTAATTTCTTCTTACTTTCCTTTTGTTTCAGCAGTCAAGCAAAAAATCCATTATTTGCCCAGTTCTGCTCTGCTATACTTAATGTTTTTATGGTGCTCTCAGGAACTGAATACAGGACAGCATACCAATCACTATTTGCAACACACTGAATAGTTTGCATGTTTAAGTCAGTGGGACCTCAGATTGCTCCCTGGTTCATAGAGGTCACTGACCCACAGTCGAGACTGTTCTGTATGCTAAGCATTCGTAGTAGCAATCCTTCTCAAAGGTATAAACTATGTCTTATTGTGAGTGTAGCTATATTCAGAATGCTGTGTAACATGTACCAGATCACCAAGGATTTTCTATGAAAGTTGTCTGCATTATTCTTGGTATTCAACCTTTTTGGCAAGTTTTGCCTGATTCTGTCCATAAACATCGAGGTTCTACAGATACCAGTGAGTACTTATGCCCTATATTCGAAATATTTTGACTTGCTATTTGATCTACCTGTCAAGCCCAGATGATCTTACTGATGAGCTCATGCTCAAAGATTCTAATAACGCTGCTAAGCACTTTTTCCCCATCTCTACACTTGATTGATTATTTAGCTTATGTATTGCACTAGATTCCTTGGTTTTGCAGACCTGGCTTAAACTAAAGGTCTGTCATTTCATCCTGCATGTTTTCAATAGAAGGCTTCCTCCTTGTCATCCTAGGGCAACAGCTGATTAGTTGTACTGCACCTTGGGGAACAATAAAGATAGGAATTAGGAATATTTGGAATAACAATGTGAAATACTGCTTCTATGCTTAACATGTATTGAGACTACTTCAGGTTGAACAACGGATCTTCATGTCGTAATCTACTGCTACTAGTTTGTAAACTAGCTCTCCTCATCCCAAATTTTATAGCAATATAAAGAAATCTTAAATTGTCTATTAAAGAACAAGATCCTTTAAATTTGTCCATTACTGTTCAGAAAAGAGCAACACATCAAGATGTAATTTAAATCAACGGTATTCCACAACAAGATATTTCATTTTTAAAAAGTCATTCTCCATCATGGTGATAGCAAATGCAGCACAATGAGTCACATGAAAATCTTGGAAAGATTTGCTCATGGGAAGCATGGTTTCACATTTTTCTGCCTTTTTTTGTCCTTATTTTCTGTTTGACTTTATCCAATTCCTTAACCACAGCTTTGAAAATGTGTACTATTTGCATCTTACATATACAATACAATGATGATTCACTCTTTTTAATTCTTACTTCAACTCTTCCTCAGCTCAAATTATTTATTACAGTTCAGATTCAATTATGCATTAAAAAGTTTTAAGTAGAAAAACCATAACCTGCTCAGACCTGAATTCTAACACCTAATTCAGCTTTTCCTCACAAATATAGTAGCCATTAATCATCACACAAAGCACGTTTTTGCTCTCTCTAGGCAAAATGATTCTGTAGCACCATCTAGTGAGATGACATCACTATCTGTGATGGAATTTTCAACTCCCAATCAATATTAATTCACCACTTCCAGTTTTGAAGAACACAACAGGTTTCAAGACTGTCATTTAAATTCAAGCAACCAGTTCATGATATGCAGTGGTGCAAGGTGTCATGGGAAACCTTTTTTGCAAGGCCTATCTTCTGCGCTTAGAATGGAACAGGTCCGTTACCCATACAGAGATGGAAGAGTGCCCTAACCATCTCCTTCCCCTCTTCTTGAGATGTGTGTTTGGAAAACACAGTAGTACCCGCTAGTTCTTCAGTAGTCCGCTGAAGCAGCAGTGCTGTCATCTCACTGGATGCAGCGATGACTGACATCATGGAAGAAGCAGAGAAGGAGCCTCTCAAACATCTACAGAAAAGGCACTCACAATCTTGCCTGGCATAGCCAGTCCAAAAAGGTATGCTTACAAAACCGTTTGGAAGGCTGGTATTGCTTCCTGTGTTGCCACACAATCACACTGCTAAGACTAAACTCACTATAAATTCAGTTTAAGGTTGTTTATTGTAGATTTTACTCACACATCTTTGTGCAGGTTCACAATAAAATTTAAAAAGCCAGCTACGGGAATCTTAAATTTGCCTACAGAATGAATACCTACAGTATTCAATTTCTACCTCTTTCCTGCTGCAGGTTCTTGGCATTACTTATTAAAAGCCACAGATACATTCTGAACTTACTTCACTACCAAAGAATGTAAAAGTGAATCAAACAAAGGCCTGAAAATTCCATCCGATTACTCTGAACAAGCAAAGGACATGAGAAAAAGGGTCCAGGATTTGGTTAATGAGACGCTTCAATTCTAGCAGCTTTCATCTGTTAGCAACCTAACATGCAACGTCTACAAGGAAACTTAAGAACAAACAGTAAATTCTTTAGTGCTTAAATCTGGAGAAAAATTTCTCCTGAACTCCTGCGGTGATCAGCTTATTGCATGAAGTATGAAATTTGATTATCCTTCTCTTAGCCTGCTGTCATGATTTAACCCCAGCTGGCAGCTAGGACCACACAGCCGCTTGCGCAGTTCTCCCCCTTTCCCCAGAAGGGCAGGGAGAAGAGGGAGAAAAGGAGGCAAAAGATAAAGGAAAAAAACTCATGGGCTGAGATAAAGACAGCTTAATAGAACAATAACAGAAAAGGAACATGGTATGGACTATTCCATCGGCCATTCCGTTGTTCTGTTTAGGCTCCTTCTCAGCTTTATGGGAAGCTGAAAAAAGTCCTTGAAAAAATACACGCATCACCTGGCAACAACTAAAACAATATGTATTATTGGCATACCTTTCACACCAAATCTGAAACACAGCAACCTCTAAAAAGAAAATTAACTCTGTCCCAGCTGAAACCAGGACACTTGCATAACTACAAAGTTTTATCAATAGTCTGGAAATCTTACTTTAATGGGGGTTTTTTTGTTCCAATCACCCTCCTACTAAGCCAGTGAAAAAAGACTTAGGCATGAGCTGATTTTTAATTGCTTAGGATAGACACAATAGGGATACACCTGTATAGGGAAGACATTTAGTAAAAAGGGTAAACAACATAAAACACTTCAAACATTTAAACGACTCTAATTACCCAGGAGTGAGTTCCTTGAAAGATCTATGACAAAAACTACTGGAACACACCATGAAACCCCATAGTGATGTGTCTTTCTCAGGCTACTTACCAACTAAGAGACACAGATCTGTGATGAACAGTGAAACAGGTGTCGAGGGAGATGGTGGAATAGCTATCCTTGGAAATATTCGTAACTCAACTGTCCCTGAGCACCCGACCTAACCTCAGACTTGGGCGTACTTCAAGCAGGGGGCCAGGACCTGATGAACTCCAGCCTAACCAAAATGGGTACAGACTGGTATTCGGTTTTCTCCTTCTCTTTCCCAATCCCAAAACATCAAAGGAGCAGTGCCTGGGAGAGGTGAAGTTACAGAAACAAGAAGATATTATTATGAATCTAGAAATCAAAGTATTATCAGAATGTATGTCCATCTTTTAACTTTTGAAATCCAGGTACAACTTCAGACCAAAGCCACGTCATGCTTAAACCAAATGCTAATGGTGGCAGAAAGCAGGCTGCATGCTTCGCGCAAGTCTTTCAGTAGCTCTCAGGGGAAATGAACTATCCAGTATACAAATTTAAAGAATCCAGGCCACAACTCGCTTTTATATATCGTAATCAGTTCTTTAATCAAAAACTTCTCCTACTACTGTATTTTCTACAAATTATCACATACACACCTTTAAATAAGTTAATTTTGCTTAGAAGTTGAGCGTGCACACACACATCAGTCATTAAAAGCACCACGTGATCAATTCATGCTTATATTCTTGTAGTATTTGGATATTTTCTGTGCTGCTTCTCATTCAAGAACACACATGCCTCGTGTAAACCCTGGCTTTCTTTTTGATGGATTTCTGACGTTCTGCTCATTAGTCCATTATCTGGCTGCTTATCAGTCACATTCTCAAGCTCCCTGTACTCCCACTGCACAGCTACAAAAACCACCAGACTATTTTCAGGCCTTCAACTACACAAACAGTACAGCCTGCACAGCCCCCTCGCCCCATCAGCACTGTATTGATTCAGTACTATTAAGAAGACCCAGTCAATAAAAGGCTCTGCAGCATGGCACTTCCTAACTGTATATTAAAGCCTAAACATTACATATCAGGACAAATCTTTTCTAGGAAAATGAATAAAATATTCCTTATTCAAGAGGGAAAGGAGGATGTGAGTTGGTGTTTTGGAAGCAGCTAAGTTATCTTTCTCCCATTTTTCTTCCATCTGCTCAAGAACGAGCAGCTCCTAGAAGGAGATTTGCCCTGTATTTAATACTCCTCAATTCATTTTCAATATTTTATGTCATTCTTTCCATTTCTATCTCATTGTACAGCACCATTCTCTGTTACAGCTGCATGTGTATCTGTACCCATCCAAATGCATTAAATGTTTCCAGCACAAAGGATTTGGCGATGCTTCAATACAATAACAGGTTAACATTTTCATGTCTTTGAAATGCTGGCCCATACATTTAACTTGACATATTTGAAAAGAATGAGATAAAATTTGCATGTCTTTGTTCCTGGTATTATAGTTTTTAAGTTAAGCTAATGTCTAACTACTTTACTAGTGAAGCTAGTCTCTACTAGCACTGTAATGTTGAAAGTGATCTAGTGAAACACACAGACTGATATTTAACTTGACATTAGGTAACTCTTAGCCAGTGTAAATAGCCCAAATCCTTTCGTCTCCTCCCTCCATGAAAACAGGGAGCATATATACATGACAGCAAAAGACCATGAAAAGTTAAAAAAATTGTCAGAGAAAGGGACTGAAAACTATCTGGGAGGTGATTTTTGGTCTTGAAAAACTGAAAAAGTTGTTCAGATTTTCAGTCTTCCTGTTTAAGCTGTTTATTGGTTGCTGGGAGAGTATGAGCAAAACAGTGCAGAAAGTGTCCAGGATAACACACTAGATAACATCTCCTGATGTCACTCCTGGAGACAGCACACTGGGGCAACAGGACTTTACTGGTCTGACCCAGGAACAAATTTACTATGTTCTTAAAAATCTATGATTGTATGATGGTAATTATTTCCTATGAAACAGACAGATGAACCAAATGACTAGTGTAGTAGCATCCACCTTCTGTACTTCTCGTTAAATACATGGAATCCACTCAGTTAAAATTCCAGCCCTTACTGAAGCAGAGCACATCTTTTAGTTCATGCATACAGATTGCAGTTAAGTTAATATAAAATTTTATTGAAATTGTGCGGACACAGTAGATCAAAAAAGAGCATAAAATATGTCCCTATGTTTAATGTTCTAAAAGTTATTCCAATTTGAACGCAGAAATACAATATGTTGGTAAAAGGGTTACTTTTTTTTTTTGGTGTATATTCCTGAAAAAAGTAGCTAGAAGACTATAAAATGAATAGAGATATGCACTAGAAGTTGGCATTATCTATGGCATGAAAGTCTGATATGAAACCACTGCAATATTTCCTCTGGGAAAATCCCCAGAACTCTCTATGTAAATTCATTTTAGTCAGAAGTATGTACATCTTGCTTCATTTTCTAAAAGAAACCTGAATTTGTTCAAAAATTGCATTTTACAATTCACACAGTAAGTTGTTTGTAAGTGACTCTGGGTTACAAGTGCTTTATTATGAGCTCTGACGTATATCAACTACTAAAATGAAATTTATGTTTTCCTAGATGGCTCGTAATTTTTTAAATGGAAAGAGCTAAAGCTTTGAAAACGAGAGGCTGATAGCTGCTGATATTCTTGAGCCATACACTATACAATATAATCTAATCAGGTCAAACTTTACCTATCTATCCAATGCTTTCATTTTAGATGGCTGTTTGCTCTCTATTTTCCTTTTTCTTTCCTGAACAGTTATTTTCACATTTTAGCTAAAGCTAGAATGACTAAGCACAGAAAATAAATGTTTTTTGCCAAGCTCTGTCCTTAGATTCATATAGCCCAAGTTTTACGGTTATTTCCTTTTTCAGAAACATTGTTCAACTTTTAAGTGCTAGAAATATAGAGAATGAAAACAAAATTTTAAATCAAATTTATTATGTCCAAAAAGATCAAATTCCATCAGCGCATAAACCTTCTGGCTAAAGATTTCATAATTACAATTTAAAAGCATTTAATTAGGCTTATAAAGCAGTCTAAAAGAAAATAAACATCCCTCAACAGTGCAGTAAGCATTGAGTAGGCAAAGAATCAGATAAGGGCATATCAGAATTATATATACAGTCACTCAGAGAAAAGTGCAGCCCATCCAATTTATGGTTCACATATATTCATTACTACATGGTTGCTGAAACACAGCACTGAAGATAAGTCAGGAAGCATCATGTATCTTAACTTTGATAGATTGCTAAAAAATGTTTTATTTACAAAACAAAAACAAATAATTTTCTTTAAGCTTTAACAGCTGTACCTTGACCATCCAAAGCAAATGACTTTACAGCAATAGAGCAGAGCGGAGAAGGAAGAAGGTCAGTCAGCCATCCTTACAACACACAGTCCCATCACTGTCAAATTAGCACTATTTTGTGTCATTTTTAAGATGCTGGGTTTTGTCATTCTAGGCATGCTAAGCAGTTCCTTCCACCAAATCAACGACACAACCGCCATAACCACAAATCAACAATTTAAGTAACAATACAAAGTCTAGATCTTTCTAAAAGATGGGCATTATTTTGGGCATTGTCTTCCAGTACCTCCAAGTCACCTTATCTGACACTAACTCAAATTATTTTGTGCTGGAGGAACAGGTTGGCCTTTTAAGCAACCTTTGGTACTTAATACTATTTAGAAACTAGTGTCTTAAGCTTCCTAAGTGGCTTTACAACTTCCATATTTACCTTGAACAGGCTTGTTTTTTATTATTGCACTTTGTATCACCACAGAAGAGTATTTGTCTAGGTGAGAGTACACATATTGTTATCCTACTACAGGAAGTATACACTCATAGTTTAAGAGAGACTGCCTCATTTGTATAAACATATGGACAGTTAGCAGAGTAATACTTGAAAGTTTCCCAAATGGATACATTGGTTATGCCCTCAAAAAGCATGATTTGGGGTCAAAGGATGGAAGGCTTTGCTTTCACTAGCATACTTGCTGCTCTAACAAACAAGGACTGACTCGAGACAAATGTTTTGGCATCCCTCAGAAGCCCAAAACATCAGCTAGTGAGAACCCTTTAGAAAAGAGTCCTTGCACATTGCCCCTCCTGGGACAAGTCTTCGGGAACAACTTAAAAGTAGTATGAAGATTTTATCTTAGGAAAGGAAAAAATGCTTGGTTCTGCCAAGCTCACAAATCTCCTGCAACAAGAGCAAGTGACTGAGGAAAACGACAAGGTATCATCAGCTATTTGACAACTTTCTCATTTTCTTCACACAGGGCGGCTGTGTGAGACAACCTCCAGAGCCGTCTGTAAGGCCAGGTGTGGATTGTAGGGTAGTCATCCTCCTCCCCAGCAACCCTCCTGAATATCTGCCCAAAACACACCCTGGCTCACACTGGGAACTGGGCTTAAAGCCCAGCTGCTCCTGAGCAGAGGAAGTTATTCAGTATTATACATCTATTACTAATAACTCACTATGTGCGAAATTCAAACACAAACCGTAACCAAAGCTGCCCAAGAGTGTGATCAGATAACTAGCTTTGAAGGTATTTGAAATGCAACTGACTGTGTCTTGTATTGATAAAACAATTATCACCTTCTTCCAGTAATAACTCATGAGAAAAATTGATCGTTTTGGAAAGTTCAGCATATTTTTCTCAAGAAAGTCCAAAAATAAAAACATGGATTGACAGAAAAAGGCAGTCTGGTCAGATACCTCACCAACTGCCAGAGGGGAAAATTAACCTCAGGTATGATGTGCATAAATTGCATGTGTTGAAATCTAAAACTAAGGTGTTATTTCAGCACCATGCTCTTTGAGAGAGCTATGACGATCACGTCACTAGTGCAGGGCCTAGAGGTAATTGCTGTGCCCAAGGATAACCCACATGTAAGTGTATGGTTATCCAGCCTGCACACACAAATGACTTGCACGTGACCAGACAAGTTCTGCAAGGACAACAGAATGCTATTTACCTGGTGTCCACCTCACCTGCACACGTAAAGACTGCTCCATAAGGCCTATGCAGCTGGAACCAATCCCAGCAATTCCAGGACGCTCCACTCCATTTACTTGTTTTGATTAACAACCCAAATGTATCATAACAAAACCTGGTACCTCCACCGTTTGTTCCTGAGAAACATGATGGTTCCATCATTCATTCCATCCCATAAGAAAACATAAGAGAAGTAACTATTCACTTTTCCTCAGCTGTTCTAACATCGCTGCTGGCATTGCTGCTGTTGCCATTAAATATGTCACTGTCCAAATGTTTTTAGCATCCTTACAATGAGGTTTGAACCTTACAACCAGGTTCTTCTCCATTAACCAGTTTTCTTCATCCTCAGTGGAAAAGGAACCTGTGAAAATCTGTCCACAGAGAAAACAGCAAAGTATAACTAATAACAGTGAGACTCCAAATTCCTGATCACTGTCTACAGAGTAATTTTGCTTTACAAATTGAACTATATTTTTTTTAAAAAAAAAACAAAACTCAACTATCTAATGATATATGTGGAACTTACCATCAGGCTCAAGGCAGTGCCTAGCAACAAAGTGCTCAGAGTACAATAATCACTACTAGTATTTTGTAATAATTTCAGAAGAGCAAGAATCAGATAGATTTGATGCTTCAGTGTCGTGTCAAAAACACTTTGGCACAGCAGCGAGGGACTCAGTTACATGCCATACATGATTTCCGTATTAAGTCTCTAGTGCAGGTTATCCTATCTTAAGTATTTTTATAACATCACATTGACTTCACATGATCAGAAAAATCCAAACTACCTCACAATCCATTTGGTAGCTCTACCAAATTATTCTGCAAACATTCCTTCCCTGATCAGCATCATCTTCCTTTAAATGAACTCATTGTAATGCAGGATGTATTGCCTATGTAGCTGGTAACATACAGGACTGGGAAAAGAATTGCTGTTTAAATGACATTCAAGTCCTGCAATTGAAATGAATGGTATGAATAAAATGTCAATTAAATGTTGGGAGTAAGAGACTTTATGTAATTTTCTTCCCAATGGATCAGAAATCAACAGTCACAGTGGTAACACAAGGTAAGTTTGGAAAAGAGAACCACCATAAAATCTAAGTAATCCAAAACACTTCGCATAAGAAAAATAATAAAGGGTGATTAGAGTAAGTAGAAATCAGAGAAGATGACAGAGTCAGTAAAACTCAGGTACAAAGTTCAGTGTCTACAATATGTGCCATATCAAGTCAACCTATTTGAGTAATTTCTGTCACATACATGGAGCAAGCTTTTCTGTCTCATTGAAATTACTGTCATAGTGATTCCCAAAGGGGTTCAACAACGACACCTTACTCTCTGTATTCTCAAAACGTTGAGCTTTGAGTGGGTTTTGCATTCGTTTCTTTTTTGGTTTGGGGGATCCTTTTTAAATCATCACCATTACTTTTAAATTCCAGCCTCCAATTCTCCTCTATCCCACATCTGCACAGAAAAGTTTCTACTAACTACTTATTATTTTTTATGTTCAGTCTGGTCAATTCTAGGCAGTTCCTGCTGCAGAGAAATCACTGGAACTGCCAGATTCTCCACCCAGGACATTAATCAACACATTTCAGCACAGAAACAGTTCTTATCAATTGGGCAATGCACAGCATGAGCTGCCTGAGGGAGTCTCTGGGACTGTCCAATATTTTCTTCTGGAAAGCTCCTGCATACATTAGTCAAATGCTTTGTTGTGAAGCTGGCTACAAGTTGTGAACCACCTCCAGTCGGTCCACCATCCTATCTATGCAGAGAGCCATGGAACCAATTATTAAGTGCGCACACACAGAGCCCTGATGCTCACCTATATCACAATTACAGCTATCGGGCAAATTTGAAACACGTGCTTATATAAGATTAAATAACACAGATTTTGTCATATCTGACTCCCCATGATTCCTTTGTAAAATTCAAATATTATTGTCCATCTCTTGGAGGTTCTTGAATACATTCCGTTAACAGTACAGTTACACGGTACTAGTATGATGCACACACATGTATCTTAATAGACAAAAGCAGTCATAATTTAGACATTAAGTTAGTGAATGTAGCCTTGAATAAGGCTACTGTTCAACCGAATTTTTGTGAACATTTCACACCTTTCTTTTCTATGCAGAGAAGTTACACTCACAAGTCTGAAGAGTTTCAGTTCTCATCTGGGACTTTCAAGCATGACAGCACTAAAATTTACCGCAGAGTTTCTCCAAATAAGCTTCTGCAGATCTGAAAGTGCTGGACATGGCCAGAAAGCCGATAAACCACGTGACAGAGGCATTACAGCATACAGTATATCTCAGGGATGTCAGTTCCTGGCTTTGTTTTTAAAGCAGTAACACTTTATCTTTCTTTCTATTGAACTAATCTGTAAGAAAACTGTAGTTAGTAGTACTATGACTACACTGACTAAATTGTTTTCTAAGTTAGGAATATTAGTTTATAATGTTCACAATAAGGAGATGCTACTTTATGCAAAACAGAAGGACAAAAATCCTTTAGTTTTACAATTATTTTTTTTTACTGAAATATGAGGACTCTGCTGCTGCTGCAGTCTAGCATTACCACCTGAAGCCCTTCCAATTAGACAGTTTTCCACATGGGCTTACCATTTCCTCCCTGGGGTAAACCAGCATTAAAAGGTGTAGTACACTGCTTTTCCTAGGGCGAGGCAAGAGGATGCCAAATGAAGAGCTGCTAATTTTTCTTGCTCCACCATGTAACTTTTAGCTGGAGCACAGGCAGACTTTCAGATTTTTCACAGGGGATGCTCAGTAAAGGTCTGACAGGGAACAGGCTCCACTTTCCCCAGTAAAAGAACTGCCCAGCCCACCTCCTCTCTCCCCTACTTTTCAAGGCAACTTCATTCTGATGCTTCGCTGTCCCTAGTGAAGTTTGAGTCTAAACACAAAGCTTTGATCAGGGCCCCATCCAGCTGAGCTCTTCTGTTCAGTCCAGGATGACTTGGCATGCAGCCCAGTGCCTTGCCAAATAAAAACAGGTAGAAGTTTGAATGAAACTGAATGATGTGCTCCATAGTGACCACTAGTGACCGTGAGAAAGACAAAGGGAGATAAACCAAAGACCACCACTTTCACGTTGCTGAACCAAGTGGAATTTTACAAAACAGACAAGTAACATGGACAGAAGCTCTTGTTTATGGATTGCTTTACAAATTCCAAATGGCAATGGGTAAATGAGCTATCAACTCCTGTGACACTACCGAAGTTAAACCAAATGCCACTCCGTAAAACGCCGTAGACAGTGTCTCTTCCGTTTTGCTCTTGCTCTTTAACTTAATGTTGCTGTCCTAGAGAAAAAATTTTGACCATCACTGAAACAAAAAGGGGTGTGTGTGAAATCCAGTTAGTTGTCAATTAACTAAAGCCAATGTTCTCATGATCAGATACACAATGCACTATCCAGAAATCAGTTTTCATTATTAATGTCTAACTTAAGTATCATCTATTACTGTAGAGCTGAGTAAATTTTCTGTATTAATTGGAAACAAATACCCAATGAATGTCATTATTCACTTTCTATGCTCAATTCACTTACAATTTGGTAAAAGTATAATTTGTTCCTATTATAAACTCACATACTCTTTAAATCATTCCCCTCTGGAGTCTTGAAACTGAGATACTGATGGATTTGCATTGAACACCTCCTCAAGCCTCCCAATCCTGTGTTTTTGCACATGGAGTTCTTCTCGACTTAGCTGCCTAGTGATTTTATAATATGTATAAAAAGCTCCACAATAACAGCTTCTCCACATAAATATTTTGATTGCTATTTAAAAGAGGGAGGGATTTGTTTTTCCGTGTTTGTAATGACTGCATCACTTGACTTATTTTTCAAGCACCTACTTAACAAGGCCAAACTTAATTGACTTGCTCATTAGAAGACAGCTGAACTGCAAAATACAAGCATTTTTATTCTTTCATATCATACTGTTCATTTTCACACTTCACATCTTGTGAACCATACCTGTTTTTACAAGGTTTTATGCTACAACTGCATGAACACTGCAAATTGCTTGTTATTCTAAATAGAGATGAAGATTTTTCAAGATTGCCTCATAGCAATGCATAGGAATCAGACTTTTGTCACAAGAAGACCACCCGCCCTCTGAAAAATCAGACAGCTTCAAGGTTTCCCCAGATTATCACTAAGTTATACACTATTACTAAAAGTGAGGTGAAAGGAGAGAAATAAGAGGTTTAAGTACTTCTATGAATATCTTGTATTCTAAAAGCAGAAAACTAGTTCAAATTAACCATTCAGGGTTTAGTCTCATTGTGGAATAATTGCTGGAGGTGACTTAGAAATTAGACTTATACTCACATTTTAAAGAAAGGTACAGCATCGATGAAACTTTCAGGGCAGAGTGCAACTGGTGTGCAAGGGATACATTCCACAGAGGTTCCCTAGATGTTGGTGACGTTGGGGGAGTCTGGTGTACTAACTCTAAGAGAAACAGCTCGGGTGATGGAGAGGAGTGGAGACACCGCAGCCAAACTCTGTGATAAAATGAGAACTTGAAGGAACCCTTATGGAACCCTTGAAGGTCTTATGGAACTGATGAGCTGCCTAATTGCTACCTTGAGGCAAAGATCTGTCATTTTTTTTGAGAAAATGCTATCCTTTGGGTGAACTTTGTTCATTATAATGTCATTATAATACCAACACACCTCTACTCCAAAAGCCACCCACCTCCAACATGCGACCACTCTTCACAGAGCCTGCGCTCTGAATTTTTCATAGTCTATACCTTTAAAAGTGAAGCAAGAAAGTTTTACACCATCACAAAACTATGTATGACTAGAGTCCCTCAAGCTCCACCCAAAAGGTAAAAAATAGTATAAAAACAGCTTAAGAGAGGAGGAATGTCAGGGAAGATGCTATCACGGTGCAGGAAATACCATCACTGACCACCCCTGACTTCTGGGATCAGTCGATGGGCTGAGCTGCTCTTCCTCCCCATAAGGACGCTTGTGGGTAAGATTCAAACACTTGGCTAAACCAAGTGCTTCCCTGGGAAACTTAAAAATCTCTATAGAGTTACTTTATAACTTAACACATTTGTAACCAGGCTGTATTACTAAAATCCTTAGTATTTGCATGTGTTTTGCAGACAGTAACTTTTATCACTGGCAATATGAAAGAACTTGTGCGTCTGTTGCTTCAAGAAACTACACTTTTCATTAATCTATCCAGGAGAGTTCTTAGTGAACACAACCAAACTCCTTGAGTGTGGCCATGCTAGTTCATGGAACACCGCTAGATCAAATTGTGTACGGTGTTATTAGTGCATCCGTAATTGTGATAGTTTGATTTACATGTGGAACACGACCACATTTCTAAAGCCGAGCTGGACATCGCTCAGAATCTAAGCCTAGCTGCCCCCAGCTCCTGAGGACTGGCTGGAACGCAAGGGGGTTTATTTTCTGCCAAATTACTTTGCCCTTTAAGGCAACACTCATTTATATCCGCTTTTGTATTTGCATAAGTCTGAGTAAGATTAGATCATAAACCAATCTGAATAAACAATACTGATGACAGTCTATCCAAACCTGAGTTCAGGGTGTTCACATAAACCATTTAGCCAGTATCCTTCATAGTATTACATACTCTCTTATATAGTACTGATAGTACAGAGATTAAAGGACTTAAAAAATAAACATAGAAATAAAAGGAACCAAGTAATTCCTTCCCATGTGCCATTTGAGGTTAGCAGGTATGATGTCATTGGTTTTGTATGAAGCATTCTTCAAATTAATTCTTTCTGTCCAGCACCCATTAACTAACTAATATGCGCTACCCCTCTGGTGTCTTTCTGTCAATTTAGTAAAACACGTGGGTGAAGAAGCATTTAATTCTTTTCCCAGAAGAATAAAGTCTTCTGTTCAACTAATACAGGTAGGAAAATTTGAAGTTTGACCAGCCAGGTCCATCAATGTTTAGAGACTTTTTTTCCCTTCTGTAGTCTCCAATTAGCTTGTAAAATGACACTTGTGACAGTTTACTGTGCTATTTAAGAACAGGCAATTCTAACAGAGCTACGAGGAAAATGAAAAGAATCGAAGTTTAAGAAATAGCAGTTGGGAGTGGAAGACTACATATGCTTATATATGTATTTATATTTATGTGTATGCACACTCAAAGATACTACTACATGTCTCTTGGGCAAAGAAATGTAAAAAGCAGTACAAATTCTAGATTTACATGTCCAACTGCCTATTAATGTCATCTCTCTCACCTAGAATAGTTTTGAAGGAAGCAGCTAGAAGCCACTGCAATAAACAGGCCTGGACAGAGCTAAGATCTCATTCAGAAAACTACTACGTTCTACATCTTGTGATTAAGATGTTCCAAGCTTTGAGTCTGTGCTTTCCTTCTGTGAAAAATAAAGAAAGGGAACTTTATGAAAGAGAGTGCTATAGGCAGCTGTCAAGGAAAAAATTATGTGTTTTTTTCTCTTTCCCATTCATTTTTTTAAGGGAAATTAAGTGTATTACTTTTCAAAGTGGGTTTGACCAGACAGCCTTACTGGAAATACAAGAGAATAGAGAGGATGGGAGTAAGGGAGTCACTCTTTGATTTCTATCTAAAATAACATGTTAATGTAATTACTGCAGTAAACATCTCTATAAAGGTCAATCTAGAAACGTGAAGAACCCAAACCTCTCCCAGATGTAGGGAGCTGGCATTATTAGTTGACTGTAGACCAAAATTGCAAATCTCATCATTAAGATTGATTGTCACCTGATACACAAGTAAAAATCTTGTTAAAAGTAATAGTGTTAAGCTAATGTTAAATGAGGCCCCCGCAAAAAAAACCACCACCAAACCCCAAACATCCTTTTGTGACTAAATGATGGAAGATAAAGTTTTTCCATGATGGGATGTTTAAAAATAAAAGTGTATTTAAAGAAATAACATTCACGCAACTGTAACACTAACACATTATGCTAAAACGCACTGTGGTTTAAAAAAAAAAAAAATTGCACACCCATGCACTGTGGGGTTTTAGCAAAGAGCAAGAACTTACAGATTAAAAAAAAACAACCAACCTTGTACTTCATAGTCTATAGACTGAGTCAGAGATCTATCAGTCAAGCTACATACTGCAGAATGATGATCAGTAAATTCCTAGATGATGACCTTTCAGAGGGGATGGCACTTCTTATGGAAGAGGAGGGAAATAATTAGGTGGGGAGAGGGAAAAAAAAAAAAAGAGACAAAAAGGAAAAAAGTAATTAGAGTGATCTCTCTGGCTTATCTCATTCCAGACCAACTGCTTCTGAAATGAAAACTAACATTTAAGACTCTACCATGAAGATGTGAAGCACCTATCTAGCAGCAAAAGCAAAGGAAATATTAAAAAAGAATGAAACCTCAGAAGATAAAATAACTTGCCATTAAGGTTTGTTCTGACTTTGTCAAAAGTCAACACCTTAAATAACAAAACTCCCCACCATTATCTAAAAAAAATTGTCTTAATCCCTTTCCCACTCTTCATATATACTTGTTAGATTGACTACATTTACAGTACAGACATTTTAAATTTACCTCAAATTCTCAGTTGCCTCCAATTCAAACATCTAATATTTCTAACAAATTATTATTCATATATGCTCTTGGCATACCTACTTCAGCTATATCAATAGTAGAAATTAGGACCACACACGATTCCCTATTTTCAGTATTAGACTACAAGAACAAGTCTCTTGCGCTGGAGCATCACACACACAAGTTTAAAGAAACAACCTCAAACAATCACAGCTTTCATCTCCTAATGAAACAGTAGGACAGAGTTTTCAACCAGGGAAGCTCCTCTGATTTACACAGACAAGAACACAATCACATGTTTCTAGCCCTGTTTCTCACACATTCTACAAAAGGAAAACAAAGAGGTATGCTAAGAGAAACTAAAGTGGACTTCACTTTAAGGAAAAAAAAAAAATAGTATGTTTGCAAGAGCCCCTTACAAATACTTATCCAGCTCAGTGCTAGCGGCATACTTTGTAAAGAAATCATTTTTCAGGGCCACTCACAAGGCCAGATCAGCTATAATGAATCTCAGAACTAAAACTCATTAAAGCAGCAGAGATCACAGTCTCCTCTACAGAGATTCTTACAGATCTGGGTCCTACAGTCATTAATCAGGAACAATTCCCTTAAAGGTTTCCTTTAGTAACAATTCAGGGATAATGACTGATTACAGTCCTCTTCAACTCGGATGCCAAAAGCATATTATTCAGTTGTGATAATACATGATCTTAGGGTGAGATCAACTGAGATTATTTTTTAACATTGAAACACAGTTGTCTAGTCTAGGTTTATTACCTATTATCTCCATAGTTGAGAAAGATAAGTGCCTCCAGAGAGAAACTCACTCCATCCTAAAACAGGTCTTTCGTAGGGGATGAACTGCCCTATGGAGCTGCTTGCCCTCTCTACTGACTATAGAAAGAGCCTAGAGTAGTGGCTCAATTTTTCAGTGAGCAAGATATTGAGATGAAAGTCCCTTGTATCAGAGCGTTCAGTTTGTTAAAAAGATGAGTTTGCAGACTACTTTCTCCAAACGTATTACAAAAGACAGCAGGAGACAATTTCAATGTTTAGATCGTTTTTGAAAAAGTTAATTTCAAATATTCAAACATGGCTACTTCTTGAGAAAAGTTCAAATAAATTTCAACAGACTACAGCTATGATCAGACTGGAAAACTACTACTAGGATAATTATTCATGTAGACTTTGTGTTTTAGGAGGAGAAAAGTGAACAGAATAGGTATGTAATCTTTGTAAAAATTGATGCTTCTGGTTTTAATTATTAATTAAAAACTTCCACCTATCAGGGTCTCAGAAGAAAGCTGGGGGAATCATTTTCAACAGAGAAATAAGTAAGTAGCAGGTCAAAAGTATAGGATGACCAAGATACTGAAAACCTCATCTCTCGGGACAGAAAACCACTTCTTTAAATTTTTGAGGAATAAGTGAAATGCAGAAACAGATGCTACTGGTACAATGCCTGAATAATAATAATTGTACCTGGCACTTCTGTAGGCTATAGTGACTTTCATCAGAGAATTGCAAAACACTTTGAGTGCATTTCTCTTTCTAGAATGGTAGGATCTTGCAAGGTATTGAGTGCTTCAAGCAATAGAAATTGAGAGTGTACAGCACAACACAAGAGGTACTTAGCAGCTTGGACAATCAAGTCCTTTAGCCTTATTACAACCTTACAAGCAAAATAACATAGTGAAGTAAACAGACTTTCAACAGCAAGAACACAGTATAAATGCAGAGACAGACAGCTAGCAAGAGATTCAAGGGGATGTGTTGAAATGTCATAGCTCTGACACTGACTTATATGAGCTTATTTTTCTTGTATCACTACTGGTCTCATAACTAAACAAACTGCATTGTCCTGAACTCCTCATTGCAAGAACTCAAGAAATTGGCTATTTGGGACTTTCTGGTCAAGCTCCTCAGATCTAATACAAAGAAATGTCTAAAGCCAGTTGAAACATTGCCCTTTTAAAAGCCTGTTAACTTTGAGACTTGTAAGGCTATAAACCAGAATGCTTTCTCACTGTGAAACAACATCTCCATGGTCAGATTCTCCAGCTATATAACTGAAGAAATCAAAGTCCTGTTATTTTTTTTTTTTAAGTGCTGAACAATTAGTTCATGTGACCTCGTGACAGCTGTTTAACCCTGTACATTTACAGAATTAACAAGAAACCAAATATTTTTGTCTGTAATTATCTAATACCCGTGGTCTCATGCCAATATCACTGCCATAAACAGGACATGTAACAGTTTGACTTGTGAAAAATGCAACCATCTCAGGCTATTTTACATCAACACCTAGACTCCATTAAACCTAAAACAAAAATGAAAGGTTTGTGGTAGCCAAAGTAATAGAAAGTCAGTCCCTGGGGGAAAGAAATCACAACAGTCCTGGAGCCACACAGGAAAATGAATTCAAAACAACAGAGAGAGAGAGAGGGCGCGACAGAGAGCACACGCACAAGGGAAAGAAGATACCACATGGTACGAACCCTGTATCAGCTCTTAACAATCTCGTATTTGGGTCAGCCCTGTACGCCTCCGTTAATGTTATGACACCTGTGGCTGTATTCCTTCCCTCCTATTCATCTCCACGACCGAGGGACCACATGGTCTTGTTCTCTGGTGGCTGGTGTCCTCTCCTGCTCTTTGACTGCCACCTGTCTATCTCTTCTGTATTTAAAGCGTTACATAACAACAGCATATGATGAAGAGGAGTTGAACGCCTGGCTTGGCTCACCCTCATGAAAGTTATTTCTGTTATGGGGTTTTCTCCCTTCCTCCCCAGATCCTGGCAAATTCAAAATGACTTGACATTTTCCATTGTGATTCTGCATGAGCAAATGGTAGTTTCTCAACAGAGAACCAGAAAGGAGTGAAATAAGTTTTTTTAGATAAAGGCACTAGCTGTGAGGTAGTGCCTGTGAAAAACAGCGGCGAATGAGCTGCAGTCAGCAGCCTTCGACCACCAGCTAAGCCCAGCAAGCGCAGCCAGGCTGCAGGCCACTGCTCAGAGCCAACCACAGCTGATGGATGAGGAGTGGGAAACCAAACAGAATCAGGAACAGGTAATGTCCCAGAGGGCCAGGGTGCTGGGCACAGCTCAGCTTCTCTAAGCCCAGGCAACCCATGTCGCTCCGCACTTGATTTCACAGTTGCAGGGACCCCCTCAAGCAGCACAAATACAGGTTCAGCACAGGGCAGAACTTAGCTCTTAACTCTTTAGTCATTATTTACTCCTTATTTAGTCATTTTTCCTTCTGTCATTTTTTTTTTTTTAAGAGGCATTTTGGTCTCGATAGTGTGGCAGCACTGGCATCCGCTGTGTGTTTGTAGGGATCAGCCAGCAGCACTATAAGAGAACCTACTCTTCCTTGTCTATGTCCTTCCTGCAGAGGAGGAAGGCATCTGCCTCCGTTCACAGTCAAGTATCAACATCTCTGCTGGAGGAGCCGTCAACAGCTTTTGCCACTTGCAACATGGAGAATTCTCCTCTGTGAAACAAACTGAAGCCATTAACTCGTTTCACACAGGCCAATGAAACCATCACATACAAATGACTTTTGATCTATGGCAAATTGGGCAGCATTCAGTCAAATGACCTAAAGGTTAAAGTCTCTGTGTGCTATTATCTCTCCTGAAGTCAAAGCATCCTGCTTGTTAGGAGCTAACTCAGTTGCACATAGACCTGAAACACTGAATTCTCAGTTCAACAGAAATAGTTCAACACTACTTAAATGGACTTAGCAAACACCTTGTTTTCTAGTTTATCTGTTTCTGAAAGCAGGATATTTATATATAACTGGGGAAAAAAAAAAAAATCAGGATACTCTGGCCAAGATTCAAAAATATTACCCATTAGCAAGGAAACAAATAATAATCCATTAGGATTACTCTGAAAAAAAAACCAGCGTACCAGGGTGTCCTCGATACAACCAAAGTGCTACGTATCTGTAGTTCCCCTCTGTAATAAGTAATTTAACAAAAGAATTTTGCTTCAGCTAAAATGAATGTGTGCTTGCTATGGCTTCAGCTAAGATGGGTGTGTGCTTGCTATGCCTTTGGAAAAGGGATAGTGCTAGATAAGATATCAGATGAAAGCAACAGTTAAAAGTAGCAAACCCTCGCAAAACAAAGGGTAGTGTAGCTAGCAAAGATAACCACAGAAGTGTAAAGAATAAAAAAGCCACAAGAAGGACATGGTGATAAAAACTTTGAGCCTCCCTCCAACGACTACCAGGAAGACCCCTGAGGAAGCACAGCGCCTGCGCCGCTAGAAAGGAGAGGGCATGTTTGAAGTGGGTTGCATTCTAAGAACTCATTGATTATGTATTTAGAGGTAGGTTGTGTTCTGAAAACTCATTGATTATGCAAACTATGTTCCAAGAAGAAACATGAATAGGTATAAGGAATACAAAATAAAAACAAGCATTTGTAAAGAAAAAACGAGCCACAGGAGGAGAAATCCCCTGTGTAACTCCCAGCTCTGTAATAAATATTCTTTGCTCCACCGAATTTGCCCCAGACTAAAATTCAATACAGTGAGCGTGTTTCTCACACCTCTTACCATAAAGGAGCTGATGTGCATGGCACACCATGGAGTGTCCCTTTAGCATTCCTTTAGAAGTTACTCCACTCCCGAGTTAGAAAAGAGCAGTTTTACTTCGGCACTCATACAAACATCACAGGTAACTCAGTCGAATTAATTACAGCTCTGCTAGGATAAAATTAGTATGCAAAACATACAGACTGAATCAACCAGGTATGTCTACGCATAATTTGACTTATTCTCAAATATTAAAGACATTGCTAAAGAAACCACCCTAAAAAAGCTTTTTAAACCCCATTCTTGCTTTTAAAAAGTATATGAGCAGTGAACTTTGTTCAAACAGGCCAGAAGTACTTCACAGCTAGAACTATGAGAAACATTCCCAAGGAAACTTGAAGCAATAGCAAATTTTTTATCCTGTTCAGAGTCTTAAAACACTCTTGTCAGTGGAGAATCTACAAAAAAGAAATTTCTTGACTTTTCATTTCAGTACAAACTTGCAACTCTTGAACCTTAGTAGGTTGATCACAGCTTACAAAACTTTTTTCTGAGAATACACCAGATGAGTATATTTGCATGGATGAATTGAAATTGCAGGATACTCAGGGGAACATGTGCTTGATTGCACAGACTCTTGAAACGTTACCCCTCTTGACTTCACACTTCCAGTTAAAATCTTGAAAAACAATCTCCGATTGTCTTTTTTTCTAATATCATAATTCAAATGGGAGATTTAGTGAAACAACCCTAACCAAACCACTTTGGTCAGTTTTTCCAGTTCTTCGCTACAATCTGCATTCATTCATACTAAGTTGTATCTGTAACTTGACTACAATAAAAGCAGTATCTGGGTTTAGCAAAGACAAAATGCTCTGTGCAAGTACAGGAGCGCCCCCACAGGAGGGCATCAGCCTGGCTACCTCACACAAAATTACACTAAAAAAAAAAAACAAGGAGCAGGGAAAAAATCATAGCATTTTGTCAAGCACTTCCATTTCTGTATAGGTCTGAAAAAATAAATACATTTTAAATAGAGTTATGCCCCAGCTCCCTGAAGAACAAAGTAATAAGTAAAATTAGAAAATAAAATTGGAAAGGCCTGTTACTATCTGGCTTTTTAAAGAACATTAGTGTTAGCATCCAGGACTTCCCAGTCATGTGACACCATGCAATGACACACAAACTTCAAGACTACAGAGGAGCTGAGTAGCCAAAGCTACCTTGCTCTGTTATTTTCTTTAATGAATAACAGTATCAATGCCAAAAAAATATGACAGCAGCTGACAGTGTGGGTGGTGATATAGAAAAATATGAAGAAAAGTATTCTAAGCCTTTTTTTTTCCCCCCTAATGTCCTATAAAACACATCTATATACCACATTTATTTAAAGGCTGGTGATCAAAATTAGTCAACACTGTAGCTCCCTACAACCCAACCAGGATATTTATAGAGAGTGGTTCCCTGAAGAGACCAAAAACCTGTCCTTGTGCCTTTGCTTTATTGTTAGGCTGCAAAAGTTCTGAGCAGCGTTTAACCAAAGCCAGTTAGGATAACACAGCTTACTGCCCAGTGCCTCAGCATGGAAAATGAATGAAGAGACAGAACAAGTACAACAGTGAAACAAGGTAAGTCCTGCGATTCTGCAGGCTGTCACTGAGGTCTCCTGACCTCCAGCGGCACAGCGATATGCAGCGTGAATTTACTGCTTGCTGCAGTGCACTGCATGACACTATTTAACAGTGCCACAATAGTAATAAAGCATCATCTAGTATGATAACCGTGCAGGTGCTCGGACTCCCATCTCCATCAGAATATTTAGCCCATAACACTGTGCATTGACCCCAAAGTATTTCTGCCTATTTCTCCATGCATCCTTCTTTACCTTGTGGATTTGGGGGAGGAAAAAGGAGAAGAAAGGGGCTTAAGTCTTCAATGTTGGCACCAAACTGGTCCACAGTTAGAAGCCCCCTTCCAGTTTCTCTTTCTTCTACACAGATTTCAGCTCTTACCCATCTCTAGAATCTTTGTAGCTACTTCAGTAACCCAGGAGTTAGCAACTGATGGTGGTGCAATGCCCAAAAGCAAGATTTCTAACCTTGCCGATAACACACGGTGAGGTGTTGTTGCTCATAACCAATACCTTAATTTTCTTCTCTAAAAGACATTTCATGTAGATACAAGAGAGCTAGGAAATGCCTGTACAGCCTCAGTTTTGCCATCTCATGAATATGTATTGTGACACATGGTTAAAATTTACTCTTGAGATAATCACATTCTGTTGTGCCCTACAAGTCCCCTGCCTCATTCCTTGAGATACCAGCACCAAGGTATAACATAGAATAAATACTACATTGACAAATGTAGGTATTCCCACAACTGTTCACATGTGCACGTAAATGCATAAACATAGACACACGCACACAACAGTGCTTCTGAATCACGGTCAGAAAAGTTGAGCCTTAGCAAGAGTTATTCCATCTTTAAAGTCATGGATTCATGATTTTTTAGTATCACTGACTTCTCAACAATTCGTGAAATGCGTATCAAAATTTGATATGCCCTTCACAAATCTCTGAATTTAATACTTTTTTTTTTTTTATCATGGTGGGTAATAAATACTTACTCCTTTAGAAGAATCTGTTGCTGTGTACACTGAATATAAGGATACTACAGCTGTTTGAAGATTAAGGTCTATGAGTGGTAGGAGCTAACATGCAGGCAGAGCAGGCATTCAAAATGGGAAAAATTTGTCCTAAAGCATTTTGCTATGTGCAAGCAACAATCAGGTTCAGCTATTATCATGAGTGCTTACAGAGCAAACTTTCCCATAGGTAGGGAAAGGGTCACCACTTGCTAACAGAAACATGAAATGGCTGCAAATAGTTGCCCACGGGGCTCTCGCCTACCAGCTACCACATGTGAGCAACTTCCACTTCTCAACAGGAAAATCCAATTTGCTCTGTCCCATCCACACGTGTTCTACAACAAAGGCAGCCTATATCTATTGTACTTACACTTCCACTCATCTCTTTCAAACTGTACTGTCTACACTGCAACTCGACCCGTGTGAAAACAAATCGCTAAAATATTTTCAGATCACTTTTGCTTAAGTTTGATTTCTAGAACTTTCGCATAGTGTAAAAAATGTATCTCAGAATGAAAGACTGCATTTGCAATCTTATTTTTGACAACATGAAACATTTCAATTGCATTCACACACACACAAAAAAAAAATCCATGATAACTATAGCAATTCCTTACTTGGAAAAGTAATATTAGAAAAAAAAACACATTCAGAACACTTATCCTTCAATTCAGCTTAGCAGCTACATTTTCACCATGTAATCTACCCACCATCTGCATCACCATCAAATGGACAGCTTGTGGCCCACAAAACTATAAATAAGAATAACTCTTTCAGAACTCTTATTTAGAAACTATGAAATAACATGATTATATGCAACATCGTATTTCTTATGCTAAAGATTGCTTTTTGAAATCTATACCAGCTTGACGGACAAAGCAAGAACCTGATAGAACTCCATAGCTGGATCTAATATCTTGAACACTCCATCCAATTTTGAACTTTGCTTTTCTTCTTCAAATTAAGTCCTCTATTTATAAACAAGATCTAAGTCTCTCCTGGGGTTAATCAAATAAGCACAAAACACAAACCCAAAAAAGAGAAAGCACCTTCAAAGCTGATATTTGCTCAAAACCTGGAGCAGTTGCCATGGAAATCATATTCTTTTGATCCATAAATATCGTCAAAATAGCATGAGTATTTGAACCAGGTCCAGCTAGTTTGAAATCAGAAAAGAGGGAAAAGAGAATGACAGAAGAAAAAAAAGGTGATAAATATCTCCCAAAAAAGTTACATTTACCTCCTCTTTTCAAACTTTCTAAGTTTATCTTTTAGTAAAAAGTTAATTTAATCATTGTTTAATGAAAATTTAAAGTGCTGAAGAAGCAGATTTAAACGAAGAGACTAAATTAAAGGTAAGATTGTTAAATATTGCTTAACATAACTATAATAGCAGTGTGAACGCTGTGTAGTTATTAGCTGTACATAGTAAAGAAAACATTATTGTACTTGAGCATTTCCGCATTTAAACTTGTGAATAGATAATTTAATTTAAAAAGATTAGTCATCCATCTATGTACTCAAGAACCTTCACCATAAAGTGAAGGTTACATCAAACTGAACCCATACAGATCTAGGCATCAGCGTGGCTTCACCACGCAACTGTGTCTACTACACTCAACACCTGTAAGATAGTTTTTCCTATAGTTTCCCCCACATCCCATTGCACACTTTCGCTGATTTAATTATGACAGTGATCCAGTTTAAAAACTAGCTTTTTTTTTTTTTACTATAAATAAGGTAACAACTCAGAAAAGACAATTTATCAGTGCTACATACTGTGATTTGCTACACTTCCCATAAGTATCTGTAGAACACTGCTCCATAGCCTTAAGGCATAGCAATGTCTGCATCCATGCTTCAGGGTGGTGGTGGGAAGCACTGTAGCAGCCATCATGCTTTCATCTGTGCTTTGTCTCATCCTTACTAAGAGGCGGGAACCACTACACTTGCAAATTGGGAGGACTGAGTGTAAGTTTAGCTCTGTTCTAGGCTCACTTCTCCATAGCTTTCACAGATAAACCAAGTCCAGGAGACCAAGACTTCCCCTCATGGTAACTCTCACTACTTACTGTTTTCCTTCAAGAACAGAAACAATTGAGTTAGATTTCGTATCTCTGGATAGTAGTCTATGCTGGAGATGGCTCAAAAGAGGCAAATTTATATGGTATCGGATTATTTGGAAAAACTGGTTTTTATCTTGTCCTCCTCTTTCGCCTCCCTGCACCACAGCTTCCTACACAGGAAGAGACTGAGGAGAGCTTCAGAGTTTCCCATGTGCATTCCTGGAGATCACACTGCAGAACAGCTACAGCAGCTTCTCCTCCAGGTGAACTCTGGAGGCAGAAGAATTTCTTTTCTCTACTTTAAAAAGACACTTAGAAAAATCCTGTTCTGTGAGCTGCTTCATCCTGCAATCTCCCAAGTTTGCTTAGATAGCTCTTGCAAAACAACTTTGGGAATGAGAGAGTGATCTCTCATTCACTGAACTGGCAGTAGTATCAGTGATGTTTTTTCCTTTTCTGGAGAAAACCACTGCTTACCAGTCCTCATTTTATCTTGCAAAAATGGTGCTTCGTTGGGGTGAAATAAGATCACTAATTGCTGCCTTATGGCACAACCTACCGGGGCAGGAAGAGGGTTGTGGAAAGCAAATACTTTTCTCTGTGTTATACTGGAAAAGATATCTAAAAAAGCCCTTACTTCCAGTTCTGTAATTTCTTTCCTTAAAGATATTGCTTTCAGTGCCAAAGGGCTATGGTGATGAACACGGTCAAAACAAACCAGGAAAGGAAAAATTTATGTTGAAATATACACTAAACTGACCAGAGGGTTAAAACAAACAAGCAAACAAACAGAAAACCCACACCACTTGCTCACCTACGGAATGACCCCACAAAAAATATGACAAAACAAGAATTTATAAATATCAACAGGAATTAAAATGGGGAAGAAACGGAAACAAACCTGAGAACTGAACTAAAATGTAATGTTACTATTGTATTGATTTTGTTGTAATGCAACGGTCAAGTTGCTTAAAACCTACTGGACTTCATGGAACATTTAAATAGTGTTTTTCAGAAAAAGAAAAAAAAAAAAAAGGCAGCCTTCCAAGATAGATTTGTCGGAAAATGCTGACTAGTTCTATAACAATTATCTCACAATATCATCTACTGTTTCTCTTATGTCCGAGATCAGTACAACTAGAAAACTTCCCTGCTGTTATCTCTAAAAAGACATACGTAGAAGTAAAAACAACATCATACACAAGTTACTGCACAACTACTACATTACAAAACAGTTCAGATGCTCCAGTGAAGGCCCAAGTATGTTAGACACTGAAATAGTCATGAAAATGTATTCCTTTGTTGTAAAGAAGTCTTGGGCAAGACCTGAAGAAAGAATGAAAACTACAATCATCTAAGCACCCTGCTTTCCTACTTGTATACCTTTGAAAACTTCCTTTCAGGCAGTCACAAAGATTCAATGGTACTTTCTGCTTCTGGAGTCATCAACAGCAACTCAACAGCCTTTCAAGGCAGTGCAGACAAGGTAAGGCTAGACAGGTTCAAAGACAACGATAGGTACTGGGCTTATGGCTCAGGTAGGAGAGCCCCACATACAGACTGGCTCAAGGGGTCCTCGTGCGCAGATGACAACCCATCACTGCCCGCAGAACACAGGAAAGGGAAGGTAGGCAGCCACACTCTACAAGAAACCATCAGAGTGCCACAAACTGAAGAGTTAACCAATAACAAAGAACATTACCAGTAATGGATAACTATGTCTCTATATATGGACTTCCTGTTTTAGAAGGCAGCTGAGATATATGATACGTATAACTGGTTTGTAGTCACTGTTTTGGAGCAAAGATCTTCCAGAGGTTTTCTTAGTAAACACGGTTAGATTTGTGCTTATGTTAAAATTATATTGGAGATAAGGGAGGAAAAGAAGGAGGAAAAACAAGGTAGGGTTCATACAAAATATTTCAGGATTACTCAAAGAAACATTGAGTACGAATTTAGTGTGATCAAGGAATGGATTTATTGCCTTTGTCCATCAGAAGATGAGATCCAGCAACTCAAAAGTAACTGGACAGTGACTAAAGATATGGTATGTTTAAAACAAGCAGATTTTTTCCCATTAGTTAAAGGTGTCAGAATTTTTCTAAAATTCTGAAACCATTTGTCCCCAGATCAATAAAGACATATATACTTGGATCGCAGTCCTGCAATCCAATATATGTGAGAGCACACATACTGGAACATATTTTGTGTACTAGTGTTTGCACATCAGGATCCTTATTTTTCCATTTTTATGCCTATCCTGGGTTATTTTCACCTTCAAAACTTATGTACTAGTATTCCAGGGCATTAATTATGTCTTTTTTTACTAGAAGGCACTATGTGCAAATATGTTGTAAATAAAATCTGTTTGGTGCATTAGTGACAGCTCCCTGTTGGCTTTTTGTATTTTGACACTTTTCGAAAAGAAATGCAGAAATAAAATATTTTCAAAGGTATGTGCCTCACAGAGTTCCTTGAGGCATGTGTTATCTTACTGCTACATATTCCTTGGCATATGCCTTTTTTAATAAAAAGTTCCTGAACAAACACTGTATCTTTTGTTCAGCAGAGGAAAAACAAATTATTCCCATTCCATTTACGCTGTGCAACTATTATGTAGAAAATCAGACTACAGCTTGCTTTCTAAAGAGAGGTAGGCCCAAAAGCAGATCTTTAAGCAAGCTGATTTGTTGTGCTAAGGAACATTATAGGTGGGTGTAAATTAGTCAGAAAATGGTTGCAGATGGTAAGGAAGCGCAGCTTACAAGAACTCATACACTATAACCAAAAACGTTGCATAAGAGTATACATGAAGCATAACTAGATAAAGGAAAGTATAAATTAAAGGTGGTCTTGGTCTTTGTTTGCAGATTCTCAAATACTCTCTATAGCTCTCCCAGCACCCACCATCACAATACGTGGCTGGATAAGGCTTGGAGCAAAGCACTTAGAGACACCATTCAGCTGGCCCCCACAAACTCTCCCTCCTCCAAACCTGACAATCCTGGTACACTTCCACACTTTCAGCCTTGACCACCTCTTCCTCTGACGGCACACTAGGCACAGGAGGAAGAGCTCTCACTGTCCCCAGTACAAGCTGCCACATCAGAAAGTTTTGGTCCATGAGAAATACTAAAGGGAGTAAACTAGCCTGGTTTTTGGTTTTGGGAGGAATTGAGAACTCCATTCATTCCTTCTACCAGCCTGCAAGCCTACTGCAACTTCTCCTGGGTAACAGGGAGTTCCCTGAATTCCTTTTTCAATGCTTACCTGTACAGTTCATCAGCTTCCTCTCTACACCATTCAGGCATGGGTCACCACTACATCTTTCCTACCCTTACATAAAACCCTGATGCTACGTCTTTCTAGTAACTATGAAATTCATGCTTCCCTTTCTACCTGTACATCAAATAACTCACTCACAACTGCACCATTAATTACTAAACCCTCATTGTCTACAGGTTCCTTTGGAATTAGCTGTCATCTCCTGCTAGTCCAAAACATCCTCACAAAAAACATCTTTTTAGCAACCAAATTTGAGTGATTGTCTTAGTTCATTTTTCTTCCAAAACCATGCTAAGATTTTGCTCTTTGCACTCCCCATACAATAGACCCCAAACATCATTACTTACAAGATGTGTATGGAAGCACTGTTTTTAAAAGATCTTTTGAGACAGATACACACGTGATCTAAATTGTTCCTGAAATGTTATTGGCAGTCTTGCTTTATTCACACGTCACTTTGCTCTTACCCACTCAGTATCTCAGATCCTAGATGATAAACTCTCCAGGGAAAGTTGCTGCTTCCCTCTCTTTGCAAAGCGTCAAGCATCCCTTTACACTATACCTAAGTAAGAATATGCAAACAGAATATACTCTGAAAATACACAGGAAAAGGTGTTTCACACTTCATATTTCACCATGTAAAGTTGGGGGAAACATTTGTCGGCATCAAGGCAAATAGGAACAGAATTGCACCTCCAAAGAGCAGTGCCAAATACAGCGGATTCTCTAGCTCGCTCCATAGGATCACAGTAGAATAACCAGGGTTGGCAAGGACCTCAGCCCAGCCTTCTGCTCAAAGCATGACATAGTTTGTATGGTCTTCCCAACAATGTATGCCTTGACAACAGGAAAACCCCAACCATACTGTCTCCTGCAGAAACAGACGCATACAAACTTCTGCACAGTTCTGATGTTTTCTTTTATTCATTAATTTATTTATGAAGATGGGAAGTATTTGAAAATATTCCAGGCCAAATTCTTTATCATATGGTACGGAACATCTCTTTGGTCAATTTAGGTCAGCTGTCCTGGCTATATTCCCTCCCAAGATCTTGCCCACACCCAGGCTTACTGGTGAGGGGGGAATGTTGGAGAGACAGCCTTGATGCTGTGCAAGCACTGCTCAACAGCAGCCAAAACACTGGTGTGTTATCAGCACTTTTCCAGCTACCAATACAAAGCACAGCACTATGAGGGCTGCTATGGGGAAAATTAACCCCATCTCCTACACCTAGTTCAAAAAAGATGCTCAGAAGCTTGAGAAGGTACATTGGAGGGCTACCACTGTGGTGGCAGCACATGATCTAGAAGGAAAGGTTGACGGACCTGAGCTTATTTAGTCTGGCTGAGAAAAGGCTAAGGGGCAACCCAAAAGTGCCTCCAAGTGTTGATGGATAGCATCAAAGATGGAACCAAACTCTTCCAGACAACATAACAAGGTCCAGAGATCCCTTGCAACCTATATTTCTACAATGCTACAACTCTAAGCAAAAAAAAACTGGCCTCCATATTAACTCCTAGGGCACTCATTATTAGCCACCAACCCTTTGAGCCTGGCAGTACAGCCATTTTTCAGCCAACCTTTTATCTAGCCCATACTTCCTAAGTTTCTACATGAGAACACTGCAAAAGGTGTCAAACCATATTACAGCTTCACCAATCTCTCCTCATCCACATTGCCAGATACCTATAAATACAAAAGAGTTAAGGTTGGCAAAACACAGCTTTCTTTTGGTAAATCAATGTTGACTACATCCAGCTGCATGCTTGTTCTTTATGTGCTTGCAACTGGCACGCCAAAGATGTTTACCATGACCTTTCCAGGGACTGAAGTAAGTCTGACCAAGTTACAGTTCCCCAGGTGCTCATTTTAATGTTTATTTATTTAAGATAGGTATAATGTTAGCTTTTCTCCAGTTGTCGGGGACTTCCCTTAATAACTGTGATTTTTCAGTCTTGCAATCACATGGGCAATCTCTTTCACCACCATTGAGTGAATCCCATATGGCCCATGGATTTGAACAGAGAAGAGCAGGAAAGCACATTACCATCAAAAGTGAACCTGCCTTATTACACCCTGCTTTGGAACAGGCGTAGAGAAAGATTCTACTCTATAAAATACCAGGGATGTGAAGCTGATTTAAGTTAACACTCGCATTAGTAGTTCTTTCCTCTAATGCATAAATACACACAAGGAGAGTCTTATTGTTTTATTCTGAAGTTAGGAAGTTCTTCTGATTCCTTACAAGTCCCAACAGATTAATTAGTACAATGCCTCTGCCATCACAAATATGCCAATATAATCACAATAAACAACTAACGTAAACAGGCATGATTTATTTGAAAGCTGTGAACTTTTGCAAACCATATTTTAAAAAAATAAAATTCCTTGTGCTTGATCAGCCTTGCTTTATAGAATTATAGAATACATATATAGAATAATTACAACATCACTTTGCATTATGCAAATCCTAGAGAAACCCTAGAAAATATTAAGTAGGTCACTTGCATAATTTCCAAGTTATGTCATAGGAAAATATCAGTCACACCAACTTCCGCCTTTAAAAAAAAAAAATGCATGGAATGGTAAGAAGGTTTGTTTACTTCTGAGGGTTTGAGGAGGACTTTTGTTAAAGTAAGAGATTTAAACTTGTTTAGTAAATCAGTTTTGATTGTCTGAGCATTGTTAAATGATTTATCATATTGGCAATAAACATTTGCTGCACACAGTATAATGGTTCCATGGGACTCTACAGTGCGATGTGCTGAGAATACATATGAGGAATATCACCAAAAGAAAAAACTCCCATTAGTTTAACAAGTTGCTAAGCCAAAACAGAAGCCCTTTTTTCTGTGTTGACATCATTCATTTAGTTTTTTTCCTAAAAGCCAAGCAACTGCATTACAAACATTTTCTTTAAACAAACAAAAATATCTAACAGCAAGTAAATTCAGATATTTGGATGCAGGTCTCTGCACATGGCATCTGTTACTCCTCAGTATGGATGCAGGCTTCAAATTTCAGATGATATTTCACGCTGTACATAATGGAAAACAGCGAGTCACAGATGGAGCTTCCCTGCCCGAACTCTCTATTCCCCTTTGATTTCTGGTCAGCATTTTCAGCATGAAGGGGAATGGATGAACTTTGTGGGCTCTGAAGTTCTGCAGACTGTGCACCTTTGTGTGTGAGCACGAGAGGCAGAGGGGAATATGCTAGGGACTACAACAGACCATAAAATTAACGTCATCATAGGAATTCTTTTTCTCTGGCACTATATTCTTACTTCACCTTTCACCTGAGCAATCCAAGGGCAATACGAAAGGGCTGGTCCTATATTCAGTGTATCTTTCTTACCTAAAGTTCTTTCTACTTAGTTTGTGTGGATAAGGTTGTTTTGTTGTTGTTCATCATTTGGGGTTTTTGTTTTGTTTACTCAGATCAAATAAATATACTGTTATTCTCACTTCCCTCCCCCCGCAGTGATTTTCCTAAGTGTAATGGGTACTAGATAACATTAGAGCTGAATAAACTTCTGAATCATAAATGGCTTCGAAATGAAGTGTAACAGTTTGTTCCTTAATATGGAAATGTGTAGACTGCTACCAAAAGCAAAAGGAAATTTTGAGGAGTCCCTTGATAAGATTTTCTAAACAGTAGATTTCTTGTTCTGCTTATTTTGCATCTCTCAGGTACTGGGTTAATTCCTGGAACAAGTAATGCTTTTTTTGCCAGAGGAAATCCCCAACGATAGAAAGCTATCCAGAAAGGTACAGTAATCTTTTGCTCCAGTGACCCTAAACATTTATTTTAAGGAAAGGATTAGAAGCAATTGACAACAAGGGTGTAGCAGAAGGTTGCTGTGTATTTGTTGTTTATGCCATCAATTACAGTGGTTCCAAAGGTTTCATGCACATTTCTGCTCCTCCCAAGCTGAAAAGATAAGACACACACTTACATTGATCTTATAGATTGCAGAGTCACACCACAAACCAGAAATTTCATCTCCACCTAGACATCAAAAAATTATCCTCCCATCTAACAAAGTCAAAGTTCAATCGAGATTCATCAATGCATTTTAAACACTAATAATCCGCAAGCAATTCATGGTTCAAAAGCAACAACCAGAATGAATGCAAAAGATCAATTAAAACAGTAAGTACAACTGAGAAGATATATGATGCTTTCATAGAAGATTTGTTCATAGGAAAAGAGGAGAAATTCATCATAGAGATTACCCACTATAAATTACTTGCTTAATTTTTTAACTTCTCAGAAGCACAACGGCTTGGATTCAAACCTTAGTCAGTTACAGTTTATTAATACATATTTATCTTGAACATATCATCTTCTATTTCTTTCCTTAAGATTCATGAACTTCTGGCCTTTCACACATAATACTCTCTGATAACTAAAAGGTATAGAGGAGCTGCCATTCATACACCACGCGTGAAATCCACACCACCTACATGAAGGCTGTTTGATATCCATTCAGGAGGCTATGGGGGGAGAGTGGGGAGAATGAGACCTAAATCTTCTGAACAGTGATTCACAAACAGATACAATCCCACAGAAACACAAAACAGAAACCATTTTTTTTCTATTCTAAAGTCTATGAGATTAAAAAAGATGTTCTCTTCAAACCAGGTGAAGAGATTTGATGTGCTGCAAAACACAGCTTCACAGAGAGAAGTGCAATGACATGTTTTAAGAAACCAACCCTATTATTTCAATAAGCACTGTAAAAGCAGCCCTTGAACTAACAGGCTTGTTTTAATTCTTATTTCCAGCCTTGGCAAGCATCAAAACCAGCATGCAAGCAGCTGGGAGTCCAGCACCAAGAACATACTCAGAGCCAAAATCCATGTCTTCTGATCAAAAAAATGCGCCAATAACCATAAGGGAAGATGCACAAAGTATACTTTAATATGTATCACAAAGTATACTTTAATATGTATGCAAACACTACCAGTTGTTCAGTCTTCAAAAAGGAGCATGTGTCATAGAAGCATATTTTGCATACTGCGCACTCACATAGCGAAGGCTTTTTTGCTTAGTTTTGGGCTAATGCAACTACTTCCCCTTCACATACGGAGGTGGTATACCACAGGTGAGGTGGTATACCACAGGTGTACAGGAAGAAATAAGACCAACAGGGAGAAACAACTGCCTTTGTTGTCTTTACAATTGAACTCTGTGTTCCCTAATAGTTATATTTTGAAGCACACAGGTCTAAAGTAACAAGAAGCACCATTGTTTTCTAGAGTCATTCGAATACAATCTATGGCACAACTGACAAAAATACTTCTTACCAATATAAGTTAAGAGATTTTACAAATACTTTATTTATAAATTTGAATACAACCAAACTCTGGCCATTACTTTGGTGTAATTCTTCTAGTTGAAAAGTTTTGCCTGTCCTAGGGTACACTGGAGATCAAATATTCATTCCAAACTGAATAATCTTCTAGTTAGCATATTTGCATTTTCTCATAAATAAAGCATGAATTAAGTCCCCTTCAGCTGACAGGGGACTTAATCTCTCAGTTTTTCTTGAAGCCACATGTTTTAGTGTCTGAAATTAAAAAAAAAAAAAACCAACCCAAGCTCTTTCAAGCCCTATTTAGGATAAAAAGCTATTATCTTTATTTTTTCAATATACCTAAATTGCAGAAGACAAACTTCTGAACACAGTATTTTTTTTTTTCTCCACAAAATGGCTACAAAATTGATATAAGCAACAAGAGTTTTGTTAAAGCATTCTAAAAACATGACAAAACTAAGAGGAGATTGCCCTATAATTAATCCTAGTTGGGTTAAAGACAGAATTACGTAAATACTTAGTTTAGATTTATAACTTTAGTGCTTATACTGCTTTAGGCACCAAGACCTAGTCTTCCAGTTTTACAGACAGAGTGGCAGCTGTGAGAGTCATTTTGTGTGCCCCACGTGTCTGTGTGCCAGGAAGTACATTGAAAGTGGCCCTATAACAATACAGCCATTGGGTTTTCAGACTCAAGCCCAAAACAACTTTTGAGGTAATAGGGCATTAAAAAGAAATTAAAAGAAACATATACAGAAGGACAGGCTGCTTCCAGAAGTGTCAGCTTCGAGGTCAACAGCAATAAAGTCCACATCTCAGAAGCACTGAAAATGCAGTGCCTTGAGCATTTGTTCTCATTTTTAAACACTTCGCACATTTCGTTTAACATCTTGAACAAATAGTTTGCATTTCTGACTCTGCCCCACAAATCTTGCAACCAATTTACATGAAAAGTCAGGACATTGAGGCTCTGTGTTCTTTAAAAAGTTTCAAGGACATCAAGACATCTTATAGAAATACAGAACAATTAAAAGAAAACCAATTTGGGTGATCAGGTTTTCATTAGAGGATGATGAATCTTGTACTGCTCCCGCACTCCAGCACAGGAGACAATGTGGGGTTTTGTGCATGTTTTTTTCCTACCAGTTTTTCAATGCTAAGAATCTTCAAATGGACTACTTTGATGCTTCTAAAGGCTTTCAAATGACCTTACTTTTGGAAGCGTAAATCGATCCTCTGAAAATTGTGAGTGATAAGCCATTTGAATTTTGACACAATCACTCACTGCTTTTGAAAGTACTACAACTTTCTGCAAAGTACTCAAAAACATTCTGATGTTTGGCCTGAAAAATAATTATTTCAAATTTCCCTATCAGTAAATTACAAGATGAAGCAGCAATCAAGTACTATCACAAAAATTAAAAATTCATAAGGCAGTTAACATTCAATCAGAGAGAATGCAATGCAGTGATCTTTAGTTATCCTAGTTGGAAATGTAATTAGCTGAATCAAAACAAAATAATCATGGCCATTCACAAAGCGTAGATAGATATTTAAGCCAATTTTGTTTCAAATTTCCCAAATTGTTTCAATACTTCTCAACACACACTTTTTTTTTTGTCTGAGGTTGTCACTTCTGTGACTGTCTGACGCTTCAGACTTTGTACAAAAAAATAAGTTCAGTCTAAAGGACATAACAAATAAGTTTGCTGCCTAAGGTGTCTAAGTAGGAGGTTACCATAGGCTTCATACACAGCAAACGGAGAAAGACAGGCAACCACCAGAGGAAGTCAAAGCACAGGCTGAGTGAACCGCTTCCTGCGGCTGCTGCTGCTTCAGTTACCATTGCCAGCTCGAGTTAACTTTAAGTTAGACGCAGCTCCAGAATACACGCCCTAGGATCATCAGCCAAAATCAGGAAGGAATAGCTCATTCTTTGCACGCATGCATCTATGCATAGACTCTGAATATATAGAAATTTGACTTTATTCTACATATTGCTTTTTCTAAAAATTAGCCCTCATCAGCATTCAACACGTAAACCAAGCCAGGATATGACTTCTAGCTGCAGTTTCCAGGAAGAATAAAAAGCTTATCACATTTGTGGCCTCAAAAATGGAAGTACCGAGAACTGAGTTAGAACAGAAACAAAAGGGAAAGCAGAAAAATCGCTTAATGTTAGCAAATATGAGAGCAACATACTCTAAAATAAATCATTTCACAGAATTTATTAAAGCCAAACAGAAAGCTGCAGGGCCCACAGTCCTGACATAAGAGAACACCTTCAAGAGTAATAATTTCGAGGCACATATCAAGTGCACGTTTGGCTGCAGAAGACCAGCCTGATGAGACACACCATTACCTCACCAGGTCCCCATAAAGTTAAAAACAAAATCCATGTACAAACCAGAAAGGAAAGTCCAGCCGTTACCAATAATATTTCGGTGCATCAAGGAACCTAGTAGAAAGGGATGCCCTTTGAATCTGGTACCTGGTAGTCTCTGCATCTTTTGTTGCCCTATCTGCGCACACATTCAACAGCAGTCATCCTTCCCCATGCATACTGCTGCTTGTTGTGCCAGTCCCACTTGTACTTATCCATGACAGGGATCAGTCTGGATCCATGTCTGGACATCTCCCCCAAAGATTCTTCCACAGGGAGTGGTGCTCTTCTGGACAACTTTTGGGTGTGCTGTCCCTCAAAGGAGGGCAGTCAACTGCAGCTCAGTCACAAGCAGCTTTGTCAGCCAAAGACAGTGCCCTCCCAGAGAGAATTTTGGACAGCCTCATGGAAAAGGATTCAAAGGCAACAAAAATAGAGGCTCAGCAGTTGTAGCACATAAAACCTTGAGTGCCAGGCAGAGTATTCCAGAGAAGCTCGTTATGGTGGCTTGTTTGATTTACCTTATTCTGCGTGTACTTCCAATGCTGTACATAGTTCAAACAGACAGTACTGAATACACTATTAAACAACTGATCCATCAGGTAGGCAATTTTTTCTGCCTGCAAGCACTAACAGGCACGTAGGAAATGAAATGTAAAGTAAAAAAAAAAAGTATATGCTGCCATGTATTTCTAACATCACTCCCCCATCACTCAGTATTAAAAGACCTGCGACACTGATGTGCTTTTGTTAAGTTCCATATCAAAAAAGAATTGATTTTTTTTTTTTTAAATAATTCTGGCATCTAAGATCTCAAGAGCTGAATCCCTTTGAAAATCCAGATGCTTTTTAAAGATGACATAAATATGGCTTTTGGTACTATAACTTCAGAATTTTATTTTAAAAATAATGACCTTTATATTTATAAAATAGATCAAAGAGAAGAGAGTTAAGTTTCTCCTGTTCTCTTGGAAGGTGTTTCAGAGGCTGGTCATGCAAGAGCTTCTGCGCTTACCCACACAGATGGAATCAAGTTTTGCAAACTAAATTGGGACTTGTATCCTTTGTTGAAAATGTGCACTTTACAGTATTACTGAATAGTATTTTCCCCCTCAAAACTGAGGTTAGAGATATAATTTTAACTTGAATAGACTTATTTTCTAGCACCTCTACCTATAGGTGTTGTTGAACTGATTTAAACACTTAAAGTTTTAACTCAAAGATATGAAGTGTTAGTTTCTGGTAGTACATAAAACATTGATCAAGCTGTAGATAATGAGCAAAATCCTACCCTGCATATATTTAATTGATCGAGTAGTCTTTTCAAATTATAATCTGAATTCTGCAGATCTTACTGGAGAATTCACCTAAAGCACAAGCCTGCAATATACAGTGCTTTAGAGTAAGCTTATGTCTTCATTTTTGTTAATTTTGAGATTTTTCCCAATGGTAAACTGCAGGAAAAAAGCCTGATGTACATAGATCATGGTAATATTGTTTTAATTAGACTTTCCGCATAGTCTGTCTGCATACACATTTATTCATTTTCAATATTAGTATCCTGTACTTCCTCAAAACTTAAATACAGTCTAAACAGCATAAGCAACTACTTAAATCTTTTGGTTAGCTCATTCATAATGAAAAATATTGCTCCATTCTGTGCAATTAAATTAGGATCAGTAACCTCCTGGGATCATAATTGGGAGAGGGCAGAAAAAAAATAGCTTCTGGTTAAAATAAATGTTTGTAATTGTTTCTGCTTCCAATCATGATCTGGAAACTTATATATTGTAGCCTGGCTGTGGGTAATTTTGCATTCAAATGCTTTTAATCATCTGAAGGCCAAATCTTTACCAACTGCTGATTCCAGTAAGATGAAAATTGTATCTGACATAAGAAAGAGAAGACATTTTGAATAGATAAGTATGGCTCCAGAAGACGCTGAAAGAGTTAGAAAAAAAGTCTTTTATTTTGAGGTAAAAGGCAGAATAAAAACAATCTCAGAGAGGTCTTCCTCAATGCACATTGCCAGAATCCCAGCAGGTAACCTGTAGCCACATGGCTGACTTTCACAGGGCCACTGCAGCCCTGTCCTGGGGATTTAGAGTCTCCCAGAACCCTAGGAAGGCTAGAAAGATGCAGGAGATCCTTAACAGCCACAGACCTGCTTCTCAACAGAAGATTAATGGTGTATACGAAGAATGAAGACGCTGCAACACCGCGCAACAGGGAAAAGAGCACTCACAAGTGACAGAACCGTAATTCATTGTCAACAGGCAAGATACCCCCCTAAGCCTAGGAAGAAAGCTTTCTTCCGCTCCTGCAGCGGCAGTCACAGCTACAGTTATGAAAATGGGGAATGTTAACAGGGCAAAAAAACAGAATGAAAGCATAGCAAACAGCTGTTGAAAGAAATATTAGAAAATTGCCTATAAGCAATATTTTCCCTTCAAAGGGCGAAATCCTTCTAGCCTCCCTCAGTCCACTGGAAGTTGCCTAACGCACAAACGAAGCTTCAAAATGTTTTCAGTAATTATGCAATAAGAACAATTAAAGCCACCTGTAATTGCAAATATGTTTACAAAATCCAAGTTTACAGTTGCATTTAATATGCATCTACCAAAATAAAATGTTTGCAGCACTCTTGTATAACATTAAAAGTTGCCATTACTGAAGATGGGAGTCTAGCAGTGTTGTGAAAACATAAGTCCAGAACTTTAAATGTACATCTGTCACCAGCTACCATTTTATAATTATTTTATTGCAATCAATGAAGTACCTCAAACTCCCACAGAATAAAAAAGGACACTTAAACACTTACTAAGGTGAGAAACATGACATTCCAAAGTAGCATCTTTTTGCTTTCATATCTTCCTTAAATATTCTGTAAACATAAATAGCAAGAAAACCCACTTAAGACACAGGCTGATAACGTTCAGAAGGGCTAAATATTATGATCCCTCCTCAGCTATTATACAATCATTATTAATACAAGCTTTCAATCAACTTACTTTATAAAATAAGAATCTTTTAAAGAACACTAATTCTTTGAATTTTAAAACTAGTAAAAAAGTATATCCAGAAATCCCAACACATAACAAATGACAGCATTTAATCAGTTGTTATCATTTTAATTTAAATTAATGCTTACATTTATTACCCAGCTCTCAGATATTCCTGTACTAGGTCCTTCATAACAATTTCACCAGCTATTTACAAAGAGATCAGCATGCAGCCACCCAGGCTGAGCATACAAAAGGGCACACACGAAAAAAGTTACAAGTTCTTTTACATAGTAATGTCTATTTTTACTTTTCCAATGCACTACAACTAAATATGTTAATCTTGATAACATTACCTTAATAATAAACAACCTATATTTGCTTTTGTCTTTGTGATACTGTTCTCATAAACCTCCTTCATGTTACACATGTACAGACATGGACACATCTACAGCAAAGCTGAGATCCTAACCACCTAAAAAAAAAAAAAAGCATGCCACTGCCATCAGGCAACTAGATGTCTGATCCTACCCCTAAATGTGCCACCCAATGTCACTGTTCAAGCCCCGAGTAAGTGTTAAGAAGCCACCTGCACCAGAGCTACTTAGAAAAGCAGCGCGCTAGCGCCCACACCATATCAGCTTAAACTCAAGTTCACCAACTCCAATGGTCGGACAGACGAAGCACAAGCTATCAGCTAGCTGTCTGCAAAATATACTGAATTCCTACGTGTGGTATGGACGCTTCAAGCCAGAGGTACAGCCAAGTCAGGACTGGTAACATGGACAGGAAGATCATTAGTCAACCCGATTAGCACTCCTAGATGGGTCCTCTTCAAGAAGCTTCAAATAAAAAAAGTGAGCTACAGGTGAGAGATGCTGGGCCTTTGAAATGATATTACTCTTTCTTGCCCAAATTAAAAACTATTTATTGTGATTTTAGATTTATTACCAGGCAGCCTGCAATAGGGTGGTGCATAACTGAGCATGCTATGATGACTGTGATTGGGGTAACAACTTCACAGTCAGATTTGCTTCTCAGTCTTACTGAGAGTCATACGGTTTGGGCACTTACACAAAACCTCTAATGCAATGCTTTGTTTAGTCTGACTGCACAGAAACACAGCAATCGATTATTAGAAAGTTACGGACTCTGGATGAATAGTATATTGGAGGACACAGTCAAGCAATTACCAAAAACTGGAGAAGCAATACATGTGGTTAAGTTATTAAATTTGCGAGAGAATGTCTATGTATTTAATTAGCATTTGACAAAAGTGTTTAAGCAAGGAAGTTACAGCTTTTCAAAACATCAATTAGTATTTTAGTAATAAATTGTTACCTTATTATCTTGCTTTAGTAGTTTTATTAAATGCCACTTAAGAGATTGCTGTCTTTATAACTAGGATAACAGTGGCAGCTCATTTGGAGAAAGAGCAGCCTACTTCTACACCCACATTTAAGAGCCAGTCCTTTCTTTAACTGTAGTACACCTGCTGCTGCAACTGCAGTCACAACTTACTTTTTTCCAGAATGAATTCTTCAATTCATGAACCTTTCCCCTTCACACAAACTGAGGCAGAAGATAATGCTTAGACAAAATCAAGTTTCAGGTAGTTCAACAGTATTTGCCACTTCTTTGATTACTGAAGTTCCTTGAATTCTCAGAGTGGACAATGACAGGACAAGGTGTGACTGAGAACTCTGTTGGGCCCTCTGCCTATAATTTCTGTCTTTAACGGAGTGCTCGGTTAACTGACAGTTGTTAAACTCATTGGCCTGAATCTGAATACCTTCTTGTCATCATTCTATTAAATATGCTTATAGCCTGAGCTCTCTTATCAGACTAGCATGTACAAACATACAAGAAGGAAAGGTGAGGTAAAACGCTCAAAAAGGAAAACTCTTAAGAACTTGAGCCTAAATTCCTACTTCCTTAGTAATAATTTCCCTTCTAGAGCTTCCAGCACTCACTTTTTATTTGTGAATTTCACAGTATTCCTTGATGTTTTCTAGTTTAATCAATGAACCCAGTGCTGCATGTACAATAACTTGAACTCCTACCCAATTTATGCAGATAGTAAGTACAGTTGAATCTTCAGCTACATTTTTCAGGAAACAAACCTGGAGGAAACACAAGAAAATACATGCATCTTTGGACATGAATGGGTAAAACCAGCGAACATCAACAAATGTCAATTTAGTGATATCACAATTCCTTTGTTCCTTTAAAATGTAGCAAAAGTATGAGCATAGGGGTGAAAATAAACACTTTCAAACACATTTGAGGTCACTTCTACAGATCACTGCAGATATGACCATTACCTTCCCACACCCTTGAAAAGGAAATGTTCATGGAACTACTTTGGAATAAGTAGATCTTGGGAGGAGTTTTTTTTTAGCTACATCACTAATTCCAGCACAAACAGGAAGTAGACCTTAAAAATTAAGAGCAGTCTAGAATAACTTAGCAGTTCATATACCGTGTTTGCTTTTCCCGTTATCAGTGCTGACTGTGTCTTTCTGCTGTAACTCCATTTAACAACAGGATTGTGGAGGAGGAGGAGGTAAGTTTTGCCTGAGGTGAGGAGGACTGGGAAAGTATCAAGAACATCATTTCCTCACTAACAAAGTCACAAGTTCGATTCTCTCTTCACTGCAGTTAGACGTACAGTCTTGCACAATGTGAGAGAGGAGGTGGTGTCATTTACACATTTGCAGAATGTTGCTTTGGAAATGGAAAAAGCTGGCAATTCTTTGACTGAAAAACAGACCCAGACGTGAGCACTGAATACAGAATAACATCACTACATTGTCTCATTTGCTTCCAACTGAGCAATTTAGTTTAGACTGCAGACATGGTTAGCAGGAATACTAATTATGAAGAGAAGGAATGCAATGACTCTACCTCACTGAAAATCCTGAACCAAGAGAAAAAGTGCCTTAAGGATGGCAGTGCAGTGAATTTCTTACAGGGCCTAGCAATCAAACAGCCATAGACAAACCTAACAGCTTGGTGAAGAAAATAAAAACAGATAAAATATAAACACATAGAGTGATTAAGATCCACCTGCTAATTACAGTGCTGTATTTATTTATCTGCTTTAAGTAGGTTGCCTTTTAATTTCCCTAATTTTTTTCTTGCAGTATGGAAAAAAAAAAAAAAAGATGGAAGAGTGCAAATTGCTGTTTCCAAACCACATGCTTTATCTTCCATACCTTTTCCTTTTTTTCTTTTCTCCTTTTTTCCTTAGATAGATTCTATCCCTTTAATTTTCCCATATACCTTTAAACACACCACTCTGGTCTGTATCTCTTCTATATCTTCTCTCTTCCACATCCTGTAAGGACTAAGAATCACTACGTCTGCCAGCTGTGCTTAGCAACTTCTCCACAGCCTTTGCCTTAGGACCTATCTAGCATACTGATTGCCTCAAGAGCATTGAGGTTTCCTCTAGCTACAAAGGTTTCTGCAAGAATTTGGCAAGTTGATCAAGGACACTTGAGTTGTTGTGAGCTCACTATCAAGCACCTATGCTCTAACTCGTCTTCAG